>VYXD01005230.1:444132-550086 GCA_013397195.1 Hylia prasina
TGCTTTCTTATTCATTCGGTTGTTTCAACAGTGAAGAGCCAAGACAGGTCTGCTGTACGTGGATCTCTCCTGAACATTAGCAAATGTTTGATTCAGTGTCTGTTTAAACCTGTGATCTTCCTCCTGCTTAATTCCAGTGGTTATTTGGATTAGGGCCTATTAGGGGCTGCTCTTCAAAGGGATAATGTAATTCACTGAATTGAACAGACTGTTAAGTTCTTTAATCATTATTAATAAACTTATTAAACACAGGTTCAGTGTTATGTCTTTTGCTGTGTATTTACATAACATTTAAGTATAAATTATGCTCAGTGTAGCACTTGTGCTGTGTTTCTTATTTAAAATAAGTAATGATGAAGTTACACAATTGACTTTTTGGTGTTTCTCACATTCATAAATTTCGTGGAGACTTAGTGACATAGTTTAATCTATTAAGAAGAGGTGTATATATACTTTCAAAATATTTTATACTTAACATTTTTTATCCGTCAGTTACTTGTATGCGTGAGAGATTGTTTTGGAAGAAATGATACTGAGAATTAGAAAGTAATTTTTTTTTTAATTACTGGCTCTTCTTTGTGTTTGGGAAATAATTTATCTGTGAACTTCATGAACTGCATATTTTTGTTTTCTTGGCATATTGAATAAAAGCTTTTGCTACCTGGAATTGCTTATTTGAAAAGAGAATCTAGTTTCCTTGTGGAGATGAAAATGAGAAATACAAACAGGCTGGAGGACCATGAAAACCATTTCTGTCCCTTAGACAGAAATGAAAGCCCCTGCTTTCCTTCAAAGTCATTCCTTTGAGTTGTAGTCTCTGAGAAAAACAGTCACGATTTGTGTTACGACTTTTGATGTTTTGCCCTTTTAATGATACTGTTCAGCATAGAAGGAACATAGAGCAGAGGAAATGAAGACGTCCTGGAGACAGAATGCTGGAATAAGATGTTGTTGCTTTGAAGATGCAGATACTCCTGGCACTGGGATTGTACTGTTTATATACAAAGAAGATAATAGTTCTTATATGATGTCCAGAATTTCCTTCCTGAGTAATAATGCCACCAAAGATGAATTAGTATCAGTGTTCTCAGGTTACACATTCATACTTTTGCTTACACATTCATTTGTATGAACCATGAGGAAGGTTTTTTGTGAATTTAGATATTAACAATCAATTTCAAGAAAAAAAAGCTAGGAAGTTGTTTCCAAAACTTTGCAGAATTCTGGGTTTAAATAAGAAAATGAAGCTGTTGTGGGTATTAAGGAGGTTTCCATGTACATTTTCTGTTAATACATCAGCAAAATGACTTATAAAACCTGCATGGTCAACGTATTTGTGCCTTCCTATGAATTGATATACTCCCTCTTACTGGTTTGGCTTGAACTAATATGGATGAAAACTGTCCTGTTATTTGGAAATATTTTCATCATTTGCCATGCTGTCAAGGCACATGGGGCCAAATACCTTTTCTGATGCAACTTCCATGGCCTATTTGGCAGCATGCAAGTGCCATAAATCATGTATGATGAACAACTGAGATGATGTAAAAAACCCCTCATCTATCCAGGAATTCCACTGTGTATTAAGCATCTGATGTGGCATCTCCTGGCACTGAGGACTAGAGGTAGATTTGGGGCACATTCACACTTCATTTTCTGTCTTGCTGCTTCTGCAATCTCTGACCTCTTATTACCCTGCATAACACAGAGGTGCCCTATAGGAACTTTAAATTATGCCAGGGCTGGAATTACCTGCTGAATCATGGTCTGCAAGGTCTGATAATTCTTCTTCTCATAGCATCACACAACCTGAGATCCTTCAAGGAGAAGTACTCTTGCAGATGAGAAGAATATCAAAGCTCTAATGTCCAGCATTAGAACAGTGAATGGTTCATTATGTTAGGACAAAAATTTTGAAACTGTGTTAATTATCCTCAGTGTCACAGAAATAGCTTTTTCTGTCACTTCTAAGTAAGATATGTAATATTCTAGGGGAAGGACTAATTCAATGCACATATACATATATGTACACACACACATATGTGGAAGTGAGCACTTGGCATACAGGAAGGTGTAACGTGTAGAGGGTTTCTGGTAACCAAGAACTTCACCCATTACAGTGTTTTTTCCTGCTTTAACACTGTCTCCAGAGCTTCATGTCTGTGGGCAAACCTTCATGCCTGCATGGAGTTTGTTGATGTTGCTGAAAATCCACATGGATTCAGTCTGTCTGCTCACATTCACAGAATGGAGGGACCATAGGCTGGATCCAGAGACTCTCAGTTCCTCAGCTTTGGAATACTTTCTCACTTTAGAGATCCTTTACACCTTCTCAAAAGGTGTAAAGATGTTTCTGCTTGAAAATTCTCTGGAAATAGCTTTTGTAGTCTCCTGTAAATGTCTGCTTTTACTTTTTTTTTTTTTTTTTCTTTTTTTTTTTTTTTTTTTTTTTCCTGCATGTCTTGTATTTTATTTATTTTTTTTTTATTTTTATTGTTAATTTTACAGCCAGTGCATGACCAGATAGGTGCTAAAGTGCTGGAACAACACACATATTTTTAGCTTATGTTAAGGTAGTGGAAGGGAATGTTTATGAATAGTTTTTGCACATATTATGCTGAGATATCTTCCATCCAATAAACTGGTGGAAAGAAACTGGTTATTGGTGCTATTCTTTTCCAAATCTCAGTGATATAGCTACCCAGTTTTCAAACCTTGTCACCTTGTTGTGTTGCCTCATTGTAATCTCATTGAACTAAATGCAGTCTTGGAAAATGGAAGGTGATCAGTTTCCACGTACATTGCATTTTGAAATCAGTGGTCAGAACTAAAGAAAATAAATACTTTCATTGTCAGATGTATGTTTCCACATGAAAACATTTCTGTTTTGAATTCATGAATCTGTGACATTTGTATTTCTGTAGTAAAAATAGCATTAAACTTAAATTAAACAGTTTTAACTTTTCTGTTTAATGTTGTTGCCAGAAAAATACCACATCAGCTGTAAGCCACAAAAAACTAATTAGGATGTACTTTTTTAGCAAAATACTAAAATAAGCATACAGGGTTTTTTCCCTCCCTTTATCATTAGTCCTTAACTTGGTCAAGCTTTAAGTATGGAATGCAAAGAATTGTGCACTGACTCAACCAAAGTGGCTTCTAAGCACATGCATGGAGGAGGCAGCTAAGCAACATTATCCTTTTTTTTTTCCCCTCTAAATGTGTTGGCATCTCTTATGTTTTGGAAATAGCATTTGAGTATATGAATTTAGAGGGAAACGTGGTTTCTGAAAAATCATCCTCCTGTCATTTTTGTGGGTTGTTTCCAATTTAAGTTCCTTCCTGCTGTTAACTACTATAGAGCCCTGTTCTGCTTCAGGAATAATCCTAAGAGGATTTTTTTTTTGCTTTGCCAGCAGGACTCCTATGGATTATTAATGCTAAAAGAAACAGATAATGAGTGCTAGTGACGGGTCTTTTGTGCATGTGACCACGTACAAGTGTTTGAAGTGATGCTGAAGTGGCATCCAGCAAACCCTGCCATTCCCAGTAGGATGGTGTTTGGGTAGCTAAGGGAGCACGTCCAGAAGGGTTCCTGCTGCCACAGCTGAAGTTTGTTTGGCAATGTAAAATACTTGGGCTGCTACAAAGAGCATTAACTTGCATTTGCCATCATGGCAGGGAAAAGAAACTTCAGGAAAAAGGTGGTGCTGAAAATTTATACCTGCTGGTAAAAAAGGATCAGAGTACTTAAGTAGTGTTCCTGGGAGTGAAATTCTATGCTGAATGAGCTGTTTCTATGTCAGTGGAATGGAACATGACTTGGAGTTGAAGCTTGCTATTTCCCATGTGGGAAGCTGCAGTTATGGAGGGGAAGCTGCTGGGAGGGAAAGGTGTTTGACCCTGTGGTGGTCCTGATGCCACTGCTGGAAGGGCCAAGTGTTTGATTGACTCACTGCTGGTCCTAATCCCACTGCTGGAAGGGAAAGGAGTTTAACTGACCCTACACTGGTCCTAATTCTACTGCTGGGGAGTGTATAAACACTTACTGACAGCAGAGTTCTCTGAATGGAACTGCTTGTCTTGGTTTGTCTAGAATGGAAGGTATGAATGAAAGAGCTTTACATTATATTTCAGTTAAAAAAAACTAAAAAGAATTACAGTGGAGCAGTTTGCAGGGAATACACAGTGTTGGCCACACTTTCAACAGATGGAGAAGCTGAGGTAAAATGTCGTGTGGAAAGTCAGTCAGCAAGACTTCGAGTAGTTGCAGTCCATTTTCACTCTCATTTCTGCCTTGTAAATCAAGGATTGCCCTTAGCCCCTGTTTGTGACTGGGGTAAGGGGCTGGGTCTCCTCAGTGAGTGCAGGGTCACAGAAGGGCCCTGGTGTGTCTCTTCACAGGCTGGATCCTCATTCTCTCTCTGCCTTTCTCGTGCAAGGTGTTTTTTCTCCTCATCATGCTGTAAGTTATTATAGGATACAATTATGGTATACATAAGAGTTAAATCAATTAGAATTTAACTTAAATTGGTTTCCAGGAGTTGGTGTGAAATTAAGCTAAAATTCAGATCCAGACAAGGTTCCTCCATAAATGTTATTTAAATTCTGTTTAAATTATTAAGATTCACTCAGTTGGATTAAGATTCACTCAGTTGGCCTTTTTCTGGTTCTGTTTGGGCTGTGAGTAATGCGTGGTGGGTTCCTCCAAGTGTAGCACTTTTCTGCCTCGTGTTTCACATCCCCTCAGTGTGGGTGTAGGCAACATCACACACTAAAGGGCACCAGAGATTTTGGTCCTAAATTTTGTCTTTGAGATTTGCTTTCAGTAACCCAACAGGTTCCTTTCTGTACTGCTAGAATTCTTGGATATACTGTGAACACATACATGAATTTGTCTTGAAACCTCACCCCAGGGCATTTTGCCCATCATGTCTGAAATCCTCCCATTTTTTATTTTGCATTATATTAACCTGGATTCAACATTTGTGGTGGTTTGGAGGTTTTTTTGTTCACATTAATATTTACAAGCGTTATCTTATTGTCATATTGGTTTTTGTACCTGCTGGAAAACAAAGTAATCTACTAGGACTCCACAGTCTCCTCTTGCTTACCCAGAAAATCCTGAGGGTACTGTGTGGCAGTAATTCCAACTGGAATTTAAAGTTAACTGCAGATGCATATTTTTTATCTTCAGTAGCTCCCCTAGCACTCTCTCCAAGGTTTTAACAATTAATCTTTCCCAGTCTGTAATTGTGCCTTCACTCTAGAGTCACAGGTATTTAGGTCACTGTGAAACAGAATGGAAAATAGAGTAATAAATAATATAATTTATTTTATTAGATAGTAACTTTCCATACTTGCAAGCTAAAAACTGTCATCCTCTTTATATTTAATTTGATATATTAACAGCCAGATTCAGCAAAATGCAAAATTTAAAAGACATGTTTAAGTGTTCTTTATTTTCCCTATTCTATAGCACACTAAGAACGTGTACCATTTCTAATCTGTTTTAACATGTGTACCATTTCTGAATCTGTTTCAACATGTAATTGTATAAAACAATTTCGATTAAGGATGTGCTGAAGTGCTTTGCTGAAGCAAGGAGTAGCAGTGGTATAATACATGAATTAATACAAAATGTTGGGAAAAGCCCAGCTAAGATGAGCAAAAAGTTTCATAATCTCTCTTCAAATTATACAGTTGCATAGAAAACAGATTTTTATCCAGGTAAAATAATCTCAGTTCTTTGTATGGTAAAGCAAATATGTGGACTTTTTAAGGGTGATTTGCATACCAAGAGAAACTGTACAATCAGAATTCATATAAACTGGATTGTATTTTGTTAATTCTCACTATATGGATGCCCGTAAATAAACAAACACCATCTTCCACAATAGTGGAACACAACCAGAAAACTATAAAGTGAAATTGCAGGATGTGAGTGGTAATATGGAATGCTTTTTATATGTCAACTTCTGTTCCACTTTCTTCCCAGCACAAATTTTAATTTTTTTGACCTCAAGTCCTGATGGAAGTAGGACATCCAATGGGATGGGGACTCACCTGTGGACCTGTTGGTACCTACAGGGATATGTGGGACACCTTGTGCTGGTTCTGTGCAAGCAGTTGGCAGAATTTAGATTGGGTAAGCCGAGTTTAGTCAGATTGAGAGAAAACTGTTTGACGGGGGAAATATAAAATACTTGAGGATCTGTCAGTCCCTCTTGTCTGGGACCAAGCGAGGCAAACATGTCCTCTCCCATGCTGATGTCATATTCAGTCTGTCACCAGAAAAAACTCCTCATGTTTTACATGAGGTAAGGCTCATTTATAAGATTAGGAATCAATCTACCACAAGCAAAAAAAAAAACCCTGTACTATTTAGAAAAACAGCTGGACATCTCTGCAATACATTTATGCAATACATTTATATACATTTATTAATATATTTATGTATTTGGATATCTACCAAAGGGCACAGAACTTGCAGACTTTTCTCCTTTCTCTCCTCCAGCCCTTGTCCTACTTTGCCCTCACTTAATGCTTCACAAATAGCAGCAAGTAACTCTCAAAACTCTCCCATTTTTAGTTCTCTGTTCTATATAGCTGCAACCTTCTGTGTCTGCTGTGTTCTATGTTTTTAAATATTTATTTACTATGCAGTAATAAAAGCATTTCTGACTACAAGGTAGTCAGCATCTTACTTTTAATGCTTCTGAAAAGGAACCTGTGGCTCAGATTTCAGGCCACAGGTAGCAACAGCTGAATTGAAATCCTTTTTGCAATATTTCTCTTTCAATGGCTTCTTTACTGATATGCTGATAACTGTTGTGGAGGAATAAATGATGAAATATACCTTGATCACTTAATACCATGACATTAGTGGTCATTTAAGAATTGATTCTAGTCATTGAATATTCCAGAAGTTAGTATCTTTGAAATAAAGCATTCTTATATTTAAAACCAAAGTATATGATGTAATACTAGCGCATTATTTTTAAAACTCAAGTTTTTTTGGATGTAACTTTCACTGATATTATATAAACTGTACAGAAATAATCTCCTGGCATTTGCTTAGGATGACAGTCATCAATTCCTACATGTTTATTTAAAATCTTACGTAATGTAGAAAATGAGTCTTTGTTTTAGACAACTTTGTTTGGACATTTTTCAAGGAAAGAAAGAAAGCTTTGCTAATATAGGCTGAAATGAAGTGCAAAATCTTCAAAATCAGCTGTTAGTTCAGGGAGGTAGTGTGCAGAGGAATTACTCAGCCAAAAATGTTGGCCTAGAGTGTAGTTAAACATTAAGCAGAGGTCCCTTGGTAAATAGTCCCTTTAGAAAGGTGCCATGACCTCTGCAGTGGGGATTAAGGTATGGGAGAGAACCGTGCTCAGGAGCTTTACTAGTCACGTGTCAGAATGATTTTCAATCACTTTGGTTATTGCTGGATTAAAATAGAGGCTGCAGAGATTAATGGTCTGTTGTTACTAATCCACTAAACCCCTGTTCCTGGATCTTTTAAATTGACTGAACCTATAGATTGATAAGTAACTGAGAGATATGGATTTGTAATGGTTTTAACTGTCTTTATGTTTGGTGTTAGTATCTTACTATTTATTGCTCTTTGAGACTGATCTTGGCTATTCTTGAAGTGGAAGTGAACTTTTTACTTTTTTATTTCCCCTATTCTATAGCAGAAGAGTCTGTGCTGTTTCTAATACTAGTGGATGAAGAAAGATTTCGTTATTTATATATGAGCTGGCATTAGCAGAAGAACTATAGAAATTAAATGTTGGTTTTACTTTGTGGTGCAACTGTCCCTAACTGTTAAGGCCGCTATGTGCCTTCAGTCTGTCTGCCATTAACAGGGGTGGTTGTCACCACAGATGGGTGTTACTGACATTTGAGGATGTGGTCAAAGTCAAAATGGCTGTTCAAGCTTTTGCAGAATTACGTTTTCTAAACTAGCAGAGTATTTGGAGTGTCAGGGCCCAGGGCTTTTCCCAGAGATGAAGCCCAGTAGACAGAATGTCTGGACTTATTTTCTGTGCAGGTATAAAAAAAATCCAGAAGTAAAAAACTATGTACAAATTCAGAGAAAAAAAAACCAAAAACACAGAGGAAGAAGATAAGGAAACAATTCATCTGTCTACTGAGACAAGAGGTAACTTTGGACACTGCAGTGCAGTGGTTTGGGGTTTCAGCAGGTGTCACAGCACAGCTGGTCTGTAGCTGGACAGAAAAATTGACTGTAAATAAGAAACCCAGTTTGGCTTGCCTAGTTCGATATAGAAAAGTAAACAAGTCCCTGGGTGAGCACTGATAGGATGGATTTGAACTCAAACAGGGAACACCAGCCAATCCTCTCTGATCCTGACTGCAGGTATATCACTGACCATGGAGCTGGGCACTGCTGAGCAGCCCAACTATCAGTTGTGGGAATTTTGAGCCCTCTGTAAAAGGGAATGCCAAACAATAAACCAGGCTGTTTGTCTCGTGATCACTGGTGAATCTAGTCGTGAGTCTGTCTCCAACCTATGACTGTAACATAATCAGCAGGGCTCTGGATATAAGAGTTTTAGTAGGTCTTCATCAGTACAGTATGGGTGAGACAAAAGTTAGCACACAGGGAATAGGCTGTGGAAGAAACCAGACTGTGGTTATGGCTGGGAGAGTTTGGGGGACATTTAATCTGTAGGAATGTCTTTACGTGGGCCAAGGAGGGGTATGGAGCACCTTGCCTATGTGTTTTGGGCTCTATTTACCACCTCTGTATGAAGACTGTGAATTGGAATTGTTTTTTGGCTTTCATGTGTTTGCAGTTTGGTGCCATGCCCCATGCTAAAAGTAAAATTAAAGAAGAATTTGATTTTGAGTTCTAGAAGAATGCAAAATACAGTCTTTCAAAAATTATTTCCTTTGATGAAAGGAGCTGAGTACCTGGTGCCTGCCAGAGCAGTGTGGGCATGCACAATGTCTGCATGACATACAGAAGGGTTGTTCTATTTTTGTTTTGATTGAACAAATGACAGTCTATCTCTAAACAACAAGGTGTTAGCGTTTAAATAAAGTTCAATGTGACTATCTCCTTAATAGGAAACACTGTTGAATTATCACCTAATTATATCTTGCTCTGAGTGTAGTTTTGATTCCTGTCTTTCTGTGATGAAATAAAGCAGAAGGTTTTTTGCCTTTGTTTTCTCTGCAGAAGTTACGAAACAGAAAAAAGTATAGTTTTGCGTTTTAACTGTACTTGGAATAATCTGCTACAAAAAGGGAAATAATCTCTCTTTGTAACTTGCATAAATTAATAACCCATTAAAATCACTGAAAAATAATGCATTTCTGATTCAAATGGTCAGTATTTCATAAAATTTGATGATTATTAAATTACTACAAATGTATTCTACATCTTTATACTAGCATACAGCAAGGTAATGTAGCTTCAACATTATAATTGACTTAAACTCTGCCAGGGAATTCCTGGGATTAAAATAAACCCTTTATCTCATGCAACCATCTCTGTTTCTGAACCCTGGTGACTTGGCTTATTCTTTTGCCTTCTGGTTATCTCAGTTAATAGTATGTCTTGATTAAGGACTGCAAGGAGCTTTTACATCTGTTCTTGTCACAAAGCTTTGTAGGATAAAGTAGGCCAAAGATACTTCATCATGCAAACTATGGACCTCCAGTTATGTCTTTCCCTCCAGATTTAATATTGTGTCCAAATAAAACTGGGACTGTGGAAGTAAATCCAAAGCACTTAAATGAATTTTTGGCAAGCTGTCTTGATGAAGAAGAAGGAATTAATAATAAAAGACTGAAATGTATATGATTGGATGAAGGAAACAATGTTTTTGTCCTATCAGCTATGAGGAAATACTTTTCTGTATAGGTAACACTTTATGTAAATCAGCATAACTCAAAAAAGCTGTTCTAGTTCGTTAACAAAGGAGTGAGCACAGACCTTGGATCCTGCAGGTTCAAGTCCTGGGATGTGGCATTTTGGTGAGCATGATAGGCACTGTTGACCTGAATGTTTATTGCCTGGTTAAATCCAGGTTCAAGACTGACCTAAATATTATACTTGCAAAATAAACATGTAGTCTGCTCATTTTGGGGGATTTGTTTTTATAGCAGTCATACACAGAAAACCCGATTATTGATGGTCCGTTTTTCTAAAGCTTCTGCCATCTCATGCACTTTTGGTATTGCTGTTTTTTTCTCAGTTGCTCTTAGAGGCAATATTAACAGATGGTAGGCATTGCTCATTAAATCTGCATCTACACATCTCCAAGGACTGCAAAGATGTAGGGAAACAGACTATGTTACTGTAGTGATTGCTTAGAAGCCTGGGACTTAACTGTGCTATTCCTAAGCAGTTTTCATGGTGGATTTTGAGCTATTGCTATAGAGTGTAAATAACATTGGTGAAATGATTCTAACTTAGCCAGGTATGTACATCCATCTCCCTCATTTTTTGTTCTGCATCTGAAATGAATCAACATTTTCCTGGTGTCCACCAGTAGTGAATCTGATCTTAAATCAGCCCTTTCTGAAATAGCCTTTTCTAGTCCTTTTTTAATTGGGATATTTATGTGTTATTTTAAAGACCTTGTCTAATTGTCTTCAACAGTGCAGAAATGTTCAGCACCTAAATATGGCATGATGTCCATACTGTCATTTAAAACTAAACAACTCTGTGAGAGGGATCATTAAGCTCATTATAGACATCTTAAAAAAACACCCAAACCTGTTTTGAGGCTAATAAAAGAACAAAAGCAAATTCTCACAGATCAGGTACAATGTCTGTGTTTCTTCCATACTTGCTGTATTTGTGCTTTGGCAGTGTCACAGTCAACAGCTCTTCCCTTTTATCTGTCTGGATATAAGAGTTTTAGTAGGTCTTCATCAGTACAGTATGGGTGAGACAAAAGTTAGCAAAAGTTAGTTTATCTGAATGACTTCATGCTGGACATAAAACCTATATATCTGTAACCCTTAGTGGCCCACCTCCATTTCCATGTCACCTCAGCTGCTTACATGGGGACTTGAGGTCACTTTATAATGCTGAGCTCTTCTGGCTGTTGTGTCCCCAGTGGTGACACTCTGAGGAGATGAAATACAGAGAAGTTCCATTGAGGCTCTCTGACCCTGATGTGTCTTTGCTGAAGAGGCTCTGCTGTACGAGTCAAAAGGACTGCATGCCATATGGAATTCCCTTTCCATATGTTTCTAAACTTGTGGGGAGAGATGCAGAAACCCAACCTAGTAGATAAGAATTCTCATTTTGGCTTCTTGATTACTCTGATTTGGAACTGATGGGGTCTGAGTCGCAATCCCAAACACATCAATATAACCAGAAACATGGTGCTCCCTTCTTGTTCTTCTTAAGCTTTTCTTTTCTTTAGTAAAGTGCTGGATCAGAAAGGTTAATTATTGTTGATTTCATGGTTCTTGGAGAGTTAGGATTTAGTTCACATTCATTTTATAGCTGACCTGTGTTAGGGATAAGGAAGCTCAAATGTAGTACTGCATTAAGTGGAAATGAAATCTATCCCTACCATTTTTACAGAAAGAAAACAACCCTTCTGTGTTTGAACTAAGCACAGCAAGGAGTAAAAATTAATTAATCTTGCCCAGAATTCTGCATTTGTTGTTTATGATTTTCTATTTTCTAATGTTCTGAAAGAAAAGTCTAAATAAAAAGGTATTTTAAATCAACCAGTTTCAATAAAGGGCTACAAAATACAGTATAGGCAGTCCTAGGATGAAGTTAGCTGGTTTGTATTATTTTAGTTTGTTTATTTGGAAGATGCTGAAGTGAATCCAGTTAAACCAATCTAAATCTCTTTGTATAATTTCTGAGCATAGACAAGAGGATTGTTTACCTTATATTTTTTTCCTGGCCATTTACAGTATACTCAGGGAGATTTACAATATGAATGAGCCAGCTAAAGTAGCAACAAGAAAATAAAGAGATTTTTTAGGTTCCCAGCATCTATAAAATGAAGAGTGGGACAGTGAGGAGTGGGATAAAGTGTTCCTTCATATACAGTTAATAGAAATTGTGTCCCTAAGCAGGATTAATACAGAACTAATTGACATTAATTGCTAATTATTGACATGCCAGTGATGATTTTTTCTGTCAGTAGCACAGCAGGATTGATCCTGAAGCCTAAAGGTGCAAGACAGGATGTGTATCAGTGTTCCATAATTTAAAGTAGTAAAAATGAGAACTGAAGGTGCTCCACTGAGTAACTGGAAGACTTAAGTTGTGCTTCATTCTTCCAGGAGACTTGATTCTGATCCCAGTAAATCCACTGTGGTTGTCACCGCTAACTTTCACTCCACCAAACTCAGACCATGGGGCAGCAAGTGACTTTCACCTCAGGTATTTCAAAGCTTAGGCAGTTTGAGGTCACTGACTTTCATTCCTGAGGATAATTTTCTCCTCCTCACCATCATCTGTCACTGCTTGTACCCAACCCTGAGTTCTGAGTTAAGAGAGAAGGACATGGGGAGATCAGTGAAGAAACCGTAAAATGAAGAGTATTTGATTGTGAAGGTTGAAGTAGAAGAGTGGAGAAACAGATAAAAGAATAAGATACAGATTAATAGGGAGAATGCAGGAATATAGCACTGAGATTGGGGGTTCCATACTGTACTTCATCAGAAACAAATGAGAAAAAGCATTGATGACAGTCCACTTTCCTAACTGCTTTTGGTTCTGGTCTTAAATAGCTAGGAATTGGAATGGTAGCTCCCATAGGTACAAGACAATCTCTTTGTCTGAAGAGTCACACAGATAGAGATGTAGAGACCCTGACTGTCAGTCATTAAATCTTGATTATTTTTTTAAAACCTTTAACTTCGAGTATAGGAGCTGCCAGAATCCTTGAAGACAGAATTGTTAATAACTTAAATGCTGAAGTTCTCCACTGTGCTGCTGATGACCTTTGAAGAGTCTGACTGCTTACTGAGATTATTTCATTAGTATTTGCACATTGACTTCCTGCCAAAAAGTCAATCTGCTTTTCCTTTGCATGGTTTTGTTGTTTTGAATGTCTTCAGTTGTGGAATAAAACCTGCTATGTAACAAAGAGCTGACAGAGTTGGATGCTTGCCAGTAAAATCCTTCCCAGGTACAACTCTGGTGATGCTGAAATATTACAAGTGCTTTATGTGGCCTTCTTTCCCTTCTGCCTTACCTTAACATCCCTGTTCTTGAAGAAAGGCAACAGTTAGTTTTTAGTTCCCACTGTCCCCAAGAGAGTCTTCTCCTTGTTATCTACAGGGTAGAATTTATTTGAACTTGAGACCTTGACTTTGCTTTTGTTGTTTTCATCAGCCTCAAAACAGGTTGGTTTTTTTTAAGATGTTGATAATGAGCTTAATGATCCCTCTCGTACAGTTGTTTAGTTACAAGTGACAGTGTGGACATCATGCCATATTTAGGTGCTCAACATTTCTTCATTGTTGAAGACTCTTAGACAAGGTGTTTAAAATAACATGTTAATATCCCAGTGCAAAAAGCACTAGAAAAGGCTGTTTCAGAAAGGGTTGATTTCAATTCATTTCAGATGCAGAATGAAAAATGTGGAAGATGGATGTACATAATCTCTGCTTTTTATTGTCTTTCCATGGTTTCCTCCCCAAAAGGAGAGGAAGGTCAGAATGTCACCTGAAAGATCTGGATGGAGCTATCAACTTCCCATAGGCAGTTAACGATGTCTGAACCATGAATGTCCTGTTTATTAAGCCTACAGGGCTGAGATCAAACTTTTTTTATGATAGACAGAAATTGATTATCCTGTCAAATATCTGGAGCCTGGAGGATGAAGGTATGTTTTATAACTTATCATTAGGCTCTGGGTTCCATCCTTTAGTCTGCTGGCAAGGCCTGCATTCCACAAGGAATGCACTAAAGTAATTCTCATGTTCCAGTCCAGTGAAGTAAACCAACAGCTGCAAACTGCAAATGTTGCAGAATCAGGATGAGTTTCAAGGAGAGCCCAATTAGAAGCATATGAAGGCAGCCTGGCCTGTCTCCCTGGAACAGGGCATGACTGACTGTGGGTATTCATCTGGTGCCTGATGGGATGGAACTCTCCTCCTAATTGGAACTTTTGGATGCTACTACAGCCTAAATAATAATCTGCACAGTAAGTCAGCACAGCTTGATCTTTCCAAATATACACCTGAGTTGTCCTCGCTGGAGGCTGCCTTTTCCTAGAGGTGAAAGCTGTGAGGATTATTATTCACAGTTATTCCCAGGTTAATGCAGTGGAACCTCTGGCTCAGGAGATTCCTAAACCTCTACCTGTTAAGGTAATGGCAGGAAGGTTTAAAATGAAGGATCTCTCTTTGCTGCCTATTTTTGTGTTCTGAGAGACAGGGTGAGGGGAAAAAAACCTCAAACAGCCATCTTAAAGGAAAGTATAAAACAAACCAGTCCTCTCCTTTTACCCAGCTTTTCTACTTCCAGCTACCAGCCTCAGCTGAAGTTTTAACAGATCATCTGACCTAGGGACCATTGGGTTCTTCCATAATTGTTGGGTGCAGATCTGGGTTCAGATCATGTTCTGTTGAAGTCACTGTGGATTTGACCAGACTGCAGTAGAGGAGAAAGATCATACCATTAACAAGACAGCATTTGTGTCCTGCTCAGCAGAGATACCCCAGCCTTGTAAGGACGGCAGTCCTCTAGTTTGCTGTGGTTTAGAATGAAGGTTGGAGACCTTTTCCTTCACAAAATCTAGACAGGTCTTTTTGATACCTTTATTAGAGGAAAGAGCAAACACTAAAATACATCTAATTGTCGTCATGGTACTATAGGATACTGTTAATGTGACTGTGGGCCATATGTAATTTAGGGGCTTCATCCAGCCCCGAAAGTGCTGATTAATTTGTGTATTGAGGATCACAGACCATCCAGCTCTACCAATGCATGGAAGAGTATTAACAAATTCCTGTATTAGCCTTTTATCAAAGGATACCAGCATGTGTTGGAGGTAAGTAAAACATGTCCTCATCCATTAGCAATGACTGTGGTTCTTAATTCAAAGCTTGGAGATATGTAAGCTATTAAAGCAGTACTTTCTACTTTTGCAATAGTTTTTAGTCTAATATCTAAAAACATTTTCCACTACTCATTATATAGAAATAAAGAGATGCAGCTGCTCAGGGTGTACAAACCTCTCTGGGTAGGTCAGAGATGGCTGACTGACAGCTTACTGCCAAATCAGAATGGTCATGCTTTGCATTGCATGTCACAAAGATGATTGCCTAGACAAAGTACAAAGTCATGAAAAAGCTGCCTTGAGGCTTACAGGTCCAAATCTTGTATTGTTGTTAATGCAGATTTATGTGAGGCGGGGCAGCTTGGAGCTAGTTGATAACTCAAAATAGGGTAAATTGCACCAGTTTTTATTACATTACTTAAACGCAATTCAGATGTCTCTGTTAACATTTTAAGTGAATTCTGACCTCATTTATGCTGATTTATGGTTGAAATTGTGTTTGGAGTTGTGACACTAGCCCTGCTAGTACTGTACTAGTTTCTATTGACTGACTTCACATGAATTGATTGAGCCCCTCTGGGTGTCCACACAAGACTTCATTGAGAAACAGTGAGAGAAGAATGATGATGAATATATGATGAATAATACAAAATAACCTCTTTAAGATGATAATTGTCCTAAGGAAATAGGCCATTTTATGTCCCTCATGTCATTTACTACTACATTGTCAACCACATTTCCACACAGCACCAGTGCAAATAATGCCACAATAAATTCAAGAATGTTGCCAAATGCAGCTGGACAGAAAGTAGTCCTGTTATTTAAGCAGGCTTTTGGAGTCTAGGGTTTGGGGTTTTTTTCCTAGTTAGTCTGTCTTTAGCATTTCTTGTCACTTTTTTTACTGCTGGGGTGAATGAAAAGTTGTTCAGGGGAGAGCAGAAAGGTCAACGCTTGAGATCGGTGGTGGCAGGATTTCAGAATTGTTGTGCTTTTTGAGACAGTTGAAATTTGCTGAGCTTCCACATCACCTTGATATTTACTGAAATTCCAGCAGAGTTATCTCTGGATTTCCACTGTGTTTAGTAGCAACAGGATGGGGAATGTCTAACATTTTAATATGTGCTTACCCTCTGATCTGTGACAGATCTATAACGCTGTATTGAAAATTCTTTAAAGATGCCTGATGAAAAGTGATTAGTGATCACTTTTAGATCATCAACTTAATTTCCAAAATAGAATATCTAGTCTTAGGGGGTTTGTTTGTTTTAATACTCAGTAATGTAGCTTGATGGCCCACAAAACATGACTTTTTTTTTGTTTGTTCTTTTATTTTACTCTTTGATGTAAAATAGCTACTTAAGAAATTAAAGGAAAGGATATATTGACATCCTTGTGTGGTAGAGTTTGCTAAATGCCAGTCATGCCAAAGTGTCATTTTACTTATGGCAAATTCACAAAAAAGGTGATCAATTGAATTAAATACCATCCAAAGGGGAAAAAATTGTTCTTTTACTGTGAGCTGTTTCTGGCATAGGGGAGATGGAAGGGTGGAAGTCTCCTTTCCACTCAAATCCAATCCACTGTTATGCCTACAAAGACTGTTAGAATAAATATTGCCTTACTGCTAGGATAAATATTGAGCATTACTGGATTACCATTGAAGAAAATCTTTTAAGGAAGCCTGAACCCAAAGTTTATTATTTTTGGGTAGTCTCCTGGTTCTTGGGGACTAAACAGATACTACTTATTTCATTACTATCAGAGGTTGCTTTGTGCACTGTCCTGACATCTCCCATTCACTCAGGCTTGCTTTCCAAGGGCAGAAAATAATGAGATAAAGTATCACCATTGTGTGAATGTGCTTCTGTCACAGCCCTGTATCCAACCAGCAGAGCTGGGCAGCAACAGCACAAATGCAGTGCCGCATTCTTCACATCCTCTTCAACCCAGCTGAGGGTTGAGAAAATCACAGTTAAAGAAATCCCTCCTCAAAAAGAAAGATTCTGATGCAGATGGGTCGTGAAAAACCTTGTGTTTGTTCTGTACTGGTACTTGGTGCATATTTGAAATCATCAGGAGAATCCTATCAGTCTGAGTGCTTTGGAATGCCCCTGGTGTAAGCTGCTGTGAGAGCACCATTTATCAAAGTGTTGTGTTCTGCAGAGTGCTGCATCAGTCTTGTTAAAAATCTGATTAATCATCACTTGGACAAGAAAACTCTCAGAGTTACATGGGCTGCTGGCATTACTGAGAGTTATAGACTCAAGCTCCTTATGATGTGCCAATAAGAAGACCATAAAAACACATGAATTGGAGAACCATGGAAAGAGGACATGATCTAATTTGGGGAGCTGGAGACATGCACAGAAGGGATTTGGCCAAAAATCTGACAGAATAGTATGAAGCAGGTGCAGCCTTGGTTATACTGTTTGCTCTCCAGTGCAATACTGGGACTCCCAAGTGACCTGTATTTTACACTGGTTCTACCATATGACCACAACAACTTTTGGGGAGGCTGGGGGAAAAAAAAAAAAAATGAAGCAGTCTTATCAACATATTGCTGTACAAGGTTGTGTTGGGGAAGAAACAAACAGATGCCACATACACAGTACCATAAGGGTTTAAGAAAACACATATTACTTTTAGGTATGTGGCTGGATCAACTCCGAGCATGTGTGGAAGGGTGGGGATGAGTCTGAATAGCATAAAGTCATTTGGCATCTTCTGGTACTGAGCTGAGTTTCCTCTGTAGCTGATGGAAAATGTGGCTTTGCCTCACGCCAGTTGCAGTGAAACTAGCCTGGGTTGAAGTTGAAAACTGCATAAATGACCTGGTGTGAGATACTTGCCAGTTCTGTCATTCAGTTTTGACCCTAAGAATCTGCCTAACAGGTCTCGAAATTATATTTACAGCATCAGTAGTATTGTTTGTTGCATAATTGTGTGGTCACCCAGCCAGAGATAGTGGACACTTTGCTTTGTGTGCAGCATTCATCAGCCCTCACTGGGTTTCCCTGGTGGTCACTGCAGAGTTTCATGAACAGCTCAGCAGGAGTTTATGCCCAAGGGGAGAACCAAAATGAATTAGCTCAGTGTTTCCTGACAATTTTAGTATCTGTGAGGCCAATGTCAAACTTCCTTATTTTGTGTTGACACAAGCAATATTTTATTATAGATTCATTTCAGTATTCCAAATACTTTTTAGAAACTGCTAATCTCCTGAGTAGTTTGCCTAGCATTCAGGAGGTTATGTCAAGTGGACTTGAGTATTTTGTAGGCTGACTGAGATAGTATGCATAAAATTCAGTATATTCTAGTTGGAAGATCAAAGGACTGGAAGTAACTGGAGTCAGACTTCTCCCATCAGCATCATTGCTGACTTCTGCATGCATCCCACCCTTTCTTTGCCTTTCTCATTTGTACCTCCAACCTTTTCTTCACCTGTAAATCAAAGGCTTGAGTGGGAAAGGCTGAAAAATGGGGAAGGACGTGAGTACAGGAGACAGTGTTTAGGAAACAGATCTGTAGATAGGCATATCCCACTGTTCTGTGTTCTCATCCACAGTGCTCAGCATACGTGGGAGACTCAGCAGGCATTTTTTTTGTCAGTAATCAGATATGGGCTGGCTTGGTCTCCAGGGTCTGTGGTGTGTTCTGCTGGCAGCTGCACAGCAATGAATTTGCCAGGGTTATTATCTGGCTTTGTTCATTGAAGCATTCTCTCATCAGAAGTGAGTACAGTAAGAATCTTAACTGAAAGAAATAAAGCTATTCTGAATTGGCCTCAATTCAAGGATGTTTCCCTCTATTCCTGATGTTTTGAAAGCCAGTGTACTGGGCCTCTATGAGTTTCTCCTGTTAGAGTATATTATTTTGTACTGAGGCATTGTGGTTGTGGTTTTTAAGGTTAAAATCTATTTCTATTAATATATGTACAACTGTTTAGTATTTTTATAAATTAAATGAGGTAGGCAGTGAGTATTATTGACAGGCAGGTGTCAGAAACCTGAACAAGCAGTGTAAAGCTCTCTGGTTTTCACAGGACACTGAAAACTACTAGGTGTCTCTGCTTTAGATGCACTAGGCTCATAAGAAAGGAAACACATACATTTAAAATCTGTGACTTCTATTTCCAGTTCCTTGGTTTTGCCCTCGCAAAAAACAAACAAACAAACAAAAAACTTTCCCCTTGCTACTGCAAGAATAAAAGTCTGCCTGAAACTTCAGTGGATTTTGATTTGGAAGAAACAGGACCACACAGATGCAAAGAGGGAAAGCTTGGAAACCCCTGATGAAATCTATGCAGTGGTGTATTTCTCCTTACAGTTCTCTTGGAATAGATACATTTTTTAAATTCCTACATTTGGTGGCTTCTAATTTTTTTTTCTTTTATCTTTATCCAAAGTCTGATATCTCAAAAGACTGGAAGACAAAGCCATGAACAAAAGGTACCTAAATGAAGATGGCTGTTGTTTGTTTTGGGTTTTTTTTTCCTACCTGGGATTTCTGCATCAGTAATTTAGAAATTAAAATTCTAGACCAGAAAAATGAAGCAGGCAGGTTCTTCCCAGCCTGCATGAAACACCTCCCATCTTAACTTCAGAACTAAAATGGAGAGAGAAAAGAAGCAAATCCAAATTACTGCTTTTGACTCATGGCTTAAGTGTTTGAGAAGGATGAATAGGGCATACCCTTGCAAGGACCAAGAAGTCAAGAAATGCAGCTGGGTTCAGAAAGAACCCAAGGTTCACTATTTCTAGTCAGGAATATTGTTAGTTGGGATAGGGATAACAGAATAGCTGCATTCGAGTGCCAGAGTAGCACTGCTGCCTCAGGAATCAGCCCAATGAGTGGGAAGGAAATTATTTCTTCCAAGATCAGTGGATAAACACAACTATGTACAGATGGATGGTAGAAGTAATCTCTGGGGGATAGTCCACAGAACTGCAGGAAAGCAGAAATGGGGGGCGGGGAGAAGTCTGGAGAGTGATTTGTCTCTTGGCAAGGTTAGGAACACGACAAAGTTAAAAAAAATTAAAAAGTTCTTTCACATCTTTATCTGACAAGCAGGATAAACACATTGCTTGCAAGCTATTACAATGTTTAGGAATGTCTTTTGAAAATAGTCCCAAATATGGGACTATAGAAGCTGTATGTTTAGGTAATTAGTATGGGTGCGATTACTGTAATATCTAAGCAGTAATTAATGAATTGGAATGTTGACACACAACACGGCTGGCAATTGAGCTGAACAAAACATTATTTTCTTATCTGTCTTGACTTGTGCTGGCAACTGTTCTGACTAGAATGACTTTTCCTCCTGCTCCTCCGTTCCTCCACTGCAGTTTCAATTTTTCCATAATGATTTCCCCTCTCTGGTGATGAATACTTAAATTCTGGACACAGCCCTTCCATGGGAAGACTGTCAAAGAAGTAATTTCTCTTTCCTGAAGTGAGAGGTTTGGGAAAACAGAACAACAACAAAAAAAGTGCCTGTGGCACCTAACAGGACATTCCCCAATGGTTTGTGCTATTCCTGATGAGTAACTTTGTGTTCAGAGGGTGCAGAGAGCAGCTGGGGGCAGAAACCCGATGAGATGTCCATACCTCATGTGCTGCTCAGGAAGGAACTTGGTGGTTTCCTTTTAGAGGAAACCCTATTAACTTAGCATTAATTATGCATTGAACTTTAAAGCCTCCAGGATATTGAGGCCATTTCTTTGAAGTTGCTGAGTGTCCCGAAACCATGCTGAAATTGGTAATTGATGAGAGTGGAGAGTGTGCAGTGCAATGGAAAGTAAGACCTGCTGTGAAGTTGATATCACAAGATACCTTGCTGCTTGTTATTGCATTATTTTACAGAGCTTTTCAGACTTTATATCTAGATGCAGTTAAACAACTCAAGGGAGGGGAACTATCCCATCTAACACAACACAGAACAGGCTGCTGGGTATGCTGGTGCTCCCATCAGAGACTCGGGGAAACACCAAAACAGCCAAATTGTATTAATGTCATTGGGGACCCCTGAAGCCCTGAGTGTGCCATCAGTGACTGCCCCCCACCCTTTGTAATCAATATTAGCTTCCAATTGCTGCCATACAGCTATATTTTTTTTCTACAGCAATAATTTAATTGCTTTTATTTCTTAAAGTACACGTCAACTTTGGAGAAAATTTGACTCTTGTGCCAGAGAAGGAACACAGCAGTACCTCCTTCAAAAGTAATGTGAACCCCATAAGTATGAACGGGACCTGAGGAAGCAGAGAATTGCATTCCTAGTTGATAGTAATTTGTAGGTAAAACGTTTGGTATTCTTTCACTCAGAACTGCTCAACTTCCCCAGACAGGAGGGAGAGCCATGCAGAAGTTCCCTGTCTCAATTTTTTCAGAAGTGAAATTTTGCCAAAGAAGAAAGCACAAAACATGTATTATTTAAAAATTGAAGCAAATAACATTAAGTGTAATGCTTCCTCAGTATTCCAGAAAGTTTTCGGAGAGGGCAGACACCATTTTTTACATTATGAGGCCTAACTCCTGGACAGGTGTTTTAGTCACATTAAAAGCAGCTTTATAGGGATGTTTAATATTCTACAAATTGAGTTAGTGGTGGAGAATTTAATGTCCAGTTGGGTATTCTTCATAAACATTATTGTGAATTATTCCTGCTTACACATAACTTTATTTCAACACATTTGATAATATTCAGAGGTCAGAAGAAAAAGAAGTTGTTAAATAATTATATTTCTAGGCTCCTTAAAAGCCAGCTACAGGGGGCCAGTAGGTGCAACACCACATTGTCACTGCTCCCTGCATCTATATGAACCTGCCTATATGAAATTTAACCCTTTGGCCAAGCTTTATAATTGGAATCTTATCAGAAAACAAAATCACAATAAATAGAAAATAGAATAGTCACGTCTCTGTGCTAGAGCAGAGTTCCCATGGTAGTGCCTTACTTTTGCCCTCAGATGTGATAAAATCAGGCCACAGCCACTTTTCTTGTGTTGAATACTGCTTGGAATTCACAGCAGCAGTGAGAGCTCTTACACGTAAGGATGGAGGAAGAAGGATTTATGGAATTGGAGAGTATTAACTTAATGAAAGAGCATTTGCATGTTTTCTGAGCAAAACGTTATCCAGAAAAAAAAAAAAGGAAAAAAGAAAATCTGGCCTAGCTGATGAAAGCATTTTATTTATTGATCCCTTTATAATCCTTTGTTTTGTTTTTCCTCCCTCAGCGTATGCTGATGCTCACAATGTAGGCTGTGGGATTCATAAGCAGGCCAACCTTTCTTGTCCCACAGCTACACATCTATAAATGATGCTTTATTTATTGCCTGAAATATCTGCTCTTAGGGTCTTTAATATAAAAAGGCTCTAAAAAAATCTTAAATACAGCTGCAATTACATACAGACTTGTTTTAAACAAACGAAATATTAATTACAGAGGGCTGAATCTTCAGCTTATTGCATCTGCTTAGTTTCCATTCTGCCAGGTCCACTTTGTACATGTGTATCCTATTTGCTTTAAGAGGCTTTTGTTGGTGTGAGCCAAAAGCTGGGACTTGTATGACTGAAGGTGTTGAAAGTTATATTTTAGACTGAGTAAGCCTGTCTTCCCTCCAAATTTTAGGTAACCTACCCTTGGGTTTAACAGTGCACAAAACATCCATATAAAATTCAGTAGTCAGAACTATTTAAAATAATTACAAAGCAGGTGTTGCGTAAGATTGTGTAAATGGAGTTCAGCAAAAATGATTAAATTTTTCTTACAGCTTTTATTTTTATTTTGTTTTTAACAGCTCTGTACTGTTTTCTGCAGGACTGAATTTCTGTTAGCACTCACGATCTTCTGAAACACTGCAGGGAAACTCCTCTAATTTTAATCTCTGCCATTAGGCACAGCTGTCTTGGATTACTTGTCAGTGACTGACTAAGACACCTTGAGAGTGATGAAGCTGCTCAGAGTGAACTGTGGAACTCTGATGGAAAATGGAGTAGTATTAAATAGCTAAGCAATTGGTTTATGCTGGCTGGGAGACAACCAGGATAAGGTCTCTAAATGAAGATCACACCAGCATCTAATATCTTGTAAATATATCTTCCACTTGCAGTGTTCACCATTGTTATCAGAGATTTGAGGATTTATTTTTCTTGTAGCAGATCCTCTGCCATTTTTCTGTGTTTCCTATCAGAGCATTATCAATGACTTAATGCATTTCACTAAGTTTATTATGAAACCAATTATACTATTAAGTTCATAGTTGCAGCTGGTTTTCTTTTTAATCTCATAACTATGCAGAAGGGGTAACAATGATAAAAATGTTGTCATATATCTACTGCCAGGGCAATACCAGTAAGGTTATCACAAGCAAGACATCTAGGATGTAAGAGGAGATAAACCTGCAGGATAATTGACACAACAATGGGAAGAGCTCAGATCAATAAGATCCAGGTGAAGAAAGATCTTTTCCTAACTACTACAAGCCTGATTCTCCCCAGTCTAGCATTTTGCATCTGTGTGAAATGGCAGTAAAGTGAATGGAGAATTCTGATCTGGCAGGGTTCTACTCTTGGCTCAGGCTCAGATGTGAATGACATAAACAATGCCATCAGATAACAGCTGACAAATACTTGCTTATTGTAAGTATAGAGAGTAAATAAGTAATTGCAGAATGGCTTGTTTATGTCTTGCAAATAGGCATATTTACTGAGGGGCATTTTGTATTTGCTGCAGCATTTTATATTATGTCAACATCAGCATTCCAGCAAGATGAAGACTTCTTAGCACTGCAGATACTGTGCAGGTATTGCAGTATCTGCATCATGGTACCTGGTATCCAATACAATGCTATCTGATCATTTAAAAATACATTTACTGACCTAGTAATAGCTTTTTTTTTTTTTTTTTTGAAACATGAGGCTACTCACTTCAGTCTCTAAGCTAGAAAGAGTTAACTGCTGACTTTATGAGGCATTGGCACCTTTGCTGTTTGCATTTACTGTGCATTCTTATGATCCTGTATGATGCTGTTTCCCTGTACAAGGAAGCCACTAGGAAACAAGAACGCACAACAACTTGCACAATTTAGCCTGTAATTTTATGCTCCACAATGAGACATACCTACAGTAACCTGACAGAATGATAGCAACAAGTGTCATGTGAGCTCCAAATAAATATCCTGTCTCTTCTGCATCAGCTTTATTGAAAGAAATCTGACCTAATAGTGTTGTATCAGCAGAGCTACTAACTTCAGATACCAGACATTTCAGCGCTAGGGGAGGGAACACTGCACAAATGGATGTCATTCAGTATCCTTGAGCATTTTGACAGGTGTGTCATTTTGGACTGTCCCTGCTAATGGCAGATTACAGTACTGCTGCTAAAAATTGCTGTTACAGAGCTCCTGTGCAGGTAACTTGCAGAGTCTGTTCAGAGGGGCTTGTTTATTTTCATGCCTTGCAAAACCAGCAATGTTTCTAGGAGGCGAAAGCCACACTCTGGGTTTTAGTGGTAAAAGCAGGAGCCTCAGAGGTATTACAAAAGGAAGTTGTGGGGGTTTTTTTAGATATTCCCTCTTCAGGAATACAGGATTTCTTTCCAGAACTTTTGTCTCCCCCTGCCAACAAGGAGCTGCTGTGGCAGAGCAGTGTCAGAGGCCACACAAAGAGCTCACGTGTCTCTTTATATGGTCCTTGGGTGGGAGAATTGCAGGAAGAGGTACAATAGTTTAACTGAAACCAGAAGGATGCTGAGAGAATTTTGCTATTTTCATGTGTCATGAGGCGGCATATAGGAAGAATCCATTTCCTTGGCAACAATCCTTGAGCCATAAGGTTGAACCTGTTTACTCAGGCACTGAGCCATTCTGTCAGATGGGCATTAATGCAGCAATTGTAGAGAGCGTGTCTTGTATGTGCATCAGGTGTGAGTGTCCCAGATAGCATTCCCAGCAAGGATTGTCCATATGGCTGTTCATTCTAATTTTATATTCCCTTGTACCATTACTAATCCAGGTATGGGTCTGATTATGTTTCAAAAACAGGGAACAGCTTTTTCCTCCTTTCCTAAATCCTCTTGCCCACTTGCATAACACAGTTTGGAGTGATGGTTTAGGAGAAGATTTTGGAAGACAAACTTTTCTCCTTGGCCTTAACAGACATCTTTCTGCATTCAGAGAAATGAGAGCTTTATAAATCTTTCCCCTTTTTAAGTAAAGTCCCTGTAGGGTTCATCCAAGTAAATCTGCAGTATCAAGCTGGATTTCACATGCACTGCAGAGTGGAAATCTGTGTTCAGTCATTCTCTGCATTACTTTGCAGGATGTTTTGCTTGGACTGCTATGAAACACCGAGGTTTCAGGGTTCAGGAAAGTGCACAGCACTGGAGATTGTCACCCTAAGTGCCTCCTCACAACCCTACTTGCCTTGCCTCTTGGTTTCCTCAGTGGACCCAGTACATCAGCAGTGCTGCTGGCATTGCTCTTGCTCTACCTCAGATATAGCTGGGGCACAACATCAGAGTATGGCATTGTATTTTCTGTGTTTCAATTTCATGTGAATTGAAGAGATAAGGATCTGATATCTGTGGAATGTGCAGAGTGATACCAGGTCATGCTCTTCTCTGATACCTGAAGCAACTGCACTGGCATCCAATTATTTAGTACAGAGCTTTGATAATCTAGTTTTTTGCTCATTTCATGCAGCCTCTTCCATACTAATGCACCAGATATGAAAAAATACCATATTTTTTTTTCCTGCTATTCCTTTTGGAATTAGCTATTGTAAGTATTTGGGGTAATCCATTGAAGCAGAACTGCAGAGCCAGCATATTTCAATTTTGGTTTAATATAAACTCCAAATAATGGATTATACTTCTCTTCTGGACCTGGCATGTATCATTCAGATTGCCCCAGAGTGGGAAAAAGCAATATATTTTTCAATTGTATATATTTTGATGAATGCTGGCATTAGGCAGCTGCATTTGAAAATACCCATCCTACCCAAAGTCTTAGCTTGCTTTTATCTATCTGTCTATCTATCTATCTATCTATCTATCTATCTATCTATCTATCTAATTTTTAAGCCACTTCTAAAATGCATCTGCCTCTGCCTGGCTAAACCAATTTGAGCTGCGTGTATGAATATAAGATGCACTTTAATGCAGTGTAATTTCCTGGGAAATTTTAAGTAGAAGAATTATGGCTCTGCTTTGCTGTGACTCCTTAGTATCCTCTCCTGCTGCCATTTTGAGATCTTTGAGAACTTCTGCTGAGGACATGAAAGCAGGTGTTGAGATCCAAAAAACAGCAGTTCAGACTGGATAGGACCAATGCTCATATATTTTGATTGTGAATTGGGATTTGCCATTTTCCAAATGTTTGTACAGTGCAGTCTAGCACAACCAAGCCATGAACAGTTGGAGTTCTCCAGGCAACGCTATAAAAACTAAAATATGAGGACAATTTCATCTGCAGACTGTAAAGGGTGCACAGTGGAACAGTCCCTTCAATGTAACACATCACTACTCAGTTAATGGAACAACATCAGTCCTGCAAGGAGAAATTTGCATCCCATCCCACTGGCATGGCTGGATTTTGGTAAGGCAGCGTATTGGTCCTTCTGTCATAACATTTAATTAACTTCAGCTTTACTTTTGTTTCTGCAATATACAGTCAGTTAAATCATAAATACTGTTTTGTAACTTGATAGAACATATGTAATGGTCCTTATCTTGTATCCCTTTTAGTCTGAATTTCACATCCTCTTCATAATTTTTAATGACAGCAGCAATTTTTATTATACTGCTGGAATTTTTCCCAGGGTAGTTGTGTTTTTCATAAATAATATGTGATTTAGAAGTGAAACTGCAGCAAAAAGCTGATAAATCCAGCATCTTCTGTAGCTGCATATTTATGTAAAAAAAAAATCTTGGCTTAGTGACGGAAAGTATCTTTCATAGAGGACAACCCCAAAATCTGAGTGAAATGATGCCCAAGGTAACTGAGCTTTTTGCAGCTCAGGGAGAGTTGCTCTAAATAGGAACATACCAAGCAAAATACAGGAGAAGGCATAACATATTTGTATATCAGCTCTTCTTTCTTACGGAGATCAGCTGAATGTTTCTCTTGCCGTGTGTCTGTGTGCCCTTTGAAAATACTTCCCATTAATAGAGACTTTACATTTTGACCACAAAATTTGCTTGAATTCCAATTTCAAGACAAAGAGAGGTGATGACAAATAGCAGCAAACGTGACCAGTCAAGACTTTTCTGCTCTTGGCTTTTCAGGACTTCAGAGAAATCATTTAGGCAACAAGTGTCATGAGGGGGCAAACCTCATCCAAAGATTATGCTTTTTGTTGCTACAACCTTCAAAATATTGATCAGAGAAACCTTTTCTTGTGTTCCTGTCGCTGATGACGGAGACGGGAATGCAACAAGAACACACCTAGATCATGCAGCAACAGCTGAATTTTATTGTGGGGCACCCCCTTCTATAGGGGCTTCAAATTTCCCATGCTTATACACGATTGGATAAACGTCTTAATATTGGATAATAGTCTTAATTAATATTAATTAATTAATATTAATATTAATTAATTGGCTCACTGGCCAATGGTATGGGTGCCTTCATGGTTCAGAGGGATTGGCTGGGGTCCCCTGTTTGAGTTTGAATCTGACCCATCAGTAACACACCCAGGGGCTTATTTCTATCTTCTGAGGAGCTGGGCTGTTTGAGCTGGTATCTGATAAGCCACATTATCTGTGCAGCTGCAGACCAGCTGTAGCTGTCACGTGCTCCCAGCTTCTCTGACACTGTGGAAGAGCTGCATGTCAGCAGCACCAGTCACAAGGATGCCTTTGCTGAGCTACCTGGGTGGCTGAGGAGGGGAACAGGCGTGGGTGCTCCCTTGCAGACAGGGAAGATGGAAAAACCAAATTCCTGTCTTGACACTGGAGCCTGAGCCAGTGTTGGGGAAGCTGTGGGCTGTGCCTTTCTGGCCTGGTTTTGGAACTCAAAGCTCGTGGGAGGAGATGAAGCAGTGACAGACACAGATATTGGCTGTGGTTCGTTCTGCCACTTCTGCCCAGGCAATGTGAGAGATTATTGGGAATCTCAGGAAAGGAAGGGGAGAAACTGCTTTTCAGTCAGACAACTTGGACTCAGGTGTTGACTACTGAGCACTCTTTTTTTCTCTGCATTTTTATCCCATATTGACTTTATGGATGGCACAAAAGCCATTGGTAGTGCTATAAATCCTCATTTTCTACCTGAATTGTTAAGTTCAGTGATCAAGACTTCCAAAGCAGAGTATATTTTACTGTGTGGTGAACAGGGACAAGGTTCTTTGAGATACATATGCATAGCATGATTCTATAAATTGAATAAAGATCACTTGAGCAACTCTTCTGTAGAGGATAGTAGTACCCTGTTTAAAGTTCCTAAAGCTCAGCTAATTAAATCCTGTGTTTTGCCCTAATTTGATAGTTTCTTTGATTATTTCTTTCTAGCTCAACAGAATTCACCAAAAATCCATGAAGGCTGGTGGGCTTATAAGGAGGTGGTCCAGGGAAGCTTTGTTCCTGGTAAGTGTAATTTAAATATTTTTGTCTTAAATATTTTTTTCATTGGAATTAATATAGTTGGATTTGGGGAAGATATTTTGGGTTGATTTGTTTTCATTGCAAATATTTTTAGTTGAGAACTACTCAACATCACATTGTAGTGAAGCACAGAAAGGTTTCTGTTAATCCATCATCCAAAGCCATGGCTGTTTTTGAGGGAAGAAATCACTTTGATGACATTCCTGGTTTCTCTCAGTGAAACCAACATGATGCTGCTTTGTGAGTTTGTGTGTGTTCAGTTCTGTGTGTAGAAAAGGGAAAGGGACTAAAAAGTATTACTGTTAATTGGATAAAATAATTTATCTGTTGCCACACTTCTAGGTAATTGCATTTCTACAGTTTTAGATTAGATTTTAGAGTAGAACCCTCTGCATGCAATTTTCACTGATTTTTGTTTAGTAAACAAACTATGAGTAAGAAAAATGAAATAACTGTGCTTCATTGAGATTTCGTAAATGATAAATAATCGAGGCAGCTAAAAGAATTCTGTGCAGTATCTTTTCAGTGTGATTGAGAATATGCATTAATTTACATATATTAGCTATGTTTTATAAGGTGAAGCAGTGCTTCAAGTTTTATCATTAATGCAACAAGAAAACTGCTATGTGATCCTTATTTCCTTATAAGAGTAGAAAATATTGTTTGGCTGTTGTGTGAGCTATTCCTGAGGATTTGTAGATTTTACCAATCATCAGCTACTTTCTCTATTATGAGAACTGTTACAACCTGACAGTCGTCTGAAATTCCCAAAATGCTGATTGTCTTGTTAAGAATTCTAGTGCAAATGAGACGAAATATTTCAGCCCACACATTTCTGGAACTGAAATGGTTGTGAAAATCTACAGGCCTGGAGCTTAATTACATATTGATGTAACATAAAGTAGCTTTTCAGATTGATATGAGATTGGTTTGGGCTGTCAGAAACACTCCAGTGTATTGTTGTGCATGCTTAGTTCCTCATAGTGACAGCAGGGGAAGAAACCTGGAGAATATAATCACCTGCTCTCAAGATATTTTAGCCTTCCTGAGTTGCACAACTCAGGTAGATGCCCAGCAGAAAATCAATGAAAAAATATTTGCTAAACAGACCTAAATTTAAAGTTACTGAGAAAAATAATATAATTGTCAGGATGTACAGAAACCTGAGATAAGTTCATGCTTGTGGTGTTCTAGTCTTAATACTGTGAGAAATTTTGGCTTAGGAATGTCCTTGGAAGATGAATGAGGAAACAGTGATGACTCAAAAACTTCTGGGAAGGAAAACCTTTTAGGGTGGTGTGGAAGCACACCTCCTTTCTAAGGGAAACCTGAATTACTGATATGGTTTGAATATCTGACTAGCCCAGTACACATCCTCAAGAACTGGTCCAGAAAGTCAGTAATGAACAGCTCACTGAAGCAGTCATGAAGAAAGCAAGGGGAATTTGGGGGTACCTTTCTTTCAAATTCAGCTCTGCAACCTGTCAGCCTCAGGAGAAGAGAGAAATCCCGTAAGACTTTACAGAACAAACAACTAATTTTTTTTTCAGCAGCACCTAGATTTTGGAGCCTTTGAAAACCATATTTAAAGCATTTCAAGGCTGCATTTGTGGCTGTGCTCTCAGACTAACACATCACAAAGGATCTGTTAGTGCATATTAAGTTTATCCATGCCGGTGGCAGTCAAGTATCAGATCTCACATGAGATGCTAATTAGCACCTGAGAGGTGAGAGCTGCCAGGCAAGCTGAGGAGCTATTGCTGGAGCTGCTGACTGATGTGCACTGAAGCAAACAGCTACAGCCATCTGCCAGGATGTTTTCTTTCCACAGCTGTTTGTCCTGACCCAGGGCTGGAAGTGAACACCCCCAAAGACAGTAGAAAGGAGTGTTTGTCCAAGAGCCTGTCGCTGTAGTTCAGAATTGGCATCTCAGCTAATGTGATTGACATGAGTCCAGCACTGTAGCTGCCTGGGGGGGCCACCACAAATGCAGAGATGATAGGGGCAGTATAATTGTAAAACACTCCAGGAGGAGTTCCCAGGGTTTGTCTATCACAGCTTTAGCTGGATGAATACTTTTCACGTACTTCAAAGCAAAGTCACTGTCTCTCTTTGAACTCTCACTTCTTTCATGGAGAGCTGTGTAAGAATGCAGTTGGGAGTGCATCACAATATGCCTGCGTTAGAATGTGCCATTCATAAGTTCTTCTGCTTAATCTGTTTTGCAAACATTTAAGTCAAGTCCTAAAAACACTCTGGATCCAGATTTGCCACTGAGCAGTTCATGAAATCAAGTTACGTTCCCCAAATTCCAGACTCCCCATATTCTGGGATAGATTTTAGAAAAAAATATTTTAAATCCATTTCTAATGTTCATCTGGACACAGGTGTTTTTCCTGCTATAAGCCACTGAGCTGCAGTCAGTGATGTGTATCTCACAGGAGGGAAGGATTTAGACAGAGCAGAGGTACAAGACCTCTCACAGTGTCTTCTTGCAAGAGAAGGCAGCATTGAGAGCTGGCAGGTTCTCTCAGCACAAGAACTGTGGCTCAGGTCTGTCTTGGTGCCCAGCCTTGAAAGAGAGATGCAGAGCTCCCAAGTGCAGGAGAAAAAGTTCATTAAGGATGGATTTGTGTATCTGCTACTGGTGCAGAAACCACTCTCCATCTCTCACCTGTTCTACAAGCAAAGAATTGCTCTTATGATTTAAATCATGTAGGCAAACAAAGTAGAAAGTAAATACAGCTCTAAAATTTTAATTGAATGCAAATTAGGTTCCAAATTAAACTTCAGGGAATGTTCAAGGATGAAGAAGGAATATTTTCCTTTATGCATGGTGATTTGCATAATAATCAAATAATTTATATTATAACAAACACTTACTACATAGAATTTTTCCAGTGTGGAATATCGAAGTAGTTCTTGATGGGTTAAAACACCTTTAAATAACCTTTTTCATGTCTTTTCTTTGGCTAGGACTATGAATGTGTTGTGTCACTGAAGTGGTGCAAGCAATTTCCAGGTGGCCAAGACAATCATATTCCAAACTCATTGGTACCATTGTTGTTACTTCGAATAGATGTGTATAACCATTGATAATCTTTATGATTGTATTGATTCTTTTCATGCTGGTCCTGTTTTTTCATAGCATTATGGAAGTGGGATTTGGTAAGCATAAAATATAAGGGTGGTTAAATCTTAATTTGTGATCACAGAATGCACTTGCCAAACCTCCATCCTGTTGTGGAAACTCTGGACTATGTGATAGTACAAGCATATAAGTGTTTTGTTCCCAGGGAAGACACTGTATTTGGGCCCCCCTACTGAATTATACCAAATCTAAAGTTACTTCACAGGGTGCTAGTGCCAATCTCAGCTAACAGGAGATCCATCAAATAATGAGTGAACATTGCTGAGGGAGCAGATCATGTTCTCCTTCCTTGTAATAAAAGTTGTAAATGAACTTTTAATTCCAGATGAAGATCTACATCCACTAGGTTTCATTATTTGCCATAGATCACTAGTCAGAGCCCACCTTTTTTCCCTGAGGTTCTGAGATGAGAAATCCCCTGTTGATGGTTCCTTCACAATTTGTTTTACTCTGCAAGGGAGAAGACTGCTGGAGTTCTGTGATGCTGTTCCTGCCTTTTGCAAAGATCCTCTTGGTGGGATTATTCCCTAACCTTGACCAGCTGGCAACGTTGCACTGGCTCAAAACATGAGCAGTGGTTGTGAAGCACTGAGAAACTGCCTCCAAGGAGGAAATGCATGAATTTCATAACGTTTTACAAGGGAAAAGAAGTCTGAAACAATTGACAAGCTTGATCATGAGTGCCAAAACCTCATTTTAAACTTCCTACTATCCCCATGTACTTTTCTTATGGCCCACAGAGGCAGTTATAGTGTACCTAGGTTCTCCTCTCTGGGCTTCAAGATTTCTTTTATCACAGCTTTCTTTCTTTCTTTTTTTTTTTAAACTTAGAAATATCATTATGTACACATTCAAAAATAACCTTTGGGCAGGTCACTGTAAGAACCATGAACTGCTTGTCCATGGCTTGAAACTGAGAGATGCAAAACTTGAAACCCACACACCTGTTAAACTTTCAGCTCTCAGTTTGTGCCCCCCTGCAGTCAGAGGAGTCTGTGCCATACACTGAGATGGTGATTACTTAGTGTGGCTGGCTGAACAGCAAAAACCAAACCTGCTGATTACTACTCCTGCACTGCTCACTTTTTCAACTACAACATCTCTCCTGGTCTTATTTTGGAACTCCAGGAGGCTGCAGCATCCACTCACTATCTGGTGCATTTTGCTTATCAGTGAAAACAGTGGTGCAGTGCTTTAAACAGTCTGCACATACTCTTCAAAATCATGCAGTCTGCTGCTGCCTCTGAGGAATTAACCAGCCATATATAATTATTTATTGTAACAATAATAGCAGTTTTTCTTTTAGAAAGCAATATTGTGGAAGAGTTCATTTCTTCAGGGTGATAGAGCATTCACTGGAAATCATTCACTTACTGATTTGAACTTAGCTTAGTACATATAATATTTCAGCTTTGGTTGTCAGTTAAAGATAGCTTGAAGGAAGTATATTTCATGCCAGATATTTTCCTGGTTTCTCACTTCCTTTGATTCTGCAAAAAATGACTCTTTACAAATCATGTTGCTAGAAAGAAGACTAGATTTTTTTTTTTTTTTTAATTTGTATGCGGGAGTGAAATATAACACAACATGGACTTTTTCTCTGTTACAACACCTGGGGCACCATGATTTGGTTCCCACAGTCCCCTTTCTCAGTTAACCAAGGAGCTTGGGACTGGGGATCACCCTTTACAGGTGCTTTTGTTACCACTGTGAAACTCAAAAAGTTGCTGTCTTCAGGTCCCTCCAGCTCCTTTGAACACCCATCTATGCAGTCCTTTTAAAAAAGACCTTTTCAATAAAGTTATTGTTTTACATACAGCCTGTAACTGCAGCCATTTTGCAAACAGATCTCACTGTTTTTCCCTCTAATTCAGTCCTTCCATGAAAGAAAAAAAGTTTTAGGGGGCCAGCAATGCGAAATAACTGCAGTAAAGCACTCTGAAGACCTAAAATTTTAAACCTTGACAAACTTGTGAGTGAAAACACAGCTCTTTGCTAACATGGTCTCAGATCCCTTGTCTTTTAACACCCTAATTATCTTAGCTGTGGCTTTTCCTCCTCAGTTACAATTGGTATCCACAAAAGAAAAATTGCACGTAGCAGATGCATCCTGGCCTTTGCTTTGTTATCCTGACATGACTGAGTGATTTAAGTTGTCTTCCTGCCTGTTCCTAGTCCCACCAGGCACTGCAAAGGTCAAGCATCCCTTGTTAGAACCAACTCATGAAGTGGCAGGTTGGACCTTGCTGTGCCACCAGCTGTCCAGGGCCGGTCTTGCTGCCCCTGCAGGTTCCCCTGCCAGGACATGAGCAGTGTCCCTCTTCTGCTTCAGGAATGTGCAAATAAGGAAAACCTGGAAGGCAGTGACTTGCAGATCCTTGTCAATTCTTGTCCTTCACATGCTGCTAGATTAACATTTTTGGTGTAGGAATGCTCCAGATACTTTCTGTGAAGTTGAAAAGCCTCTTTCCCACTATCCTGAAGTGGATGCTGCTTACCTTGCAGTGACACTAAATATGGGTTATTAGCACAAAGAACAATTAAGTACTGGGAATTTTTGGTACAACTGTAGCTACCAAAACCTGCATAGATGATGGCTTCTAGCTGGGAAGAAGTTCAAGAGGTTTAATATCATTTGGGTAGTCATATACTCAGGGAGCAGTATTCAGAACATCTGCTGTCCTACACACTCTGTGTTTACAGTCACTACAGAACCTTGAAAACCTGTACTGCTGGGAAAGTTACTGCCCTTTCTGCACATGTAATACAAATTTTTTTTATGTATATTATCCAAGTCCACTTTAAATCAGTTAAAAGTGAAAAGGCAGCAAGCAACCTCTGTGATCTTACAAGGGTGTTCACCATTGCATGATGAGAGCATCCTTTTAAGCTTTTGCTTAAGAAAAGAAGGATCATCTGTGTGCTCTACCTTAGCTAGACCATCAAAAATTGGGGTTTGGGAGTATTAGGAATCTTTCTTTTCTTAGGTTCTTCACTGTGACCTGAAAGCAAGGGAAGGAATTCAAGGATAAATACTAGTGTATACAGGAAAGGGTTTAGGGGGTGTAAGGGGGGATATAACTGGATGATCTTAAGGTCATTTCTAACCCAAAGCATTCTGTGATATTCTTGACAAGCTGAGTATGAAAGTAGCTGGAACAGTGGTCTCTAAGTCATTAATAACTGAAAGCTCATAACTACTTACTTGGAAGGATTATTCAGGAAAGTTCCAAGGGCCAGAAGCAAGGCTCCTGTACAATGCTGCATGTATGTATTGATATATTCAAAATGTTTTATCTTACCTTACACCTTCACAGGGTATCTAAGGAGTTCTTGACACCCTCTGGCACTGGACTTTTAAGTGTTATCCATGACTTAGAGGAGTAGAATCGAAGCACAAAGAAATCTGATAGAAGAATTAGTTGCTGCTCAGAGACTCAAAGACCTTTTTAAGCTAATAATCCAAGCTGAAAATTAGTACTGACATCTGCCACAGTTCCTTATGTAAGGAGGGGACTTGGAGCTCTGGCTATTAATTACATTGTAGAAGTAGTTTTCTTGTGGGTGTGCATGTGTTTTTGTACAAAACAGTAGCAATCATCACTTCCTACATAAAAAATGCTCTTTATAGATTTTCATGATACAGTGTAAAATAAGTTAGTGTCCTTTTGCAGAAGTCACTGAGAATACTAAGGAATAGTATTTTTCTGTGCTAATAATGTTCTTCCCCAGTGGAATGTAATTGGATTTAATCAGAGAAGGGTTACAATGCTCCAGCTTATGTTTGCTTAGGTACTTCTGCCATAAATCTGTGTGGGATGAGACAGAACAGGAATTGCAATATACCATGGAAATAGGGATAATGAGTGGCACTAAGATGGTGTCTTACTGCTATTCCTGTTATTATCCCACTTACAAAAATTACTCTAGTAAAATACCTTGATGAAGAGGTAAGAGTCCTACAATTACAGCTGTGATTGTCAGGCAAGAATACATCTCCTCATTCACTGAGACTGTTCACATCAGGATATTACAGTGATTTCAGGAAGATGATTCTGGTTACACTGGTGATGGACCCAGCACCAATGAGGACATTATATAAACACAGTCTGCAGCTTTTAATCTGTACATCTCCTTAGTGCAATTTAGTGTAGAATTTGCCATGTGATACACAGGAAAATATGGTCACTAGAGCTATACCCTCATCTGTGGTTAAAATAAACTGCTGTGAAATAAGATCCCACCACTGCTCTGTGCATGGTTATACAGAGTAACTCTGTTGGTTGTTGTCACTGAAAGTTTCAGTGGTACTAACAAAAAACCTCTCTGTCAAATCCTGTCCCCTGCTTAATTAAGAAATCAAAAAGAAAAGAAAACCAGACTGTTACCTAAAGGTGGATACTTCCTATGGTATGCAAGTACTTTCCTAATAGACAGCTATGATTTAACATGTCAATATGCATTCAGGGGCTTATTTAATCATAGCATTTCTTCAGTAACCTGTTAAGCTGACTTTATTTCTGAAAGTCCGTGTGTGTGTATGTATAGGGTTCCTCGGACTCCTCAAATAGAGGATTTCTGGAAACTTGATAGTCTGAGACGGCTCATTTGTACTTAGTGAAAATTTCCTCCTATCATAACACCTCTCTAAAAAGGTCACTTGTGAATTCACTGAACCATGAATACATTGAACATACTCAGGAGCAAAATCAATGCTCACCATTTACATCTGTCTGCCTAGGAAGACGTGGAATTATTATTTGGATAAGTTTTACTGTTGTTGCACAGATTAAAATACAGATATCCTATACCATCAACCCATCATGGCATTTCTGGGTACATGCTCTTTGTGGTCAGTGAAAGATTTATCCTCTCAGAACTCACCATAAAATAGTCACCTACTTAATGCATTTCCCGGTACCTGCTGCCCCTGCAAGCTGTAAATTGCATTATTATGGTTAATGACTCTGCCCAAAAAAGGAACCTTCCTCAGTCTTACTGATTTTTTTTCCCTAGCACTGAAAATATTACTTAAAATTGTCACCTTTTACCTTTCTGAATAGAGACTGATTTTATATTAGGGCACTTTTTTATTTTATATTTATAAAATGTACCAAAAAAAATGCATTAGTGTTTCCAGACCAAGCAGTCCCCAACTTTATAGTCAGGACATAAACCCTGGAAATAACAGCATAACATCATAATGGGAAACCTGACAGGTCATTAAGTACAGCAGTGCAAATAGCGTTGCTGTAATTCACAAGTGCTTGTAGACAGCAGCCCAGCCAGCAGCCTTTCAGAGCCTGCATGACAAAGAATACTCAGGGATGGAGAACAAAATAACCAGGTCACACTGGAAGTTGTTCACTTGACACCAGAGCATGCAGCTGACAGATGTTCCACCCCAACACAGAGGTGGTTCTTTATGACCCTTTTATGACCTCCTTTAATTTATTCTTCCTGTGTCTTTAATATATATGAGTTTGCGGTGTGGGTTTTGGTGAAAAATGAAGATCTTTATTCGGAGAGGTCATTTTACAAATATTAAATGAGAGGTAGGTATGGAAAAATGGATCAGATGTGTTCAAGACAGCAGTTGGAGGCTGGGAGAGAATCAAGCAGCCAGTTCAGATATAACACACTCGTATCCCTGTGCTGTTGATTAGAGAAGAAAAAAACGTTCCTGCAGATCCTTGGAATCAGCTCATTTTGCTTTGGCTATCAGACATGAAGCAGTGCAGCTGCCCCAGCAGAGAAGCAGCAGGATGGGCTCTGAGGAGCTGGCACCTCTTGCACAGACATCACCAGAGCTGCCACTGCAGAGCCTCAGATTAATGGGGCTGAGGAATGTTACAAATTATTATCTGTAGTGATATTTTGGCACTGTCTCATACTATAACTTCAGAGGCAAGGCTGGAAGGGGGGTGGATATGGCCAGGCCAAGGAACAGCCCCATTCCACAGCCACTTGTTCCAGTTCAAAATCAAACCCAGAGGCTGAAAGCACTTGCAGTAAAACAATGACATTTCAATGGATAGATGAAGAGATGGGATTTTTCCTCCTTGCTTATAAAATTGGTCAAGTTGGGTTTAGTTGAGTCTCTGAAATCCAGGCATCATGTGGTTCCTACAGTATAATAATTAGGATGCAAGTCTGGCTGAAGTAGTTGCTACAAAAGCAAGAGCTGCTGCCAGTTTAGAAAATCCTAGGTTATTACTTTTGGTTGAAAATAGGTCACACTGGGAACAGTGGGATCTGCTTGCTGAAACAAATGCTACATCCCTCGAATAAAGGCCATCAGAAGCTGATTCTTAAAAAAAAATTAAAAATCAATATTTACAAGATTGTATTCCCTTTACAATGGTTTTATTTAAAACCGTCTCTTTCCAAGTTCTTTAAGTGCAGCAAAATTACTTATGTCCACAGCTGTGCAGTCTGGGCTCCATCTCTTTTGTCCTAAAGTGTTCATACTGCAATTCCATTAATAATGTGCTTTTTGAGGAAATCACATTTTAATACTGTCTCTTTTCCTTCATGTAGAGGAGAGGGGCTGAATGAGAGAATTCAGCCCGTGCACTGGGATCATGCTGGTGTTACCACAGTACTAACAGGTACAGGATCAACAGGATGCTCAGCTCTGAGAGGAGCTGCTCCTCCAAATCTCTGTCAGGTGCAGTTAAAGCCATATCAGGACGTAGCTGGGAATGATAGCTAATTCCCAGCTTTAGTCCCAATTTAGAACTGCAGGATTTAGCTGTTCTATATGACTCAGAATAGAGCATATGACATAGGAGAGAACATCTCAGATTATGGAGTCAGCTCTTACGTGTTTCCAAACTGGGCTACATAGGTCGTGGCTACAGAATTCCCTTTCACGAGTGCATGTGAGAGCATTTCCCAGGAGGGAGTTCAGATTCCATTTTGCTTTTCATATCCTGCAGCTGGGCATCTTCAAATGGCTTTTCTTCCTTCAGATTAGGCTTTCCTAAAATAAAGAATAAATGACTGAAGTCTAATGGGCTATGGCTGAAACACATTGCATGGCCTTGGCAGGCTCTATTATCCATACACTGACATATTCAGAATTACCTGGTATTTTACTGTGCATTTAAAATTGGTTAACAGGAGTATAAATTAAAACAATAGCGAAACTAGTCTTTCAAGGTTTTATTGCCCATTGTAATTTTACATTTATGGTCTTGGTGCTTTGTGGCAGGACTTGTGTTGGTTTAGTTTTAGAGAGTGCAGCAGGGAGAAGGTGGTGCCTCACCCAGAGCCTGGTGAAACCAATGGAAGTCCTTCCAATTATCTGTCTTGGAGATATGGTCACATGATTCTCACTGCCAAAGACTTGGATTTACTTTCCCATTTAACAACACTGTCCAGAGAAAATTCATATTTAGATAGAATTTTAAATACTTTTTCCCAACTCATTTTACATTATTCTTCATGCAACTTCTATGCCTGATTTAGTAACAAAAGAGTAACTAAGAGGGGAAAAAAAAGATGAAAATTACATTTTTGTTGAGCTGTGACATGAGATAAGAGTTGTGTGTAGAAGCAGCTGCTGCTTTTAACAAGCACCTTTTTCCCATGAAAACGTGCATACCAAAGATCATCTGTAGCCATAAATACCTATGTGAGAATGCTTATATTAAGCAGCCCAGAACACTGAGGCTGTGTGGGATGTGTGAGAGTTTCCAAGATAAAAGAGCAAGAAACATCTGCTCTGCCACTTCTTTGCATTAGTCTCCTAATCGCTGGCTGCAGAATTTGATCCTAAACTTGTACACTGAAAAAAACAAATAAATACTAGTTTGTGCTTAATAAAGTGATTCTCTCAACTTAGAACAGGGTCTGTGTTTTTCCAGTCCCCTACACTTAATGTAGAGATGTGACTCAATTCCCACACCTCTCAGGGAAACCACAATGGAATTTTGGAACGGCCAGAGGAAAAGTACTAATTCAAGTGGCAAAAATTTCATTGAATTAAAAGACATGAAGCTCTTCTCCTGTTCGCACGTTTGTCTGCCTTACCATTATTTTTCCTTTGTTGCTGGTTCTGTAACTACTCTTTTAACAGTCTTCTCTCAATTAATACATTAATAAATTACATTTGGGCAGGCTCAGGTACTTGCATAAGGAATGAAACAGAGCTCCAAGTAATTGCTGTAGAAGATGACTCAGGAACTCTCCCAGCTTGTTACATCAAGTCATGAATATTTATGGTTATTGGTATCCATTTCTCATAATAAACACTTTACATTTGCATAGTTTTTGCATTAAAATTCTGCCTAAAATACCATTAGATTGTAAACATAAAGGCATGAAGGAACTCCAGAATGTGAGTATTATAAAACACAGGAAAAAAAAAACTTTCTTGGATTCACAGACAACACTTTTTGATTTAGAAAGTGCAGATTGAAAACACAGGATATTTTTTTCTAACTTTCAGAAGTTTTCACTTTCAGAAGTGGTTTAGCAGTCCAAGTTCCAGTGGCTTTTTAAGATTGATGGCCAGATCTGGAAACTTTATTTAAGTGCTTTAAAATACAACTGAAAAGGCCAAGGAAAAGAAGGTAAGTATCTGAGATACACAGCTTCTCCCAAAAGGTTCTGAGAGTGTGGCATCCAACTTGCTTAGGCAAGAAGGTAAGAAGATCCCAGAAGGCACCTACTGTACCATGTAGTGCCTGAAAGACCCTCATAATTCTGTCTGCAGTTCCAAAGGACTTAAATAATCTTTAAGTAAGAACTGTAGTGCCTGGAAGAGTATCCTCTGCTCTCTTATGGGTTGAAAGTGGGGTAAAAAAACCTGAAGAATCAGTTAACTCCCTACCCCCTAAACCCTGCCACAAATGGAAATCCAGAGAAAGTTAAATGACTTCAAACTATAGGCAGCAGAAATGGGTTCAAGTGAAAGATGTTCTTGTTTCTTGCTTGTTTCTGGAAAGATATCTGATAAACTTTTTCTAATGTGCCCTTCAGGAAGCTGTTACTGAGATACTGGTATTTAATTTTCAATTTCCTGCTTGACCTTGTTCTGCAACGTGAGTTTGCATTGGTTTTCATGCATAATGTACATTAAGACACCTTTGGCTACTCAGTTCATAATAGTGTTGCTGGGCCATTTATTTACATCAAGGATTTTGTGGAGCATGCTGATCCTAATTGGAGGACAGGGGATGCTGAGGTGCAGGCTCTTAAATACAAAGCTCTTGGAATAATGTCAGCTGGCTTTAGTACGAAAATGTTTTTACAAGTGTTTTAAAGGTGTGGTTTTGCTTACCAATCACACATCTACAGTCTTCCTAAACTGCATTAAACTACAGTAATATCTGCCTCTGAGAGGAATAGGACACTAAATCCTGTACTATGACCTGTCAGAGTGCACTGGGTTCTTGAATTCCATACACTTTTATACACTAAAGAGTTGTCTGCAACTCTGCCTTTTACCTCCCCTGGGCAGAGAGAGGCAGTGAACATTTCTGTAATGCTTTGCTGTTCTAAAGGCAAAAGGATTGGCACAAAAACTGTCTTTTGTCAGTAAAGAAATGCTCCACTTTCCCTCCAAATGTCCTACTCTGTGGCTTGACATATCTGCTTTTATAGCCAGAATCTGCAGTCAAGAACAGTGCACTGGGCACTCCAGCCCAGTACATGCTTTTCTATGATTATGCCAAAGCTCCTACTGATGTGACTTCTAAAACTGTCTCGAACTTCACAGGAGTCCTCCATATTGTAGTGTTAAATATGTAGAAAATTCATATTTTAGGGAAGTGCTTTCCTTTTACAGCAGGAGTTTAACAAATAGAACCAGATTCAAGTGTCCTTATTCAGAGACTAAATTTGGTGTGTGTTTTCACTCCCTAACTTGCGTCTTCACTTCATGACATATTTTAAGAGAAGCCAAGATGATACTGTGCCTCAACTCCATATAGCTGTGGGTAATCTTGTCACAGAACAACTTGATTTTCCATTCTCTCCCTGCCATACTTCACATGAAAGTAACTTAAATATAGAGAGAAATTCATACTGTGAATGGACAGAATTGCAGATGCATAGAGAATTTCACATTATGGATGGACATAATCCCAACTATATTTACATCTCACTGGCTGTCTGAGCTAATGCCCAGATTTGTTCATTGTCAGAGTCTGAATTAACTAGAAGATTAATAGAAATGGTCACACATTAGCCTTTTCGTGAGCTCAGTTGGATATTTCATCCCTTAAACCCCCCTGCTTTAGCAGAGACATTCAGCCACCAGCAGAGCTCCATAAAACCACTTGCTCCAAAGTGAAGCAGAAATTCCTGTATCTTTAGGCATTTCACTAATAAATTATCAAATTCTGCTTCCTATATTTGCAACCAAAACCTCCAAACAGACCGAGCCACAGTGTAGTGCAAACCAAAACATCAGTGGTCAGAGAAGAAGATCACAGTACTACATTTCACCAGCCTCTAACACTTTAATGTCACTGTTCTCTTCATGCTGATATTGGAGTTTTGGGTTTTGTCAAGCATCTTTTTTAGAACCATCTTCCTTCCCATATGGCTGTCCAGTTGAGCTTCATGCAGACACATTTATATTTGTATAAATACCTACACCTATTGAGATTTTTCATATTTAAGATTCAAATGTTTGATATACAAATGTCTGATATACAAAACATTTATTAACAGCATGCCTGCTGTAATACCAGGAAACAATATATGTGTGGTACAAATTAATCTAGTGGTTGAAGAACAGCAAATATAAATTATTTTACAAGAGAAAACTTAATTAGTGAGAATTTTATGATGTGTGAAGATGGATAGAGTGCTTCTTGAAGGCCAATGTCTTTGCATGAAGATGCACAAATAATTTCAGGCTGCATATTTTTTAATTGCTTTTAAGAATTAAAACAACTATTGGGATGCAAAACCTTTTTTTCCCAGCGTTGTCTTTTTGGGAGTCTGTTTCCTTTTTTTGCATTTTTAATGGTTTTTACATTGAACATTTTTTGTGACTGTCACTGATAGGATTTGGCATTTAAAAATCAATATTCTATAAAAAAGCCACAGGCAATCAGGATAAAATACCTAATTCTAAATTACTATCAGCCAGTGAATATTTAGAAAAGCCTGGTGTTACTTGTAGATGCAGAAGGTGGATCATCTTGGTAGTTTCCAATGTCTCTGACATTTTTACCCCATTTCCTATTATTCTTAAAGAATATTTACTCTGNCCCTAGGTACTACACTGTACCCAATGGTCAGCTCTAGTTTCTTCATACACCTTCAGAATACTCTTACAATTATTTTAAATAGCTTGTACCATGTCATTTGCAAATAATGTAGAGTATTATCTAGTGTTTTCAGTGATAGCTGAATTGAGGATTTGAGCTTATTTTAAATTTCAAATACAACATCAATCACTCAAACCAGCCTGATTCTACTTTCACCTACAAAAAATACATCCCAATTTTACACATGAGAAATTTTGTGCACATTTCTAGTATGGAATCTACTGCAGGTAATAAATTTGATTTGATCACAGGAGTTTGGGTATTTCATTCCCTCATTTTTGGCCTGGTGAGTGTGCAGTATTTTGTGTGCACACAGGAAGCTACTGGGGCCAAATGAAGAGATTGTTCAGGATAGAGGAACAACATTTTCATATTGTGCAAAGGATAGCAGCAGAAAAGAAGAGTTACCACTTTCACTCTGATTTAGCAATGCCACTTAGCACGTGCTCAATCCAGCATCCTTTCCAGTTGTGGTATCTGAAGTTAGGAATGTCCTTGGAAGAGTAGCAGCAACCCACAACCAAGCATAAGAATGTCAACAGAAGACACAGCTCTCATTGCAAGGTCCATGAGCAATGGTTTTATGGAGAATTGGCTTTTGCTTTGACCAAAATAAATGCAAAATTTTATTTAGTATAAACAGTGAGACCAGAATTCTTTAACAAAACTGGCAGCTGAATCCAAGAACATATGTCCAATTTACTGTGTGGGCAAGGCATTGCTACAGAACTCTAAAAATAAATTGTTGTGTATGTTTTCTGAAGGTGGGAGTGACCTTCTGGAGATACTTGAGCTTTTAGGAATCATCTTCAACAGGAAATTAATCATCTACTGAGTTCACCATGTTCTGTAGGTATTTCTCATTCTAAATTGAGTGTCTGCAGACTGAGCCTCTTCTCACCATTTTTACCTTAGATTTGCCCCAGTATAAAGGGTGTGGAGAATAATCTCTGTGTGAGGAATTGCTTCTGAATTCTCCTACAATCGAAATGATACTAATAAGTTAGAGTTAAAATTTGATCAGGAATAATTACAATCCATGTGTTTATAGATACACGTGCATATATTTATGTATACATTATGTATAATTATGTAAGACTGGTATGTAGCTCCTATTCTAATTTCCATTTTTAAGCTGATTATAATTAACTGAGTAAAATGAAGTAAGATTTCCTTGTTACAATGCATCCCAAAGCATGTCAGTCTTAAAGCAATAACCAACATCCTGCAAGTTTGAGGTTTTTGTTCCTCAGCTCTGCACAGCATTTCCATTCAGAGTGTTAAATGTGATTGTAAACAAACAATAGAGAGCCTCAAGGTTCAGTTCTTGCTTCAAGAAAGAAGAGGGTTCTATTTCTCTCTACTAGATAAAGTCCTGTTTTAGAGAGAGAACAGAAATGTAACATGAGAAACCATCACCTGTCCTCAAGGAAAGGAAGAAATTCAAGAATAAGGTAAATTATGTAAATTGGGTATTCTTCAGCCATGGGCTTTGGAATACGTAATGGAAAGTGTTCATGTGGGCCAAAAAGATGTGAGAAAATACAAAAGTCCAAAGGAAACACTTCCAGTTCTGCTGTCAGCAACTCTCCTGAGAGTCACACAGCCATGCCCCCAGCACAACCAGTTGGAGAACCCCTGGAACTCTGAGCTTTGGAAAGAAAATCTGCTGCTCAACAGCTTTCAGAGTGAAGAAATACCAAGTGATTCTTGTTTGGAATATGTGCTATGATTCCATGGGAAGGCTTCCCAGAGATTGTTTGGTGGCACAGAGAAGCCTTGTGGCAGCAGGCCAGCTGGCACCTTCAGCAGCACGCCGTGATCTCTGGAACCCCTGAGAAACAAGCAGAGCTTCCTCCACAGATGGCTATCAGCCTCCTCCTCATCTGCTCCACAGCCTGTGACTCCCAAATCAATATTTTCATAGGCAGTTAAAAATTCCAGCTGGACTTTCCGTGGTTTTGCACTCCTCCAGCTTCTACTTGTAACCATTTTCTTCTATTTTTACATGGTTTAGCCAGTGGTTTCTGGTGTTGAGAGTCTTAACCCCCAGCTGCCAGGGACTGCACTTTCTAAAGGAAGTTATGGCATCATCCACTTTTTCTTCAGGGAACCCTGCTCTCCTCTAAAGATCTACCAAAGCAAAAGAAAGTAACTTTGCAATAGCAACTGGATCAGATTCTAACTAAAAGAACAAACATCCAGCTCTAGTTTCTGTGTTTGCCCTTGTTCTGAGTTACTTGAACTCATCCTTCAACATACAGAGAGAATCACGAGTTTCAGAGAGGGATCTCCTGTTTTCTGTTAATGAACATATGTAGTCTTATAAAGGATTTTAGTCTGGCACCATTGTATTTGAGTAGAAGAAAAATCAAGACTAATTCTATCTTGAAACTTTTTTAACATGAACCAGGGTTTCAGGTAACAGTATTTGAACACTTGAAATTTTGTTTTAAAACATCATAATTAAAAGAATACCAAGGGAAAAGTCATGTGAAAGCAATACTAGAGGTCTTGCTGTACTCTAAGATCCTAAGTAAAGGCATTCTTGCAGTTCAAGTTAAAAAATACCCAATTCACTTTTATCAAACACTGTTTTAAAAGCATTTCCTTGACTGACTCATGTTAATACATCAACTTAATTGTATTTTTTTCCCTGGGGACACAGAAATGTAAGCAATGAAAATAAAAACAGAAGTCCCAAAACATCTATACAAAGGTACTTGCTCTGGGCTTTGTGTTGTCCAAAGACATTTTAAAATGATTGTTCCTCAGTTGTCTTTACAAAATAAATGGATTACAAAGTAACATGAAATAGTGGACATGCAGCATTTTCTGTGTTTTGCTAAGTATTAAAACTTACCATCTTTGATCTCTGCTGCTATTTAAATATATTTTCTGTATTTTGTCACTTGTGCACTACAGTGTTTAATTTCATTTCACTGAAAACGTCTTACATTTGGCCAGGAATAGGACCATCACCAGAAAGCTTATTTTTAGAATATTTCAGGGCTGATCTGAAAGAGCTCCGTGTTCAAAATAACAGAGTAGCTCTTTGTCAGACTTCCAACGGGGCATGATTTAAAAATGTTCATCATCATTTTTAACAGTAGAAATTTGTGGCTTTGTACACTACACATATTCCATATTTTTTTTTAATATAAATGTTAGTAGCAAATTTCACTGTGTTTTTCCAACTCTTCACACATCTCAGCAAAGGATGAAATACCTGGCTTTGTGAGAACGTGGTCCAGCAGCAACCCTCGTGTCTGCAGAATGTTGAGGCTTTTGTTGTACTTGCTGCTAAACCACTGCCACTGTCCTGATAAGCTTTTGTCATGTTTGTCTTTGAACAGCTAAATAACTGAGGTCTCTTTCAGCTGTCTTGTCTTTGAGATTAATTGCAAACATCTGCCAGCTGGTGAGGACAGTAATTCTTGTGGTTGTTCAGCAGAATTCCTGAAAAGACACTGGTTTATTTATTTTGTAAAGCCCTGCTTTACAATTTCTTTGTAACTTGAGATTATGTGTCTGGATTTTTCCTTTCTCTTCCTCATTAACAGAGGTTTTATGTACAGTTTTTTAAAATGTTGTAAAAACAGGAAGTAGAAATCATCATCAAAGCAAAATGAAAATTGCCCATTTATGCTGCATTTCATTCTGGAGATGACATCAGTCACAAGTCTGTGTTTACATAATATGTATTTCTCATTGTCAACGAGAAAAATTAATTTAGGAGTTTCACTGAAACCTTTTCTATAAGGAAATAAAACTTTTACACTATCACACAACCATTTCTGGGAAGCAAAAATGCTTCTTGCAAAGGCCAGTACAAGCAGGAGTAGATGTGTACATAGATAAGCAACCTGAGTTGATGGTTAGAAAAACGAAAGTGAATGGCTGAGCAGAGGTCCCTCTGACATTCACTATCAGAAACAACAGTGGCTGTTAATAAAGCAGAGTTAATTCTATAGCAAGGAGTGAAATATTTAATCAGCAGTACTTCATACATAATTCAATTAACTGCCTTCACTCATCAGTATTAACGAGAGCTGGAGCTTGGATTAATGTGCTTGAGTTCATCACAGCACTCCCAGTCTGCTTAAATGCTGCCAAAACTTAATAAAGTGCTGCCAGTCAAATTATAGTATCCGAGCCCAGTGCATCAATGTGCTGATATTACAAATCATCCTCTACTCTCAGCATTGTTTGCTAATTCCTTATTTATGCTGATATCTGCACTAAACAGTTTAATTAGTGCACAGTGGTAGAACAAGTTAAATTTCTTATCCCTTCCGTGATGACATCTTTATCAAAGTTACTGAGCAGTAACTATAAATGGTGTATTCATGTGTTTTCAACCCCCCCCCCGATTTATAAAATAATTATTTTAATCAGATACGTGGATTGCCAGAGCAGAATTTCTACTGGTCTGAAAAGGATAAATGCTAAATTAATTTTTATCTTGGTTCTAAAGAACATTCCTATTGCAGTCTGTGTTTTTCTATGTGTACCACAGATCTCACCTTCAGTTCCCATGAATAGCCCTGGTTGTGCCACTTGCTGTAGCTCATATTCCTTTTGCTTTCTCTCCCTCCAGGAAAAGAGAAGGGGCAATGAAGGTTTCCAAAGTATTTTTATTTCTGCCATTGAGAGATTTGATTCTCAAAAGCTGATAAATCTTCCTCAGCAAAAGCTGAGATAATGATGCTTTGGCATTATATCCCATCCTGTCCTACCTGTGACCAGCCTCACTCAGGAGGCTTTGGAAGAGCTAATAAACCCAACCTTAAGAACTGCTGAAGAGGAAGGGAGGCAGCCTGACACTGCTTATTCCACCTTTAACTCTTCTGAAATAAATCTCTGCTGCTCCACAAAACCCTTGGCTACTTTTCAGCTGGATGAATTGAGGCCAGACCCTGGCATGCAAAAGGAGATTTGAAAAGTGCTTTGAAATGCAAGTTCTGGAACCATTACAAGCTGTCATAAGAATCACAGCTAAATAAATGACATTACACAGAAAGAGAAGAGCATGCTTTTTTAATTATTTTTTTTTATCTTACCAGAAGAAGAGAAATGGAGATATCCGTTGCAGGTTTTGGTTACAGCCAAGGGCCTGAGAGTTCAGGAGTCCACAGCATGAGTTTGAGGGAAATTATATAGGAAAGTGATTTAGAATTGTAAAACATTCAGAAACCTGTTTTGGGGGGACAGAAAGGCATGTGCAAGTCACACTTGACTTGAATAGATTGTCCCTTTTACCTTGGCTTTTTGAATATTCCTGGAGTATGTGAAATCCAAGGAAATCAAAGGTGTCATTCCTCAATCCACAAGGTGAAACCAGTGGAGGCTGAATTGGAAATGGTGTCATTCTTTTGGGAGCTGTAGCCCTGTACTTGGCATCGAGTCTCTTGAGGATAAGTGAGGATTAGAGAATGCAGCACAATACATCAAAGCAAGAGACAGCAGCCAGAATTTCTCAGAACAGAGAAACTGGGTCAGTCAAGAACTACATAAGGAGGAATGCTATTTATGCTGTATGTTCAGCAAGTAGTGCCATCTGAGGATTTAGCAATTCATCCAAAAAATATTAGAGGTTAAGGCTAAGTTGGCTATACTTTTCAAACAGAAAACAAATGGAGAAACAAATGGAGAATCAAACCCTCAGCTCTTAATAAAAGTCAGCAAAACTCCATTAATTTAACCAGAGCCTCACCAGTTCAGAACCTGTTCCTTGCAGTTAGTATTTGTCTTTTACCATGTTTTGGTAGGAGTGTTAGCAGCAGCAAATGAAATTCTAAGTTGACACCAAGTATTTCCTGACCCCATGTCCTAATCAGAACCTGTATAATGGTCAGATATTTTCCGGGGTTCAGCACTGTGCAAATACCTTGCAGGTAGTAAAAGTTTCTCTCTTAAAGGTGCATAAAATGAGCTATGTCCACACTGGAGAAAGTTTGAATCTGCTGCTAAAGTTGAAATCCTACTTTATCCTTTTGAGTTCTATTTAGAATAGAAGATATAATGAAGGGTAAAGTACAGAGTCTACCCAAAATCTGGTTTAGACTAATGAGGCACTCAGGCTTTCAACCTTTTAACAGAAGAAGGAGAACCACTGTCTAAATCAGTTTCTACGTTTTAGGCACTTTTGGTGACATAGAAAATTAAAAAGAAATTGATCCAGAAAATCAGCAGACAGACCATGATGTGAAAGTGCTGGCGCAATGAGTGTTGCAAAATGGAAGCAGTAGAGATGGTTATGATTGGGCTGCACCAGGATGTTTCTGTGCAGTGGCTGCATTTGTCAATGGGATAAAAACCTGGCAGCAAATACAGCATTATTGACTTATAAGTGATCTGGACAGACTCAGTTTAGAAACAACAGAATAAGGAGCTCATGCAGTTAACTGTAGCAAAAGATAACATGGTGCTTGCAGTGAGGGGACATTAGAAAATCGTCTTGTTCCACCATGTGTAGTCCTGCTAGTAATTGTCAAGGAAAAAAAAAAAAGTTTTAATAGTAAAAAACGAGGGGAAAAAAAAAAGCCTTTTCTGCTTGTGAGTTTTCTGCCCAGCACAGAGGGAGTGACACAGGCTACGTGTTGAATGTCACTGTCAGCCAGAGCTCCAAAGCAGCTGTAAATTCACATCTTTCACGGCAAGAAGATGGTGCCAGATAATGGGTATGGATTTTTTGTACATCATGACTGTGTGTTGTCCAGCTACCACCTGTACTGAACCTAATGATTTGTCTGAATAAAGCAGTACTCCATAAACTTTACTGCTGAGCAAACAGCATGCTGTTAGCAACATCATATTCTGCTCTCCCTTTCAGCCTGTCAAAAGATGACTCAATTACCATTTAAAATTTTATACTGCCTATGAAGTCAAGGACTGGAGAATTAGTAGTCAGCCAGAAGGTATTTTGAAAAGACCAAATGTATCTTAATGTGAAGAAGTGACAGGTTTGTGTAATAGTGTTAAAAGGACAAGTCAGTGTTGGTGTTAATTTTAACATGCAGAATGTGCACAGTGAAGAACAGGCAGATGAAAATGATGGATTCTGTCAGCATCTAAGAGTGGATGATCACCCTTCAGAGATGCCCAGATTCAGGGATTAGAAACAGAAGAACTAGAAATTTCTTTTCCTTCTGGAAGAGTCAAGGTAAATGGTAAAATGGTTAATTAGAAATAGGCTTGTGATGCTTGGCATATTTTCCTTTCTTAAAAGCTGTGGTAGGTGTTTCGCTCTCAGGTGCTTTTATCTCATAGCAGAATTTCAGGGGAGCTGCCTTAAACTTATTTATTATTTAAGGTTGAGTCTAAGTTCAAAATATGGGTAATATTTGAGAGTGGAAAGAAGCTTACTTCATTGAAAACCTATTTATTGTGTCCACTGCCACATGGTCTTGTACAGTCAGTGGCCAGAACAAGCACTGCCAATTTCCAGAATTCATTTTCTAATGCAAAATTTTATAAAATTTCTGTACAATTTAGAAATGCTAATATACAAGAGATAACAAGAACTAGAAAACAGAAGGAAGAATTGGAAGAGAAGGAAAGCTGATAAACTCAGGAGTTTCCATGCATTTAATTAAACCTCATTCATAAGGTTTAAACCTCATATGAGGATGAGTATCTGCAGATTAAGAAGCTAAATGTATTTCTGAGTTTCCACACTTTTATATTGTGAGGGATTTTTAACTTACGAGTTATTAAATGTGAACCATGGAGCATCCTATCAGATCCTGCTTCATACAGCTGAGTTAGGAAAGAGATGAGTATGGAATTATGAGGGCAGATAAAATGAGACAAGCTATCTGCACTCATCTGACATCACTGTAATGCACCAAAACTCATCTAATAGATGGTTTGCTACAACCAAATTTTCTTGCACTTCAGACTACAAAAAGAAGTTAAATACAGAATACTAAGTTTAAAAACAAACCAACTAAGAATATGCTGCATGTCTCATACAATAATGATTGGTATTCATGCCAGCAAGTTGCAGTAATCATCCTAAATCTTAACTGCTACCTAAAGCACTTTGTGACAGTGGACCATGACAATTATCTTCTCCTAAATTTGGGTGTCCTCATTAGGTGATTTTCTTATTGACTGGATGTCCATAGGTTTTGTAGTACCCAAGTAGGTTTTCAGGGATCCCAAGGTCTGGGATTTACCATCCAGGTGATTCTGCCTGAGGGTGAAGTTTTGTTCAAAAGTTTTGTGCAAAAAGATTTGAGGAGAAGGCCCCTTCTCCTGCTTGGAGAGGGACCAACCATGGTTTTAGCAGAAAGTGCCACTCCTGAGTGTAGAGGTTGGGGCAGACAGAGAGATGACACGATGTGGGATTCACGCAGCAGAGAGTTTCAATGGCGGGCACAGCTCTTACACAGGCTATTGGAAAGACTCCATGTTTGAACCTGATTGGCTGAGATTGGTCACCACCCAGTGCACTGACCAATAGCTGCCTGCTTAGCTCCCCGTTCTCATCAGGGATTGGCTGGTGTCTGCGCCCTGTACCCAAGCCCCTCCTCCTCTCAGGCTCACAGACCAGCTCCTTCACTGTCATACCTGATCAGTCACACAAGAGCTACCTGTAACCTCCACATCAGGAATAATTCCCAGGAGAACACTGATTCCAACAAAATACGCAATTTAATACTGTTAATACCTGATTTGATTGTGAGCCTCAGCCTGAGGAGAGCAGCCATTGCCTTGGAAGTCGATCTGTTTGTTTTGAGTGCAGAAAATGAGGCTCATCTGCTTAATGAGTTACAGAGGGTTTTTTCAGACTTTTAAGGAGTTAAAAGTGTTACCTCAGGGAAAAAGAGACCTTTAAAGAAACCTCACTAAGCTGCAAAAATTGCGCTTCCTACTTTTTCAAAGAAATTTCTAGAACTGGAGGCTGCCTAATCACTGGCATCTGTGGAGATGCCCAGGCAGGTCTGTGATGAGTGCTGTGGACTGGAGCATTAGTCAGTCCATCTGAACTGCTCTATCCAGACAACATCTCATAAGAACTTTTTTTATTTAAAATGCATTGCAAAAATCCTTCCACCAGCAGAAGCAGCTTCAGATGGTATCAAGAGAAGAAATTTCCCAGAGGTTACAGTTTATGGGGTTTTATTTCTCGCAGATTGGGAGTGTGTTTTTTGAAGGAGGAGAAAGTCAAAATGGGCCAAGTCAATTTCTTCCTCAGACCCCTGAAATTTTCCCCTCTGTTTAAAAGCTGGTGCCTGCTTTTTATTATATGCTACCCTGCAAAACCAGAACATGCATGAAATGTGTGGAAGTTAAAGGGGGAATTTTAGGAATTGTAAGAGATATCAGACATAAATTTGAAATTAGATGTGGATAGCTTATTTAGTTTCTTTTGGCAACTGCTGTGTATTCAGAATATATCCATGATTCAGGGAAGCGCTTAACTGTGAGCACTATAATTATATTGTTTCCTTCTAAAGTTGTCAAGATTTTCAAACATGATGTGGTAATGCTGAAAGTTTCAAACTAGTGATTATTACTAAAAATCACTATCATAGCAAATCAGTGGTGGTGTAACAACAACACCAGACCTTGAGAAGTTTCTGAAATAACTCGCACACAAATACAGCAAAAAGGGGTTTTTTCACATCATAAGACTGACAAGCAAATCACTGAGATTTGAATCACTGAGAGCCAAATCCCGAGAATGATGTATAAAGACCATTTTTTCTATTAAATTGGCTACAGTTAATGCTACAGAAACTAAATTGATACTCCTCTTGTAGCAGTCTGGTTGTAAGTGGTCCAGGAATTGCCATTCTATTGCTCTGCTGGTTTCCTTTGGCAGCATAATAGATATATCTGTTACTTCAGCTGATAACAGCAAATAGTGCAGAACAAAAAAAGGCATCACTTATTGATGGAGGTGAAGCCTCCAATGACAATTGCTTGGCTGAGAGACACAGACTTTGCTCTGTTCCTCTTTAACTTTTAAAAGAGTTAAATTGCCAAGGAAACTTTGGGTAGTACAGTCCAGACTTTAGGAAAATAGTGCAGCTAATACCAGCCATGAGAGCATTTGTTTTGCTAAGGTTTTGTGATTGACACTCGACTTTCTACTGTTCTGAAATAAGCACTTTCCATTTTCCTCGTAACATGTTCATTCTTTTCTGTTAAAGCAGAAAAGCAGAGTGGAGCATGTTTAGTCACTACATGTAGTTTATAGCTGCTAAACTCCTGCTGCTCTTCTGCTAAGATGACTTCAGCCCAAGAGGGATTCTATTTCCATGTGTACTACTCCAGTTCAGCAACATTTCTTCAGCTGTTTGAAAAGCAGGGTAGGAACTTCTTAAAGTACCTTTCTTAAAGCTCAGATCAAAAAGTTATTTTATGTATTATCGCAGATCAAGATGGAAAGCTTTTTTTGAAAGAAAAAGTTCTCTTTGTACCAAAAATCACAAAAATTCCTTCCATTTCCTCTCTGCCTGGAGCAGTGCTGAAACTTGACTGAATAAACCAGAAAAAATACAAGTTTGCAAGAGTGATGTTCACTTTTCTTTGGACAGGTCATACTGAAAAAACCTCTTAATATTAAACACCTGTAATGAATTTGTATATGGCAATTTTAGTGGGATTTATGATTACTGGCTTTGGTAGCTTTGTGTTAGAAGTTTAAACAGAAGAAAGAACATTAAATAGGGCTAATCTGCACTTACTAAACCTTCTGGATATTACTTCTATTAGAAATGTGTAAATAATAAAAAATAAACCACATTGCCAGATACCTGAAACACAGAAGACTCTAATAGAAAAATAAACATTGTGGCCATGAATAAGAATCTGTGTTCTTTTTTTCACTGAGAGCACAAACTGAAATCATGTCAACTAACACTAAATGTTTTCCAGTCAGTTAATGCAATTTGTGTTTAAAAATGAAAGCTTTATTTTTTGCTTGTGTTAAAACCAGACTGGTATATATGGAAGGTATTGGTCAGTTTATGGGACCAGTTTGTTCTGATCAGCCCTTTGGCAGTGCAGAGAAACTGTAGATTTATTCAGCTAATTCAAATTAAACCTTAAAAATCCAGTGGAAACTTAAGTCAGAACATTTTTTTTTAATAAAAAAATTATGTAGGAACAGTTAAGAGTTTGTAGTTCCAAAGTCTAAGGAATTACCATGAACTAGTTCAGTTAGTTCTGTTTTCAGGATTATTCTGTGCCTTGATTTCTAAAAATATTAGCCTGTGACACAGAAGTCAACTAAAATTTATATTTTCAGTGGTTATGAAGCTACAGATTTTGCCTCTAGGCAATATTTTTATTACCTGGTATACTTGATACTCATAATAAATTTCAGAGATGATTCAGAAGCTTGATCCATTAGGTAATTGTTGACACCTTTGCAGTCCTTTCCATGTGCATAGTTATAAATTTTCTAAACAATTGATGTAACCATTTAACACTTCTTCCTAAACCTCTTTTCATGAGGCAGGTATGATTTTATGATTTTATTCTTCTACTGCTGGAAAGACCATCAAATATGTATCCACAACATTATCTTTATATTGAACCTTGGCTGCCAAAAAGGCAACATGCTTTATATTTTACACATCTCTCTTGGAATCAATCGATGCTCATTCCATCTGAGCTGTTACAGTCTCTGGCAGGAATGGGCTGTCAGGAGTGTCCCAGGGCTGCAGGCCCTCTGCAACACACTGGGGAGCAGATTCTTCTCTTTGTGCTTTCAAAAGATTTTAGGGTTCCATGTCCTGGCCTTGCCCCTCTGACCAGTGTCCCATTGCACTGCTGGAGAGTGTTTGGTGCTACTGAGATGTTCTTCGAGGTGAAGCAGTTACCTTGCAACTCAAAGGTGCTCATGCCCTGCTGTATTTCTCACATAAACAGTGTGCTGGCTGCTGGCACTTTTCAAAAGCTAAGTCCTTAGAAACCACAGAAAGAAAATGTCACATGGTTATTGCCTTACAAACTCAGGCCCCCTGCCAGCACCTGGTCAGATGAGCAGCACTTTTTGTGATGCCATGTGATTGACACTGAGCCATGCAGACACCCACAGGTTAGGGAAACAGCTGGATAAGGAGGCCTCTGGAAAGATCACTGCTGTGCTAAACAGCTTTTCAGTCAGAGTTTGTGGAGTTGCTAGTTGGAAATAATAGAGGGTTCTGCTTGCAGTGCTGTTTGAGCTAACCTTGAGCACCCGCCTGACATCCAAAACTCAGTTATTCTGGTTTCAGGATGTTTTCATGCACTGAGAGCAACACAGCAGTACAGTCCCAAACTCTGTCTTACATCCAAGAGGGAGCATCCACTCCTTTCCTGTTCCCTGCATCCATTCCTGCTGCTGCACTCAGAGCAGAGTTAGATTATGTAAGTGGCCCATTTTTTTCAAGAAAAAAGTGCATCCTTTTCTGTCTTCCCTTATTTTCACCTGATTTCAGAGAATTCAGACAATACATTCCATTCTTTCTGAAAATTAGGTAAATAATGACCAGCCTTACACCCATCATAATAGTGACCATCTGACATTCAGCTGATTGATAATGCAGGAACTGCTTGGGTAAGAAACAGTTCTGTGTCCTAGGCAGTGTATTAGTCCAGAATGCAGAAATCAGACAATGTGGCATGAAACAAGAAAGACTCATGCACCCAGCTATCCTGTTACATCCCAGAGAGTAATTCCTGTGCAAAGATTGGTCAGATGCTTCAGTGACCTGCAAGATACAAACGTTGCCCAAGAGGAAGACAGAACAGAAGTGAGATTTCCCTAGAGGCTCCTTAGTTCCTGGAGCTCCCATAAAAGCAGGTTCATCCCGAGTGAAAGGGACCACAAAGTCTGTTATGCTTTTGCCTATTTTACACAGAGAAACGCAGGAAAGTATTTCAAATTAATCTCTGGGTACAAGAGATCTGGATTCTCCATGAACATTGAAGTTTTCCTAGATAAGGATTAAGCTGGCTGTTGTGCTCAGCAGCCTGTCTGCAGGGGCTAGGTGCCACATGCTGTGTGTACAACAGGTTGTCGAGGAAGCGGGGACTGCATTCTGCCCTAAAAGAAATATCAGACATTCAGAGTCTTCACCACACAAAGGAAAATGGATCATTCAGTGAATGATCAATCACTGCCCAGCAATTACCTAAATAGTTTGATGTAGTCGCTGAGGGGATGCCAAGGTTTCTTTCCATTCCAAAATGTTTTGCAGTAATGGCTCTGTTTAGAGCTGTGGCTTGGCAGCACCAGGTCAGACTTTTAAGAGATCAGGATTACCCCAACATTATTTTTTCCAGCCTGTGAGAGCATCAAGTCAGCTGTGCTTGCTTCTGGCCTTTCCAAGAATAATCAAAGTTAGAGTTTTGGTAATCTCACTGCAGAAGCAGCATCCCCAGGCAGAGCCAGAGCCCCATGGGATGGGGTCAGAGAAATCTGATTGCTCCAGAAAACACCAGAGCAGAGAACAACACTGTTGCTGTCTTGAACTCTTATTACAGGTACAAACTGCAGCACTCAGTGAAGAACTCTGTGCTGGCTCCTCACTTGCAAGACAGCAGAGGCTGGACATTTCTGCCTCCTTGGCTGTTATTAACTGCAGGAGTCTTGTAGGAAGCCAAAATAGTGCAGAGCTACAAGTAATTCTCAAGGGGCTGCTATCACACACAAAAATGCCTTGGAGAATGGGACTGGTTAACCCCTCTTGAGTGCTCCTTGCACGTGCCCCTCACACCTGCCTTCTCCAAACTGAATCCCCTAAAACCCTGCAGTTCCAGGGTGACATGATCAATAAACCCATCCTACAGGATGCACCGGCAGCCATGCACTGCATTTGGCAAAACTTAAATTCCAACTTAATACCTGAGAGTTATTTTAGTAACAGTATACTGTGAGGCACTGGGATACCCAGAAGAAAACATTTATGATAGAATAAATACACTGTCTTTTGTTATTTTTTATGTTCCTACTTTAATTTATATTTTCAGCAGAAGGATCGGTAGTATTCCAAAGACATTAAAATAAAGCTGAATCTACCGATTAGAGCTCAAGGTATCTGCTGGAAAAGCAGTCTTTTCCCTTAAAACAATAAGTTCCAAATTACTTTCCTCTGAACAGCTTTTTCTATTCAATTTCATTTGTTTGAGGCTTTTTTCACCTTTCTTCTGGATATTCCTTAAAGTCTTATATCTCACTCATCCTGTTTCAGAATAGTCACTCATTTTAACAGCACAGCCATAGTCCCCAGTTCTACAGCATGAGCCACAAAAAACCCAGAGATGAAGAACATGAAGAGGAAAGATTAGAGATCACAGGATAGCTCAAAATTTCCGGCATTTTAATGCAAAGTCCCACTTAAAGTCCAGAACAACCATCACAGCTGGTTTTTTTCTTTTGCATTTCATCTTTTTCCCTTTCAATCTATGCTTCAACCCCAGGACAAACTCTTCCCCTTTTCCACCCCCCGAATTACAATGAGTGCCAGGCAAATGCTCAAGTTGTGATTGTGCCTGTTGCAAGGGAAATCTGATGGACCCTGTCAGTGATTGCTGGCTGAGGGACTGACCAGACCTGGTTGGAAATTACCAGCTGAGCAGCAGTAATTGATGGCAGCTCGTTAGTCCTACCCACAGCCCGGGCACTGGCAGGCAGAGGAAGGGAGCCCAGTATCCCACTCAAAGGTAGGCAGGGCACAGACCCAGTCCACAGGGACTGGGGATGGAAAAGAGGGAGAGGATGTTGCCTTCCTCACCTCCCCTTCCTTATTTTTAGTTCATTTGCCAAGAAGGATTTCCCTTACCCAGGACTTCTTTTTTCATTGCTTTAATGGACAACCTGTGCCAGCCCCACTAAACATCCCAATTGCTTTTTAACCTTCAAACCAAACTGTTCTTTAATCTGTTTTAATTTAGATTTTTTTTTTTTGCCATAGTTGTGCTAAATCTTCCAGCAGCAGGACCTTCACTCACATTACATGGAAAAACCCATTTCCCTCAAAACTGTAGTATCTTTTTGACTAGAATGAGAAAGACATACTCTGTTCAGAACTTTAGTAACCCTGACCCTAGACTATTGTAACCTGCTTAGTTTTGAACCTGGACATACCTCTCCCTATAGGTGCTTCTTCCTATTCCTGCCATATGAATAATGAATAATGAAAAGTCAATATGAAAAGCATCTGTAAACACCTTCATAAGCAGCTGACCTATATATTTCAGAAGCTTTAGTGTTTGATTGTATAGCTTTAGTATGTGTGAGTTCACCAAAGGTGGCAGAGAAAAATGTGATTACATGCTGTTGTATAACTATTCTTTACCCCAAGATTAGCATAATTTATAGAAGTGAATTAGTCTGGTTTAATCATTGTGATGAAAAGAGGGGTACGGTGTTCTACGCTTGTATCCCAAATGTGTAGATAAAAATAAGCAAAAGCTTTGAAGGGCCAGAGGTCACTAATTTTGATTGCTAACTATTTTTTCCCATGTAATACTCTTAATTTAAGAAAATGTTTAAATAGGCATAAATAAGCAGTTAAAATTTTAAAGGTAAATTGTAGTGGGTATTGCATGATGTCTTTAAAGGCATAGAAGAAAATTGCCACTTTTAAAAAGACAAAGTCTTTCCAGAATCTTAAATCCTCATTTTCCACTTCCTGTTTTGTTATCTCTCAATTAACAAGTACAGTGGTTGAACTTTCCTTGTCATTGAGAATCCTTCATACAGAGGGAAGATGGCATTTGAACCATGGAATTATGAGTATGGAATTTGCAGTATGTAATATGATGCTGCTGGAGATCTTCAAAATTTTAATCTTTTATATGTTTCAAGACTTATTGATGAAACTTTAATTTTTTTTTTTACTATCTCTTGAATAATGGCAATGCTGTCTTACTCTGGAGGATATATTTTAGCTGTCAATGCTTTGCTGCTTAAAAAGAAATTACAATACTTTCAGTTCCCAAATTTGAAGCCATTGTGGTACTGTCTAATATTACTGCAGTCTGGAGATTTCTGTGACCAATTACTGAGATGAATGCCATTCTATAGTCTGTCATTTATCTGGTGTCCAGATTTATCTCTCAAAGCCTTTATGAATTTACCTTTGGTTATTTTGTAGAGGAAGAGCAGGTCATGTGGTATGATGCAGAGAGGCATTGGTATGATAATTTTCTTCAAGCTGAGTAGGCGGAAATAATTAATGGACTCCTTTATTGATGTACATAGATTAATGATTCTCTCTGTGGTTCCAATTCCTAACCTCAATAAATTAGCTTGAGATTTGATCGCAGGGACCAGTAATTACACAGGGCAAGAATAATCACTGCACAAATACAATCTGATGGTGTTTTATGCCATTGCCAGGGCCAGTGCTAAGGCTTAAAAATATAGACAAAGATGTGCTGCATGGATAAGTTGACACTTTTTATTTAAATTCATGAACTCTGGAGAAATTTAAATTCAGAGAATATGTGCTCTTGGAAGTTGAGCAAACTTCAAAGAAGAATTCACAGGCTTGGTGCAGTAAAACAGAAATAACCTGATTATCTTGTCTAGACTCCACTCCCCATTGACAGGGGTCAGGAGCAGATACCTTGGGAAAAACAAGCATCTATAAAAATAAACACCCTAAAAATTGGATCACATTTGCCACTTTCTGTCCCTTCAAGCCTGGTGTGCAGATTTTAAGCAAGGATTTTGACAGTTCACATCACTGTGGTATTCATCCTAGAGTTCTGTCTGACCTGAATGAATTTGTTCATTTCATCTGTTTATACTAAAAATCACTTCTCTGATGCTTGATTCTGCGACAGTTTCTCAGATTCATTCCCCATAAAGAAGCTCCTGTGTGGGAACATCCCTTGGCACCTTTTTGTGAGCAGTAAGGAAAAGAATGCATACAGCTTTACTGCCACATAATTTTGCCTGTGCTGCTCTCACAACCTGATCACCAGCTGGTCCTACACACTAAGCCAGTGTCCTTGCTTCTCATACTCCTAAAAAAGTTATTGGTGGCTTTTAAGACTTTAGAAGATTGTTCTTTGGTATCTTCTTCTGGCGTGTCTTACTTTAGTTTTATATTTAACTGGTAAGAGTTTATCACCTTTTCCATTTTTTATTTAGATAGCATTTTTTGAAAATACTCCCTTACTTCCAGCCACCCTGTTTATTTCCTGTAATTTTAAGTTTTCTGGCTTCTTTCTCCTGTTTAAATAAAGGCTCAGAACAACCCAGAACACAATTTTGGTGGCCATTTAAATAAGATTCCTCATTTCTATCTAGTTCTTCGCTGGGTTACAAAAAATCAACTACACAAGGCTTTTCATTCCTACAGAAATCTGAATTCAGTGTAGTGGGATACCTGTTACACTGTCATTGAATCACTAAGTTTGACAAAGATCTCTGAGGTCATGGAGTCCAACCCTTAACCCAACACCCCAGGTCCACAACTAAAACATGGCCTCAAGCACCAAATCTGCACATTTTTTGGATGCAAAAAGTGTTGTTTCTATAGATGCTGTTAAAGTAGAGTCCTTGCCTTGCTCAGACCCAGTCATTTCACACTGGATACCTGCCCACAGCCCTTCCAGGACCCAGACTGATTCCAGCATGATTTTTATTGCAGTCAGGCAATTCAGATACCATGCACAGTACACCCCTGTTGCCATCCTGGGAAAACTGTTGGCTCATCTCAGCACAAATGCAAACTGTTCCATGCAGGCAATACCATTCTGTTTATCTGCAGGTTTGCTGTCCCTACGGAAGGACATCCTCTTGGGACACCATTCCCTCATTGCTTTCCTCTGCAGAAGGAGGCTCAGATTTATTTCAGCAAATCTGTGGCACTCGTCACCACAATAGCTCTCAATCCTTGTTTTATTGTTCTAGCTGCTTTTATTTCACTGCTATTATGCATAGGTTTGGTAAAAGCATCAGAATCCCTCATCCTTTTGTGTCATGCTGCTGCTCAAGCACCTTCATCTATCTCAATATAAATTCTTCCCAGTAAATTAAAAGAGAACAGCTGCAATAAGATACAGATTAAATAAAGATGCCAGAGATTCCTGCACAGGTATAAAATATAATAATCCACCTCACCATATAACACACACACACACAAAAATCTGTTTTCCATAGTGTGCCAGCACACAGAAGATACCAATTCTGAATTTTCTGTTAGGAGAAGATTGAGGACATTGATTAGACACAAACTTGTGATCTGGTGTCTATGTAATATATTTGCAACAACTCAGCTCCCAAGCAGTGCAAGTTTAGGGGGATTTATAGAGGAAACAGAGATGACACAGTCAGTATATTCAGGCTTTGGGTACAATAACCAGGAGCTGGAGCACCTTGTTAAATGATATTTTGAGCTGCTATTTGGCCTGCATGCAAACTAGAGAGTCACAGTAGCTCCTGTACAGCACAGGTACTGTCTAAAATGCTTCAGAGGTTAACACCCAAAAAGGCAGCATATTTCACACTTGAGTAGATTTTTATGGAAATAAAACATAATTGTGGGAGATACTGTTTCATTAATGACTTAAGCCCGAGTAGAACCTTGTCTGCTAGTTAAGGTGGAATAAAAAATAATGAATATTTTTATGTTTTCTTACATTCATAGACCTGATTTCTTCAGACTCAACAGTTAACTCAGTACCTGTGTTTAATTTAAGCCTTGGCTTCCTACATGAACCTTCTTAGATTTTTCTATTATAGTTCTGAATACTTTTAGATCACTTTGGGCATCTAAGCAGCAGCGCTAATTAATTAAATGTAATCACACATTAATATTGCTTAATATCCCCATCCTCTAGTCAACTTAGGTGTGCAGTCCTGAGTCAGTCATCTTAATTAACCTTGGTCTGAAGCACAAGCAGAACCACTCTGATCAGCGGGGTGAGTGCAGCGATGGGGAACTTTTCTCTTTGTGTGCCCAGAATTAACAGCAGGACTGGAGAGGTCATGAAGCTCGAGTCGGGGGTGTTCAGAGAAGAATCAAAGATTTCTGATCAGACTCACATGTCTGATGACAGCTGTGATCCTTGCAGGGCAATGCCACAACTCTGCAACTCCCTCTCCTCAAGTTCCAGGCTGTTGTGACAGGCAGAGCACAGAATGCAGGGTTTCCTGTCAGAAACAGGACTAACATTATAAAACAACCCCTCCCAGCAGCTCTTTTCCAGTGCAGCTTTTCTGGGTTAATCCCAGTTGCATCATAAATTGTTTTGCTATCAACATGAAGATAATGGGCTGATGTGTTTGGTTTACTGTTTTATTGCACTTACCATTGTCTAGGTTTTTATTTATTTTAAAAACGTGCTAAAGACTTGTTTTTTACCAATTCCAGGAATGTTTCTGACCAGAATGCTGGGGTTTTTTTAAGTAATACTGGAAACCATTGAAGCAACAGATTCCCCATGTATTATTTTCCCCCTTGATTCTACAGTTTAATTAATTAATTTTTTAAAATAACACCAATAACACAACAGGGATATTAATCAAGGGAAGCCAGGCTCTCTCAATTAACCTAAACTTTTATTTTAGGCCTCTGTATAAAAGGGGTTTTCTCATTTACAAAAGCTGAATTGAGCTGCTATGGTATTTCTCTTCAGAAAAAAGCACTACTAGTTGTGAGATTACTTGGTTTTAATTACACTACACTTACTTTATTCAATTTCAGAACATTAGCATTATTGTTCAGTATATTCTGCAAACTCCTCTAGGTTTCTAAGTCCACAGGGGAAGTGTGAATTGACTGGGAGGGCAAACAGCCAAAAAACTTTTTAAGACCATACTGCCCGTTTATTTTTCAGATCACACAAAGCCTCACTCCCTTATTTTAAGGGCCTTCCATAAGACCTTCTTTGGGGTGGTGGCACACAGGGTTTGTCACTCAAATAAAAGACTACTGACACAATTTGATAGGGGCACCTGCAATTCCACCCATTTTGGGTGCTATTCTCAGATCATTGCTTTCCATGGCTGTGAAGCATTCCACTGTCATCCCTCCTCTGAGATTCTCATGCAGTATATCCTAAGAGGAGATGCTGATTTAATTGTCTGTAACAGGTGTTAAAAAAAGATAAGTCACCTGCAAATTTAAGGTGTGAGTAGCACATAGTCACATAGAACTTGTATGCAAGGCAGCTTTAAGCTCTGCTGGCTGCACCACATCAATTATGGCTGTTAGAGTTCACCTAAAAAAACTAACCCATCTTCTTTCTTGACAGAAAATTATATGAAACCATATGTTTTGATCATGTTGTATGAAGTTTTAAATTTCAAATGCAAGATGAATTTGCCTGTTTTCACTTTCAAAGTGTGTGTGCAGACAATTTGAAAAGTTTAATTACTTGGCCATCTGCCTGGCATGTGCTGCCCCAGCCTTTCCAGACGTCCCTTAAACTTGAACTTTCTTATATTTTGCAGTGCCCTCCTTTTGGGGTTTGGTGAACTCAGCTTGGAATCTTTGCTCTGTTGGTAAAAGACAGTCACCTGTCAATATTGAAACCAGCCATATGATTTTTGATCCCTTCCTAACTCCTCTTCGACTAAACACAGGGGGAAGAAAGGTAGGTGGTCTCTCCTGTTCTGGTGTATAAAACAAATGGAGTTAGTAGACTTAAAATACTATTTTTTATTTTTCTATATTTTATTTTTCTGAAGTATTTTACTTTCATTTGTTAGCTCTGAGGCAGAATTACAATATTGTGTTTTGAAGATACTCCTCCATTCACTGAATTAATCAATTCTGCTTATCCAGCTGAAGGATTGATATTTCAATTCTGAAATTATTTTACGCATAAAACATCTTGAAACTTCTAGAAGTCATGGCAATAGTCATTAGTTTATAATGGTTTTATAATGGTTTCATTAGTTTTATAATGGTTTCTTTTCTTATATTGGGATGCCTAAAAGGGTATTTTAAAGTATTTATTGCTTGTTCCATGCAGGCAGTTGTCTCTTACCCAACCTGTGTTACAGATCAATGCAGGTGAAAATTCACTGTGAATTAGAGTATCAGAGCAAGCAGAGACTACAACAAAAGATTATTTGAAATGATTTATCTTCCCATGTTGTCATGACAAATAAGATATCCACTGAAAACAGCGTGACATTCTAGGAATTTGCTCTGTACTTCCCATGGAGATCCTTGTGGCACATCTGCAAATACATCAGAATTGATGTGGGCTTTGTTACAGGTGATTAATGCAATGGTTTTCTCTCACATTTAAGGGATGAACATTATGTGTATGCTAAGTTTTACTGACATATAGTTATGTTATTGTGATATCTTCTCCCCATGCTCCTCTTTCCCCTCTCCCCCCTGTTGTTGTCACAGGACAGCCTTGCTAGCTGGGGCATTTGTGGGGAGGGCAGATTGTTCCTAAGGGGCACAGCATGGCAACACCAGACCTCCAGTCGAGTTGCAAGGAAGTCTCTACCATGGACAGCAAAGAAGAGTTGACTGATGGACTTTGGGAGGGGTTGAGGTTACCTGATGCAACACCAGGTGTATAAAAAGGTGGAGCAGCCACTTTGTGGCCGAGCACATGGCGGTTTTGTCTCATGCTCCCGGCGCTGTGATTTTCCTTATTCAGTCATTTTGTTGTGTTCTGTAAAGAATTAATAAACCTTGGAACTTTTAAAAGTGAGCATCGTTTCTCACAGCTTCATCACAGAAATGCTGAAATGGTGGTGTTATTATTACTGGAGGATAGTAATGCTTCCAACTCTGGCCTGAATTTCAGGGTAATATTTACATGTTGCTTTTTAAAGGGAAATGTGTGAAGGATTTTTGATACAAAAAAAAAAACAAAAAACCCAAAACTTAGAGTTTTAATGACTCTGCTATGTATATAAAAGTTTACACATTTCACATTATTTATCAATTACAAATGACATGAAATTCAAGAACGTGGAAGTTGTCAGTGAGTCAAATATGGGAGGTTCAGAATATTCAATGTCTTCAGCAATTCTAAGAATTCAGCTGGATTTTTGTACCAGCACCGAGTGAAGCAAATGCCTGATTATATAAAATTTGGAGGCACTGACAAGCTGGGAGATGCTGTATCAGTGATGAGGTTCTTACCATGCTCACAAATACTGCCACTGATAAACTTCTATCATATTACAAGAACAGGATTTATTCTTGTGATTTCTTAGACAGGTTTCCAGAACAGTTAAATCAAAATTCTCCTTAGAGAAAAAAGATTGTAATTTTGATGCCTTAATAAAAATTCTTTCTTCATGGTTAAGGCTTCACTGAGGATTTTATTTGGCAGGTAGTGTATTTGTGTTCACTTTCTCAGTAATGTTTTTTGTATATTAAAAACTGAGGTGTGTTTCATATGGGCTGAAGCACTTCAGCTCTCAGCTCTCTGTACCAAGTGCTGTGTCAGCTAGGGAATTTCTTGGACCAGACTTAACTGTGATTATGCTGTACATGAAAGGATTTTATGGAACTGATCCTAAGAAAAATGATAAATAAATAAAAAAGGGATTTGATGTGGTTTCAAATCAAAGTTATAATAAGCTAGCTTACATGCACAGTGAACAAGAGACAGCTACTTGCACACAGTCAAAATGATAAACCTCTTTTGGAAAAGTGGCTGGGAGGAGACTCAAGCTCTACGAGATAGGAAGATGGAAGGAAATAGTTCAGTTGTTCTTAGAACAGTAACTTCAAATTCTTAATAATTATTTTTTGCTATTAATTTAGAAGTTCAGTGTCTTCTGAGTTTGAACAATATTTATGTCATTTTGAAAGCAACATATCTACTTTGTGTGCTTCACTTTGGGAATTAACTTATCAGGAACAGAAGTGGCTCACCCACAGGAAGAGAATCCAAGACCAATCTCTGATCACTGACTTAATACTTCCTCTTACCCCTTTCATTCCTTGCCACTCATTTCCCCTGGGATTTTTAGTGGAGAGCATTGCTTAATTTCTGTAAAAGAGTTACCTGTTTAGTTCTCCCTTCTCACCTTGGCAGACCAAAACTGTTCCATTCCATTAGAGAACTGGCATCTAAAGTTTCCATTTAAGCACATCCCTTTTTAGTTCCATTAGATAGTTTATTTTATTTCAGTGTTAGTAGTGAAAGCCTTTTAGTAAACCAGGTTGATACTTTCCTAGTGTTACTTAGACTGCTTGGAAATAAAGCAATATTTTTCTTTCTCCTGAAGAGAAGAAATGGTCTGACAGGAGGGTATGAAGGACAACATCACTGTTTTCCTACCCTGCAGCCTACAAGGGGAGAAAAGCCAGTCTGTGGCCTGTCACACAGCAGGCGACTTAATGGTTTCTTTTAGTCTGAGGCTGAGAAGAGAATTCTTCCCATTCCATTCAGGAGTAAAAGGGATGCCAGTGCTATTTGCCAAATATTTATACCTCTTAGATCCAGTTTTTTGCAATAAGGTTGCAGTGAGCAGTGATATATTGCTTTTTGTGCTGCCCAAAGATTTCAGGGCAGTATCAGGTCACACATTTACAATTCAAGCACCATCAGATATTATTCTGAGCTGTACTCTATTCTGTATGTGTGGTTCTCCATTTCCTGAGAAAGTGGCTTAGCACGTCCTGAAGTCTTGAGTGTCACTGATACAGATAATTGGATTTCAAGATCCATAATCTCAGCACAGGATATTTAATGAGTTTACATGCAGAAGAAGAAATGCTGCTTTTGAGGAAACTTCCCAGGTTCCATTTCTCCCTCAAGCCCAGCTTTGTCTCTTGGTTATCCATTTTAATGAATTTAGCAAGCAACCCATTTCAGATAAACAGCCCTTTCTGATAAACAATGCCAACCCTTATTAATTTGCAAATCACACTCCTTCATGTCACAAAGAATGGCTTTTTACTTCCCCTTTTTACTTTCTCTGCTCTCTTTGCCTTGGATTCACTTAAGCACCTAAGCAATCAGCACAACAGAATATCTTCCATTTAGGCAGGAATCACTTTGGGTTTCAATCTCCAAAGCAGGGATTTCCAGGCTGTTATGGATGACTGTGGTGGATGAACAAACCACCCCACTTCCCACTGACCTGGTCCTCTGCTGGGATTCCTTCCTCAATTCACCTCTGCAAAAGGTCTGCCTTTTGTCCCCCAGATTTTGTCCCTTGCCTTTCTGCAGCCCATCTGTCTTTGGTCTCCAGGCTCTCTGTGGACTTAATTTCAAAAGCCCCATTTCTAGAATTCTTTAAGACTCAACTACAGTTCTTGGCCATAGGTTTTTTTTTTCTTTTTTCTCCTAAAAACATGTTGAGCAGCAGCATTTGCTTTAGACACCACATGCATCCCTTCCAAGTAATTAAACCTTGCCACATCAGTGACCTGATGTCTTATGAGTCATTTTAGGTCACACTCAAGGACTGAAATTGTTGCCTAAAGCAGGTAAAGTTCTGTTTAAAACAAGTTTATTTTTAAGGCAAGCAAGGACATTATACCTGATGTTGACCTCTGGGGAAATAAGAGGAATTGATGTCTGCTGGCCAAGGACTGTTATTCCATAGCTCAGTATGCATAAATGGAAATTACTCAGCAAGATCCACACATCTGCCTGCTCATATGGGGCATTAATGAGTGCAAACACATATCATTTAAATTAATATCCATATAAATAATTGGTTCATTTTATGCATCACAAGATAATGGCTACATTCAGCAGTTTCTAAACTAAAACAAGGTAGGAGAAAAGAGATTTATGGATTGAAATCAGTTTAATGGTTTCTCTGCCAGTTAGTTCTGATTCCATGATGTTCAATCAATTCAGAGTATTACTAGCATATTTCTCAAGAACGCAATATATGACAACTGACAGGCTTTGCTTTGGTGATACTAAGAGGACAGATACTGGTATGAAAAATATGTCAGCACTGCAGGAATACAAAAAGCCTTGATTATTTTCTCCTGGTCGTGGTATCTGTTTAGAAAAGGCTCCTTGCAAGTTCAGGTAGTGCTTCCATGTTGCCAAAGGAAGTGCTCTCTGTAATATCACATTTTCTCATTTAAATACTTTCTCAGTGTTCTGCTCTTTTATGTTTGCAGCTGTTTTAAAGCTCCTTAGCTGAAGCCTTTTTAAGTAAAATACACACAAATGCCCTTTATGAGCCTTTCCGGCTTTGTCTGTCACAGTCCCTAATAATTTTCTTGGAATGCACACATCATCCTTTGGCAGTCGCAGGTGGGATTGTCAGAGTGGCTCTCAGCAAACAAGGCTGTTTTTTAAATGATCAGCAGAGTGCCTGTGAAATCATTGCACTGCATTGTTAAAGCTTATCTTTCTACTTTCATGGTCTGTAGTCCCCACAAGGATTTATTTCATCTGCGCTTGCACACAGCTTTGATGGTGCCTTGTACCCTGCCCTACTTAGACTCGCCATAAAGCCTCATACTTAAAGGATAATGGTCATGATGAGGGAAGTATACAAGGCAATAAACAGCTTTTGCAGGTGATTAAACACACTGAAGCAAAGCTGAGGCATTTGAAAACCCCAAAAGCTGTTTATTGTAAGCAGAGCAACACATCAGCTGTGTTCAACAAGCCACAACATTAAATAAAAGCTTCTGACTTGTCTTTGCAAGGCCTGGGAGGTTTTGTCCACCAAATAGATCTTTACTTCTCATTTTTAATACCGTGGGTGGGATTGTTTGTCTCACATTATGGTTTAACAGGAGATGGTTCCTGAGTAATTACTTGGGATAAAAGCAGCAAAATATCTTCCTTCAAATCACTGTGGAGGTTCTTGACAGTCCTTTCCTCCTCTCCAACCCCACAGAATCCCCCTTCATTCCCAGCTTCTTTTGCCCTCTTGCTACCACTTCCATTGTCCGTTTAATGATTTAATTTCTTGGGTTTGTTTTTATTTTGTTTTGGTTAATTTTTTTCTATTCAGTGATGTCTTTGCCTCCACTTTCCCCAGCACTTCACAGAGTTTTCCTAACGAGAATGCCTGAGGCTGGAACATTCAGCCACTTCAAGGAAGAGGTTAGAGCAGGAATATTATGAGTCACAACATTTGTAGCACCAGGGAATCTCTGTTCCACAAATAGCACTGCTTTGGTAATGATGAGCTATCTAAAACCAAACAGTCTTTTTAAGCAATTATAATTTACCAAACCATGTGATCTTCAAGAGTATTTTCTTTACAACAGGATGAGACTTTTTATTCCAATGGAGCGATATTTGATAAATTCATGCAGATTTCTGTGGGTCTTCCTATGAAATGCAGTGAATAAAACTGCATTTACTATATTACAGCTCAAATTTATTGGCAGTTATAATAGTAGATACCACCATGGCTATTTGTGCAAGTCAGACTTCAGTTATCTGCTGACACAAACTGCATGACAGATAAATATGCCATAGGGCAATAACCCTCACAGAAAACTGTTATTTTCTAAGGATGTCAATGGAAGGAAATTTGCAGTCTAATGAAAGAATGTTTAATACTTTGAAGTGGTTCACAAAGACAACATTTTTGCTGTTTATTGCTGAGAATTGTAGCACAGTCTTTCTCATTTATAAATTAGACCTTGAGGCAGTATCTTCTATGAAAGCAAAATATGAAAGGAATAATTGAGGTCTGGTAACCAGCTGAGACTGAAGCAGTATGCTGTGAAACAGAATTAATAGATAAAGTGATCAGAAAAAAATCTAGTTGGTAATTCCAGGTAGGAGATGGCTGAGGTTTTTTTTTTTCTTTCATCTTGTCCTTTAATAATTTCTACAAGAGCAGTGTTTTTGGGAAACTGATATTTATTCATTTATATATGGAAAAACATCACAGCAGCATTATAAAAACCCTGTGTATGTTACGTTCTTGTCTCAGATAAACATAAATCCAGCATAATTCTGGATTTGCTCTAGTATTACTGAAACACAAATCTACCCTTGAATGTCTTTATCCATTGTGCCCTGTTAAGTTTATCTAGGGCAAATCCTGAACCACTAAAATCATGGCTCAGCAGGAAGAGGAGCATTCCTTACCCTCATGGAGAGGCAACCAGGGCATCCCTGGCACAGCTGCTCTGTGGAGAATTGCAAGAACTGCCTACAGATATGGGCAGGAGTTGTGCTGACTCCTTGGGAAGGCAAACCAGAGTAGACACTGGTGTGATAAGGAAAAACACACCCAGGAAAAACACGCTGCATCTCCATATGCTGGGATATACCCAGGGTAACTGCTCTGCCCATTGTGGATTGTGCTGCCTTTCCAGGGAGTGCAGAGATGTCACATCCTCAGCGAGGAAGAGTGCAACTCACTGCTTCCTGGGAAGGCAGAAAATCCTCAGGTGTCACTTGAAAACAAGCCAAGGTTTTCAGCTGTCACTTTCAGAATGGGAGTTAAAGCTTATGATAGAAAACATATTTTAGGAACCTCATTTTTCTCTAAAAGGGGTATGAGCTGTTCCCTTTTCAGGCTGGGAGAGAAGCTGTCAGAGAGTGATTTGGATTGTTTCTCACAAAGGTTAATCCTCAAACTTTATTCAGCATTGACTCTTCTCTTGTTAGGTTCTGCAATGAATATGAAGTAAAGAACATCCTTAGGTAGCTTTTGATATTTATTTGTACCTTCAGATATAGTCAGAACAATACAGAGAACAGATCTGGAGAAATAGAATAGGATGTTTATTGTTCTAATCTTTCAATATTTTGAGTTAAGCAAGACTGTTACAAGGTTTTGTAAATAGATTTGTAGATTTTTCTTTCCTTNTTTTGTAAATAGGTTTGTAGATTTTTTTTTTCTTTTTTTTTTTTTTTTTGCCAGATATGTTACAATTTTCATTCAAGAATTGCACCTGTAGATTGTAGGAAACTAAAAGAATGTTTTCCTTATGAGCATTCAGTAAAGCCAGATGCTTTTAGTGGGAGTTCTTGGGTTGAAATTGATTTGGTGGGGCTTTTTCCCCCCATTGTACTTTCCCTCAAAATGTTGGTCATTGCAATTAAAAACATAAATTCTGTTGTTTCCTTCACTATAGAGGTAAATGTCACAGTAAAGACTAATTGAAAATAAACAAAGCTGTTCTGGGTTTTTGGTTGGTTGGTTGGTTGGTTGGTTGGTTTAGTTTTTTGGGGGGTTTTTTGGTTTCTTGTTGTTGTTTTAAAATCTGAAACATAAAGCCATTCCCATTACAGAATTTTCAGAGAAAACTTTGCAAGACTCCTGGGACTGTCTTTTCAACATAGTTCCATGCCTAATGAAGATTTACAAATTTTCTGAATTCCATTTTCATCAACAGAATTTAGTGCCAGAATATGTCTTTGCCTTGCAAAATCACTTTAAGTGTTTATTTGCATCTCAAGGACTGAATTAGTTTTAAAACTCTGACTCTTAAACTTCTGTGAAGTAAATAATCACTTAGGGCAGTGTTGTCCTCCACTAGATTAAATAGACTTTTAATATTGTGTCTTCATCTGAATAGATTTTCTTTTCAGCCAGAGTTAATATGAAATATATTGCATTTTGTATTTATACATGAAAGGAAGACTAATTTAGTTCAGGTACTTTAGGCTATTTTATTATACACATCAAGATCTCATCTATTCCCTCTGCATTCATATTTTATAGTGCTTTAACTGATTGATTTGATTTGACCCAATACTTTTGATGGCACCTTTGCCATGGAGGCTGCACACACATAACACAAATAATTTACCTGATTCTTTTCAAAACTATTTACCTTACCCTTGGGTTATTTTATGAACTTCTGGCCTTTTGGTTCTGACCAGATTCACCAGTAGACAAAGGCAGGTAAAATACAAGTCCCCAGTCCCCAGGGGTAAAATCCTTACTTATTCACTTATATCATCATATTTGCAGTGCTGTAAATTGCAATTGTTTTCATTCTAATGCAGCAAAGACTTCAGAATTTAGCCCTGGATTTGTCTCATTTCCAAGGCACCTCCTGGTCCTCGTTCTTTTCTATCTGGACTGCCAGGTTTCATCCCCACTGAAGTCACATGAACAATACTGACTCTCACCCATCTGAATTTGCTCATTTTGTGACACAGATAAGTTTTTATTCCCAAAACCTTGATTTTACTGCAATATCTGAGGTAACTGTGATAGTGAGGCAGAAGCAGAGCCTGAATCTCTGCTCCCACAAACAGGCATTCTGCATTATTCTCCCTCAATTTGAAACAATTTAGAACTGTACTGTACTGATTAGTAAGAAGCCCTTAATAAAGTAATTGGAAATGTGGCCTAGATATCAATTCTTAAGAAAAAAGTGTTAAAAGTATTTTTAGAGAAAATAGCAAAGAAACTCTGGGTATATTTTAAGATCTCTTTCCCTTTATCTGTTTTGTTTTCTGTTTTACATGTTCATGCATTGCAGTGCAGGAAAAGCCAATGAAGAGAGTTTTGTTTTACCTGGGGACTATCACAGGATTTGGTCCTTCTGGCAGTAAACTTGCTACTGCTTTCACAGTTATAAATGTGTTTCTGATTGGGATTATGGCTCATTCAGAACCTTCTCTAAATTTACACTAAATTTATGTTTGGTAAATTTAAATTTTTACGTGGTTGCTCCGTACACTTTGGGATTCCAATACAAATGCAAAACTCTGTCTTAAATATATTCCCATAGTAGGTCATAGTCCTGCAACCCCTGAAGCAAAACTTGTTTTATTTCAGAGTTGCAAAGGAAAAAAATCAGAAAGGCAAATCCATCAACTTTCATTAGGAAGAGAAACACCTGTTTTGCACGTATGTAAAGTCCTGCTCAGTGAATCTGATTAACTGTACTGTAATTCTAATGTCCTATAAAAAGAAGTACTGGAGGAATTACCTAATAAAAATTGCTGCTATTCTCAAAGGTATCATCAGCTAATAAAGAAATCACATTATTAACCTAAATTTCAAAGTAAAATTTACATCTCTCTGTTATTATGATTTTCACACTGTTAATTCACATACTTTATTATAGGCTGACTTAGTATTGGCAAGGAACTCTACTCCAAACTGTTACTTTATAATTCTTTTTCTAGTTCAGGTTTCCTTTTTCTGGTTGTTTCTGTGTTTTGTTGTCATTTTTTAATCCAAAAATCTATTGCAGAAAGGTAAAATAAAGTGTCCAAATAACAGGTTATAAGTGGATAATCTATTTCTCTTTGGCTGGAAAGCTTTCAACATCTGGCTTTGGCAAACAAAGACCATTTTGAAATGGTGTTTGGGCTGTGACTGAACCCACGTGGAGGTTGTATTTACAGCACGAGAGTTGTCAAATAACAGTCAAAGTAATTTGGGCATCACAGAAAATAATAGGAGTGATTCTAGTGCTTTCTGTGAAAACCTTTAAACTCCCATTTCATTAAAAATTCCACTCTGCAGCTGATAGCAGAGATTTACTGGGTTCCACCATCTGTGCAGATTAATGTTTCCTAAAGGAGAATGAATGCAACAGATGAGATAGTTGGCTTTTCTGATCAAACAAAACCCCAAAGTACAATCTCTTCCCTGACTCTTGTGTCTTACACCTGTTTCCTTTTAATCACATGACTGAATTGTTTAGGAGAAACAATTCCAGCTTTCCTTAAAGCTGATTGATTTGAAGATTGCAGATCACCAAGATTCTTGTGGGCTGGTGGTTGTGGAGAATTCGTGATTTTATTGAGTAGATTTTATTACAGATTGCTTGAACACTTCTTTAGATGTTATTGTGTTCATATACAAGAAAAATGTCTTCACCCAGCAAGTACAGTGATTTAAAGGCATTTAAATGTGTGCTCCAGGCTGGATTAACAGTGACAACCAATATGGGGAAGCTCAGCTGCCTCCAACCCACACCCCTGTTTTCAGTCTCATCTGCTTCTTTCTGACTGGCCATAACTAATCTTTCCAGGGGATTGAGCATGTGATTCATTTCAATTGTGATTTTAAATCAATCCTTTGTCACTACATATTTTACAATGTTATAGTTTTAAATTACATTAGCTTCCATTACATTACCACACATCAAACACCAAAATAAATTCTTGGCAGTGATCACTGTATTATGATTCATCAGTAAAATTAATAGAGTTTCTGGGTTTGCCAGAAAATGGAATCATTAATTTGACTATTTCTTGAGGGCAAGAAAGGAAAACACAATACTTGCTTTCCAAACCAGGTATCAATCCCTGCCTAAATTTCCTGATAAATATTCCTGGTTATTTCCCTGAAAAACAGGATGTTTTACTTTATTCTGATGGCTAACACCAGACACATGTTGTGAGGGAAGGCATATCCATGGCATGGTGGCTCAGCTGTCTTCTGGAGAGGACACGCAACAAGGGTTGGAATCAGGGTGGGACAGCTGCCCCATCCAGGGCAGGGACTGCCAGAGCCTCCTGTTTGTAAAAAACACCCTCACTTGGCCCTGCATAAAGACCAGCAACAGCACAGGGTGTTATCAAGCCCATGGATGGACACGAAAAGCCAAGCACCCCAGAAACTACTTGATAATATCTAGATGAAAGTGGGTAATTCAACTTGCTGGCAACATTGATCCTTGCTCTGCCTTGCCTTTTTCTTTTATTGAAACCCAGCTGGTCTCCAGCTGTTGCCAGGGGTAACCAGCACTGACATTCAAGGTCATTGATGAAAAGCAAGCCTTTGTCCTCTAGATATTTCCTGCTCTCTTGAAAAGTTGCATCCTAGAATAAATTCTTCAAACAACGAATTTTGGTCAGTGAAACACTTGGCTTTGTTGGGTTTTTTAATTTCCATTCACTGAACTTCTTTGGTCAGTCCATTATTGTTCCTCCATGTTAATTATAAGGCACAATATCCCAGAAAGCTTCTGGTTCAAGGAATGTCTCAGAAATGTGTCACAGTGTCACCAAGGCTGCTCTGTTCTCCTTTAGGACAGACTGGTGACACCAGACTGCATATGCACAGCACCAGAGTGCTGTGGAACCAGCAAATCCTCCTCTATCTGTGTGTATTTTACCTGAGCAGTTGCAACTCTGTTCACTCTTGTATTTTGAACGTGTTGAAATTGTCTTTTCCCCTTTCTGTAGCAATGGTGATTCATTCACAGAGTTTTCTGCCAAGGAAATAGTTTATAGAATTCATTAAAGTACTTTCAGAGGTAAAAACTCAGAGTTTTATGGGAAGACAGAGGAAAAGTCCATTCTTCTAAATGGGAATTCTGTGGTAATTCATCACGTAGTTTACTTATATGATTTAGCAATGTTCTGTGTGGTTTAAATTGTGTTTTATTTTTTGTTGTTGTCGTTTGTTTAACCTTCATTTGTCCATTGCTTGGTTTCACTTTTTATGTAAATAAGCTGCCTGATTGTGAACTAGAGAGAAATTGATATTTTCAAATATGCTGGATGTTGTCTGTAAGCTCCCCTTGTATTTTTATTATTTTGTCACCTTTCCAAGCCAGTATTTTTCTCTGTAAAGATGCTACTTAAGAAATGAGTATCTGGGAACAGAGGAACCAAATTACAGCTTTGCTTAGGTGAACATAACTGCTTTTGATGCAAGTGGGAGTTTCCCTTGTTTATCTGGTGTGTAATTTGGAAAAGTGCATTTTACATCTAAGTTGACCCAGATTTTCCTACACCATATTTGCAAGATAGAGGGAACAAGCACAGCAGACATCGCAGTGTTTATTTGGTGCCTACCCTGGCCTCAGAGTATAAACTTTGAACCTCAGAGGGAATTCTCTGTCCCAGGCTCAGCCCAACATGCCCAGCTGGTGTCTAAAGGCACTAAAGTGTTTTAGGCTGGGTTATGGAAGTTGCAATTGACAGTATTTACCTATTTTACAAGCAGATGATGATGATGATGAAGCATTCACTGCTTACAGTGAAGTGGGTAGATTTTAAAACTCACCAAGATGGATCTGCAGCTTCTCCATGGAAGTCTCCTCAATGGATAAATGTCAGCTCCATCTTAGCAGAACAGTTGTCACCCTCAAAGTGTTCCAAGTGCTGGAATGACAGGTGACAGGGGAGGCAGCTGGACTGGATCTGGGACTGGAGCTGGGATGTAGTTGTAGGATCATATCTGCTGGAATGGGGTGAGGAAGGATGGAACCTGCACACAGGTGGAGCAGGAGCTAAGAAGGATACACAAAACCAAGCATCCCACAGCAAGAGCACAAGATGGATGGGATTATCATCCTTTATAGGATAAAAGGATTTGATTTGTTCTGACAGTTTATTTGTTGGGTGTGCATATTCATGGCAGGCTCTCAGTGCTGAGGGTGGGTGCCCGTGTAGCTCCGAGTCTGTCACAAACATTCATGTGAAGCACAGAGCAGCTACAGAAATTCTTCAGAGTGTGGAGCTTAAGTGGAACAGTATTTGTGTTTCACTGCAGGAGTCAAGGCTGCTCCTCTCTTTTGTTTCATTGCCCCTCCTTTCTTCCTTTCACAGCCCAAACACTTGCAGAGGATTTCAGGTTAATTTACATGCTGCAGAGGGTAAATGGCAGAAACTGTTTTTTACAGTTCTTTATTAGGACTGACTTCTGGAAGTTTTGCAAGGAAATCTTGTCACTCCTTATTCCATATTCCTTTGGCATGGAGTTACTTTTTGTTACCTGTGAGGAAGCATTTCTCTGATGGGCCTCATCTTCCACTCCCACCTGGGTGAAGTGGATGTTTGTACCTGTCAAAATGCACTTGGTTCATGCTGTGAAAAATCATTAGTTGAACAATGGAGCTGCTTTGAATTTGCATGTGACCCATCCCACAACCCTTCCTGTGTTTGTGGGATTGGACCTTGGATTTGGGAAATAACATAAATATTCTTCTACACACCTATGATTTCAGAACAATGGATGTTGCTGAAATGTCAGCACTTATGAAAATGGCAATTTGTTTACTAGGAAATAAAAAGAATGAGCAGCTTTTGATGGTCAGGTCAGAAATGCCTGTCCTCTTGAAATTTCTGAAAAATATATTCATTTTTTGTTCTACTTTGCCTGTGGGTCCCACACACATGGCACCACTAGTAATATCTCTTAGGAGAAATAGTCCTCTGGGCAGATTCTGAAAGGGTGGGTCCAGCATTAATATTAACTCCATTAACTCTAGCATATTTTGATTTGCAGAAGATTAATGGTGTATGTAGGACCCAAACCATCTTTTTTCCTCCCTTATACAGATTATTGCATTTATTTCAATGCATTTCTCAAATGAAAACCCAATTTCTGCCCAGTACTCCATTAAGAAATGAAGACTGTGCTGACTGTACTGCATGTTCATAGTGAGTTGGAACTATTTCACATCTCTGAAATTCTGGAAAGAACTGTTAAAATACAGGTCCTATATGACTAATTCAGAAAATAATTAAGCCAATTCATAATATGAGTTAAGCCTATTTGAAATCCCTGAAGTATAAACATGAACTGATGTAAATCCATGGATCTATAGCTACAGTTTTACTCTGACACTACAAGTTTACATTGTTCATTGAATCAATACAATGCTAAAAAATCCCCAGTGCAGATCCCCATGTTTAGAAGTGTTAGGGTTAAATATGTCACATTACTGAGCTGACAGACTTCAGCTTTGTTGAACATTCACAAACCAAACCTATTTTCTCACAGCTGTCTGGAATGCCAGAAATCTGTGTTTTTAAAGTATTCCCATAAGATCTCGTTCCACTTCTCTGTTCATCCTATCACTGAATGCATTGTTTTATGCTCAGCTTCTCTTTGGTAGACAACTGACTGATTTGCTGATCAGAGAGGCACTTACAAGCCTGTCTTCTTGGAAATCCAGGAATTTCCAGAGCAGCATATTCTATTTTGTACTTTTTCCTAATATTCCAGTCTAAAATTGGTGAACCTAATGCACATTCCCACCAACCCACTTTATCCTATTTAAAAATAGCCATACTGATATTGTGAGCTCAAACAGGACAGATTTTCATTTTTCTTTACTAAATATGGTGAAAGCTGGGTCAGCAATGAATATGTTGTTCTAGAAGAGACATGTTCCAGACTAGAGAAAGTGGGACCATCAAAGAGAGGGGATAATGTTAAGGCAGTGTTTATATTTCATACACTTCATGTTTATATTCCAAATGAGAAGGCTGGGGAGAAATCTGGAGAACAGATGTAGTTGAGGGAAATGCAGACAAACAGGACACAGCATGGGTTTCCAGATAACTACAGGCAAACCTATTTTAGGTGGCCAGACACACTGGCAGAAGTGCCCATAAAAATGTTCTGCTGGTTGTGTGGAGAACTGTGGAAGCTGAGACAGACACTGCACTCCAAGTGCTTCTTTAAAAACTCCAGGGGTCCCCAAGCACCAGCACCTTGTTATCTAGCAGTCTCTCATCCCTTTTCTCTGCAGTCTCCCATGGGCAGCTCCACACAGCTCTCAGGGTCTGTCCATTTATACCAGCAACTAGTCTGCAGACTCAATGCCTCAGCTCTTCTACTCTCTTTCTTCTGCTGTTCTGGCTCATTCCTTTCTGCCCCTGTCACAGCTGCTTATCCCTGTATTTCCCTCATACAGGATCTTACCAAATCTGTCCCCTGCCTGACTGCCTGTCCCTTCCTCCTCACAGCATGACCAGCAGACTCCAGCTGACTCCAGTTCCAGCTGAACCCCCTCCCAGCTCACTCACTCTTTATCACACTCATAACTGGGAGGCCAAGGCTGTTCCCACTCTCATAATTAACACAGTTGTGATGTAGGATTGCCTTTAGCATTATCTTCCCACTGAGAACTGCACTTGGAACAGTTTCTCAAGGCAGAGCCTTGACTAGCAGAGTAGTCCAGTATAAAACTTCAGTATCAAATATCCCTCTGCACCTGTGCTTGTGCAGAACCCTGTCAGGTTGGAATCCCAGCTCCCTCCAATCCCTGTGCCAGGTGCACTTTGAGCACTCACTGCAAGGGTTGTTTCTGCCTGGCTTTGTCTCAGCTCAATGTTAAAGACACAAGGCGGGTCTGGAAAAGGCAAACTAGGCCTTAATCAGCAATTCAGCTTTTAGAACTGTGGCTTTGAAAGTAGAACAATATAAAGACGGTCTAATGAAAAACAGAGGGGAAATTAAGGAAGAGCAGTTATAGTCAGATTTGGGAAAACAGAGCTATTACCCACCCCTGACTGAGCATTCAGGTTTTATTCAGGCTGCATCTTTATGTGATGTGTGAAGAAACATCAGGAGAAGCTCAATGGAAAAAACATCCGTGGGATAACTGTTTTTTCCTTAATTTCACCCATTTTCAGTGAAGCTTAGAGACCTAGCACCAAAACTTCACTAGTAAGAGGCTTACCCTTATATCCAGACTTTATGACAGCTGGAAGACAACTTCTGGTCTCTGTAACCATGCTCAGCCACCTAATGACCATACATTTCCCTCTGCCAGAGCAGAGCACCACAGGTACAAATAAATAACTTGGCAAGTGAAACCCCCTTGTAAAGCTCACATCCAGCTCCCCGGAAAAAGGGGAACCTGTGTCCACCCAGGGGCTCACCAGGTCTTACAGCTGAGAATGTTCCATGTTTATAACACACTCCCCACCTGCACAGATGGGCATTCAAGGCACATTTCCTATTGCATTCTCAAGTACTTCCCCAGATCTCTCTCCAGGGTGAGGTGGGCCCCTCACACTGGACTGTAAGGATTGTCCTGATAAAGGATCCCTTTTCACCTGCATGATCAGCTCCTTATTATCCAACCAAGCCAAGAGAGTTTCCCATATTTATAAGGGAAAAAGAAATCTTTTCTCACCATAATGGCTCCAAAGCCAAGGGCATGCCCTGAGATACCAGTGGCAAATCAGTGCCTTCCTGAGCAGATTTGAGTTGACAGCCCTGTGTAAAAATCAGAAATAAAGCCATGAGTTTACACACTCCACAGCTGCCACAGTACATGTGATGATGGCAGACTATAAAAAAGAAACCAAAGAAAAAGAAAGGAGAAATTAAGATTTCTGGGAACTTTTCAGAGCTGAATTGGGAAAATAAAAGCCACCACTACATAAGTTTGGCGGTGTAAAACTTTACAGGGAGTGGTGGAAAGTCTTAGAATGTTGAAATGCTGATGAGCTGATGCCATAGGTCTGTCCTCCTGGGGTTTGCCATGCTCATGACACTTAGACATCAGCTGAATATTCTTATTTTTGTCCATTTTGAAAGCATGTATTTTGTCCATAAAGAGCAGAATTAATTGGAATTCTGAACGTAAAAATATCAACAATGATTCATCCAGTAGCCTACTGTGGAAATATTCCTTTTTCAGTGGAACTGCCTGTGTGTTGCCTGTGTAGCCCTTCCAGTTTCATCTGAACTTGTTTCATCAGATTCTTTATGAAATTACCTTCCAACAGCCAAGCAGGTGTTTACAAAGGCTTAATTTCTAATAACTGGTTTGAAAAGTCACATATACTCAGTCATGTTTTTTTACCCATTGCATCATTTATATGTACTTTCTTCATCAGTGGTTCCTCAGAAAGCCAGTCTGTTTATATCAAGGTTATTTTTCAGTATGCATCTATATTGGGATGCCTTCCTATGCATTTATATAGGTATAGCTTCTTTATATACTCATAGAGTATCGGAAAAAAAAAAAGTTAAATAAAAAAGTTGAATTTAGCCATGATCTCAGTTTTTACAGTGCTTTAAAGTACAATAGTTTTATTAGCAGTGTCGCTGCCCAGCATGCTCAAGGAGAGGGGAGCAATGCAAAGCATTAGAGGCTGAAATCATGTATACACCAGTGCATGCACAATGGACATTAAGATTACTCCAGATTTATACAAGTAGAAGAAAAAGTAAAATCTTCAATCCTGTGACCTCTGTCCACTGTTCTTTGTGCTTCTCTGCAGGCTGCTGGCATCCTTTAAAGCTGTCTGAAGCATCAGCTTGAGAAATGCATTTCCAGAGTGAGCTGAGATGGCAGATAGCTACAGGAAGGATTTTAGCTGTTATTTTTTTTAAGAAAAGAGATGATGGAAGCAATTCTCTTTGGGAAATAGCTTCACGTATTTCATAGCACCTGGCTTAATAGCTGTGATGCCCAATCCATGTTAGCACTCCCCAGGCACAGGAGTAGCACAAATAGTGAGCAGCTGCTTTGTGGAGGCCACAAAACACATCATCAAAAATTAAATCAGGGTTCAGGGGTTGTATAATGGAGATTTACAGTGCTAACAGCAATATCTGGGCTGTTTTCACAAACTCCCCTGCAGTCAGGTTCCTTAGATAGGCTGCTGCTTGGCTGATTTGATTCCCATAGCTTCTCTGGGACAAAGCAAAACACCCAAAAGTTTTAATTTGATACTCTGGGAGAGTTCTTACCTGGAAACAAAACAAACATACCCTGGGAAGCCTGAATAAAATCTAAGGGTCACATAATGTCCTTTGGAGTTGAGGCTAAAAGAGGGAAATATGTAAGAAAATGTTGTCCAAAACTGGTTTTGCCCAATTTTTCCCATTCCCTCTTACAAATAAGGAACACAGGACCATTCCTTCCGTCTGTTTTGAACATGAAGCTTTATGGATGACTTGGTTTTTTGACAGGAGGACCTTTTGAGATGCTCAGAAATCCCTAAACTGGGGCAATCTACCTTCTTAGGAGGGTTAAAATAGAAGCATCAGCTCTGCCTATTACTTCTGTCTCCTCCTGCATTCTTGGAGCACTTTAGTCCAGATAATGCAAGAGAGGAGGAGCATGCACCACAACTTCCCAGGATTCAGCTCCATTGTTTCCAGGCTGCATCTGCTCCACAGAGCTATAAAATACAGACATCAAAGCAGTTCTGCTGTTTTTATTGCCCTGAAGAGCGTGGATGATACCTGATGGCAATGTTTTTCCATGGGGGGAATGGGAGAGGGAAGGGGATGCACAGCAGGAGCGAGGCAGGGAGGGAGCCCTGCTCAGAACTGAAGTCCTCCAAGCTGGCAGGTGAATTTTACAGTGCAGAAAAACAGCAGTGCTGGGAAGATTCAGTGGGAAATAAACTGCTGATGGAGCACACAGGTTTGGAGCTTTGGAAAAGCTGAGTGACAATGTGTTCTCTGAATTAATCTGTAGGTTTTTCTCTTTCAGTTAGAAACTGGCACCAAACCAAATTGTCCAGGTCAAAAATACCAGAGTCTAAACAGGTTATAATCAAATCTATCTTTAATAAGCAAAAAGTGTAGCTCATCTTCACTAACATTTTCTTTGCTCTTTGTTTAAAAAAAACCCTGGAATTTTATGGGATTGTTTTTGACTTAGTTATTTTTTTTTAAGTATGGCTGAGTACAGAATGCTTGAAACATGCACTGGAACAATATTAAAATTTAACAAATAAAGTGCTAGAGTACCAGAGGTTTAGTATTAGGCTAAAAATGTTAGGTCTGGGAAAAGGAATCCAGTTTTCCATTTTTATTTACTCACATAACATTAATAATTAATCTAGGTTTCTATTAAGGAAGACTTTGTTGTTGATGGAAAGGATAAAAACAGCATGCAGAGGGTCAGTGAGACCAATGTGACATGGTGTAGATTTGCTTAGTCACCAGCTCATGTGATAATACAAACTTCAGAAAAACATACAAGTTCTGTATAAGAATCCTTACAGGTCTTTGGCTTTAATCTCTGATTTCTATACTTTGTCAGCAGAATGAATAATTGCTACCATTCTGCTTTTGTTTGTATTTACTGGTAGTCCAACATAGTCTGCACCATTGAGATGGGATTCAAACACAAGCAATAAATGAAAGCAGCTGCCACAACACCTTTATTAATGACATTCCAGAAGCAGTTTATAACTATCTTTATGCATTTCTTTGCAGTTTGATTTTGCAGGTTGAGCCTCCATAGCACAGGGTGTGACAGTTTTTAGCTGGTTTCATTTTTATTACTGAATGCAAATGCATAGTTTGTCTGTAATGTTACTGCTGCCCTGCAGTTCTGGTAGTTTTTTGTGCTCTGTCTTTTTAATGATTATGTGTAGTTTTTCCTCCAAACACTTCTTCTGCTGTTTGCTGGAGTTGTGAAGTATTTACCAACTTCATGAGATGTGACCAGTGAATAGGGAGGAAAACGGATTTGATTATTTAAATTACATGGAAAAATATGCAAACTGTCAAAACAAAGAGTGTAGGATTGTATTTTCTCTTACACTCTACAAATCAGGAGTAACTGCATTGGAAATAGTGGAGTAATATCTCTGTAAATCCAGTTTAAATACCAGTAAAATCAGATCTCCTAGTCTGATAAACAAGAATACTGAGGTTTAAAGATGACATTTTAATTTGAAAACTGTTTACCTTTTATTTTCTGTCAACAAGGCTAAAAGTAATTAAAATTGGTGTAAAATATTTTCCAAATCCTGGTTATTTTCTTTCCTTTCACTACACTTCATACAATCAGTTTTTCTCATTTTATGTGGGGAGTTTTTTTGCAGTAGTGATAGCATTTTCCTATTATTACATTTATTATTCATTATTGTGGCTATGATACTGCACCAATTGGCATGGATCTTGGGGAAAGTTTTCATATAAAATCTGGTTTTAAAGTTTCCTTACTAAGTTGAGTATTTGGAGTTGATTGATGCGTGCTGAGGTTGAGATTGGCTTGAGTCAATCAGCATAAACTGAGTAGTGCAACTCAGAGTACTCCAGATTTGTACCAATGAAGCTGAGTTAATGATCTGATTCCTAAAGGGGAATTCAGCTCCTGTGATTGGAAGTGTTGAGGCTGCATCAATGCAGAGAGATGGGCATTTTCAGAAGCAATTTGATCAAAAAAGATGGGTGAACAAATGTTACACTGTTGGTAGTAACTTTGCTCTCCCCTAAGTGGTAGAGAATACCCTTAGTTTAAAGCAAGATAATTAGGTATTAAACAGCAAAAATAAGCTTACTCAGAAAAAAGTAGACAACACAACTCATCTTCTCAAAAAAAAAAAATCTTTTAGCCTTCATTTGGGTGCTATTTATGCCACTGTAGAAGTATTTATGCTGTAGACAAGGTAACTGGTGGGAGTGGTTATCTTGGCTACCCTCTATTCCAGTCCAGGTGCCTTGAGCACAGTGCAGGACATGGTCCTGCACGTGTGTGCTGGGAGGTGCTGCTGGGACTGGACAGCCTGGCCTTAAATCCTGATGTAGAAATGTCTCTGAAATATTATGTAACTGAGAAAAAGGCCTTAAGTTGATTCAGTTTGGTTTTTAAAAGGTTACAGATTTTGTTTATTAATGATTTTATATTGTTGCTGATGTACAGTGCAGCTTATAAGAAGACAAAGTATTTAGGCTGTCTTACAGTTATCTTAAGAAAAGATAGCATTGAGGGTCATAAGATTATATTATACTACTGTAGTTTAAAAGATTTTCCAATTTTATCTATTGATAAAATTACTTGAAGCTGAGGATTAAAGAGAAAGGTTTAAAGCAGAAAAGCTGATTTAAGACTGAAGGTCTTTCTTAGCAGCATCCATTTAAAGTTAATCTTTGATCATCTGTGAAGCTGATTACCTAATATATAAAACCTATAAAAATTATCCTCTCTTTTATTATGCAATACAAATATTGTATTCTTTCAAATTCAGTTGATCATGAGTAACATTCAGAAAATCTGTTAAGAAAACATATCAGAAATGTAACAGAGAGCTCCAAACACACCACAAGGATGGAAGGAGTGGAAGGACAGAGGAAAGCTTTGTCATTGTCACTCTCAGCAGTGAAATGGAATCCCAGAATCACTGAGAGGGCTTGTAAGGCAGACTTGCTGCTGTAAAGATAGTGAAGGGTTTAATACTTAAATGCACAAGAGGATCATTATATACTCTTACAGTCTATCTATTGATTACATGTCCTCTTCAGTCCAGATATGAAATACCCCAGATACTCCTTGAGGCATCATTGCAAAAGTAAAAACAAAAACTGTGTTTAGCTTGCCAGAGTTTCTCACTGGGCCTCCTCAATATTTGCTTCTTGCAATCCCCTCAGTAACTGTATGATTTCAGCTAACTCTGTGTCTCAAGCCCAGTTACCCACAACAGTACCAACATCCACCTGAGGCCAAGAGCATCCCTGCAATCTCTTAATAGCAGAGCTCCAAAGATTACTCCACTGCAGGGTCTCTTCTGAGCATTTCTGCCTGTCAGGAGAAATTTCTGCCTTTACACAGAAAGTAGAAGTTTCCTGAAGTTTTCCCATCCTCAGACTTACTGTAAATGGAGGGGGTTTCATAGAATCTTTTTACTGACTCCTCAAAACCAAAGGGGGTGGAGGTGGAGGAAAAAAGATGGGCAACAAAGGCAACACTACTGATGAGCAGAATCCAGGCAAAAATTAAACACCTGAAAAGACATTTCTCAGTTTATAAATCACGTTGTCTCCATCCTTGCACTTTCTTTTACACGTTTGTATACAAGAGCTTTAAAGTCCTCTTTGCTCCCATCCTGTTTGTATTCCAGAGGTTCAGTTAACAGTGCACTGTGCCAAATAAATTAAAAGTCCAGAACAGTGTTGAGCAATTAAGAAAGCTGCTGGGGCATCTTGTTTTCTATATCTTCAGAGTGTTATCTATTATTTCCATTTATAAAACAAAACAGAGGGCATAAAACTGAGACTTAGGGTTACTTTAGCTGGAAGACAAAGTCGTGCTTGCCACAGATCAAGATTTCCCATTGTCCAGATGTGAAACCTTCCCATCTGATTTCTGTATGAAGGTGTGACAAGGTGTTTGTCATACCTTCTGTCACACAAACCCATCACACATTTGTTTTTCATGTCCATTATGTAGCTGTTAGCTTGAAATTAGGGGGCAGGCTTTATTAGTCTTACATTTAGGCAAGCTTTGGATAAACATTTTGAGGGGCGGGGGGGGAATCTCTTTTCAACATCTAATTTGGACAAAAAATATTTAATTGTGTCTCTGCAGGACATGAGAGACTCCAAATATTTCAGAAGGCAAAGAGCATAGAAAAAGCTTTATTGTCTAATTCTTACTACCTTTTATAAGGTGTTCCCATACAGACTTAACAAGATTGGTGAACAGGAACGACACCTCTCTAATTCCATTGATTAAACTAGAGAAGCACAAAAGCACCAGCTGTACAGGATTGTTTTGAGAAAGGACAGTTGTTTACCAAGATTGTTTTGAGAAGAAACTTCCCAAGAAATTCTCCCTTGGGAAAGTTTCAGTGGCTGCTAACAGTCTAAAATCTTAGAAAATCAGGCCCACGTAAGTGTAGGATAAAATGTGTCACTGGCAGATCAGCAGTGCCTTTTGCAAAAAGTTTTCATGTTATCAGAAATTGCAGCTGTTGAGATGATTCCAGATAAAACCATTTTGCTCACTGAATGTGGCTTGGCTGGCACAAGGATTTGTCCTGGGAAGTGCACTTTCTGAACTCAGGTATGATTAAAGAGGGTGCAGAGGTGCAGAGATCCAGTCAAGGGAATCTTTAGTGTTAGACATGAGGATAATGTACTGCTTACAGGGCTTAATCCCATGAAAAGATAGAACAGGGTTCCCAGGCAGGAATTACTGTTTTGCATACTGAATTGTCCCTATGAGTAGGACAGTTTTGCTTTTTTTTTTTTTTTTTGCTTTCATGCTTAATCATTGGGTTTTTTATGACTTTAGGAGACTTGGTATCAATGAGCATTAAATTCAATTTCATGGCCTTTGTGAAATCTTTTTTCTCAGAAAAATGCTTCTCAAGGCATAGTTACTGTCACATCAGAACAAAGATGAAAATGCTTTTCTGTTTTGTAAATGACTTGAACTGTTTAAAGAGTTCCTGTTTTAAATAGCCCAAATAATTCCGTTGGCTTGCTTAGAGAAATAAAATCTAATTTATAGTAATTAAAGCACTAACTTGATTAAAAATTACCTCCATCATCCTCTATTCAATACCCAGCAGCTTTGCTGCTGAGGCAGTATTGGTTTATGCTGAGAAGGGATTGCTCTGTTGAACAGGCAAGTTTAGCAACAGATAAAATAGGGGAAGCTGGAGCAGCTGAAAGTGAAAAAGAAGGTGGTAATTTTAGAAGTAGTTTTTAATTCCCTGTGGGTTTATTTGACCAGCAATAACAATTTTGTGGGAGAAAAGGGAGAGTATCCTTCAGAAAGAGCTGAAAGTGCTGGAGGGTTTTTCCTAATACATGAGATGGAACTACAGTAAACTCCTGGAGGCTCAGAAAGCTCCATCCTATCCTGGTACATCTCCTTTATAGGGATATTTGGGGGGGGATGCTTTTGGCTCCAACTTCCATGTCTGCACTTACAGCCAATAAAACCAAAAAAAAGTGAACTGGATTAGTGCCAAGATTTTCCAAGGGTATTGACCCCTGAACTCCAAAAAGAAAAGAAACATGTTAAAATTAGCACTGTTTTAGCACATCACATTTTTGTGAGTGGAACAAACAAGTGGAAGTTGTGGAATACAGCCCGTGGGATCTTTCTGAAATGAAAGTGTATAAAAACTTTGTCTTAAGTATGAGGCATAAGTTATGACCTATTAGCACAGAAAGTTTTAGGTAGAGAAAGGGTATTAATCTTTGTTATTTCAATAGGAGAGGAAGAAAAGCTTTTAACTTTTTAGATTCTCATTCTAACCTTCTGTATTCCTTTTGAAATTGAGATTTAGGGTTTTTTTGAACACTAATAGAAGTTGTTGGAGAAGAATCACTACAACACTGCACTGTAGTGTTGCATGCAAGTTCTTACTATTCTTTCCAGAGGATCAGATTCTATGAATTAGATTTTATTAATTACAGCCTTGCAGTAACCTTACAAATCAGAGGCATTTCAAATATTTGAGTGGAATTCAACCTACCATCTCATTAAGTTGTTAAAAAACTCTTCTTGGAGAAAGGACAGCAAATAGGTTGAAGATATTTTTACTATCTGCAGTTATCTAACTGTAACTCATGTTTCATGTTTCAAAGGAATGTAAATGATGCTTTTTTGAGTGAATTGGGAGTTCATTATTTAGAAACAATATCCCGTTTAGCAGAGTCACAGATCCTACATAATACAGAGAGTAAAAAGAGATACATAACCTCAAAGGTACCTACCTATTTTTTTCTAGATTTCAGTTTCCAGTGAGTAAAAAAACAAGTGCAGTGTACCATATTACATTATAAACTGTAAGTATATTAAAAATAAATCATTCTCATATATAATATCCTGTTTTTTAAAGGGAAAATATGCATTAAAAATACTTGTTCAATCATAGGTCTGCCTTCTAGCATCAGAGATCAATGTCTCTGATTAAGTTGTGCTCTATAGATTTCTGCAGTCAAGTTCATCAAAGAACCCATTTCTCTTCCTCTAATGATGCTTGAACCCAAAGTTCTTCTCTGAAGTACTTTAATTTTCACTTGGTCATTACAAGACAGTAACTTAATGAACTGCAAATAGGAGACGAAAGTAACATAAATCATTTTTACATCCTTTTTTGTAATATTAGCATAACACTTCTTTCATCATTTTAATGCCTCCAGTGTTTTCTGCACATATGATGGTAAAAATTAAATTATACTGCATGTTTTGTAATCCAGCATACCAATAAAAATATCAAATTATTAGAATAATCAAGATAAATTAATTCCAGAAAACTGTAATATTATTTTACATTGTGCTACAGTAACTGTTAAGAGTGAGTTTCCTGCTGAGATAAAAAACATTTACCACTTATCATAAATAATCAGTAAAAATTTGTTCTTCTAAATAAGAATTAATTTTTCTTCTATAAAAATAGTAAAAACCATTCTCCTGTAAAGACCTGCTCCAAAACACTTATTTGAAAAATATAGGCCACTGGTGTCTTGCCTTGGTGCTTCTGACTGAAGGTAATATTCAGTATTCTAAAATGAGATTGTAGTTGAAGTTTTTTCTTTCTGGCCTTCTGTTTCTGGCTTCTCACTGTGCATAGTTTTTTATAACCTCAAAAATCATGTTGCCATTATATTTTTCTAAAATAGCAACTAAGTCAATCATGCCAAAGAAAATACCTGAAAATGTAAAAAATAAATAAATAAAAGCATGAATCACATCCAAAAGTAGTAAAAAGCAGAGTGAAATGATAGAAATAATTGCTGGTGTCATTGTTCTGGGTTCAGTGCCGTGGTCTGGAATCTCTTGCACTATAGGGAGCTGGGAGCCAGCAGAAAATGAGGATTCTAGAGGAACAGGCTGATGTGCTTTGGAGACAGCACAGGAGCAGTAAAACCTGCCACATTTGCAGCCCCTGCTGCAAAACCCCCAGGATTTTTGAGAAAGTTCCTTTGTTTCAGAGTCAATAAAACATTTCTGCAAACTTCCCAGTTCAATTCTGTGCAAAAATCTGTACTAACAGCAATAAAGAAAAGGCAATGCCACATGGTAGGAGGGCAAATATTGCTTCAAAATAATGATATGACAATAAAATAATGAGTGTGAAGCACCTGGTCTTTGTTCCAAGGGAGTTCGCTCTGGTCTCCCTGGTACTTCCAGAGGGAAGAGCTACTCCTGCTGCCACTCTTGCCTGGCTTACCCTCCTCATCCCCTCTGTGCTCTGAAACCAAAGGTGAAATTTTCTCTGACAGTCCTTTTTTTTTCAATGCTACACTAATTTTGCATCCCCATTTTTGTTCCTATAATCTGCCTATTAATGAAAAGTTTTCAATCTATTAAATTAGGATCAGTTCTCAATATCACTGCAGTGCTTGTTTTAACTCCTGAGTGTTGCCTATAGGGGGTGAGGTCCTTGCAATTGCCATGTTCTGGAAAGGCTCTGACACATATGTATAAATAAAATTAATATTTCTGGTCACTGGAGCCTCTTAACTTTTTTTGAAAAATGGAATTAAAAGATGGATTTAATTGCAAATGAATGATTCAAAACTGTCATTTATACTTTTGCAGTGTAATGGTTTGAAAACAGTAAATATTTTTAGCAGAAGTGCTCAGGGAAAACTGAAAGTGGTGGCTAAAAAGGGATTTTATGTAACTTTTGGAAAATAAGAGTTTTCTGAATTTGGCACTCCTGTACTTCACTCTATCTGAACAGCATCCTTATAAAACCAGAATGGGGAGAAAATCACTGCAGTACCTCTGCAAATGGGTCCCCCAGTGGCTTTAAGCATTTGTTATTATACACAAAGTAACACTCAGGGTACTTGAGCATCCTCAAAATGAAGGAATAAATCCTTAACTGGCAATCCTGAGCAATCACGTATACAGGTAATTCTCCAACAATAATAAACTGTTTAGCTTCATATGCTTTAATGCCTTTTATGCATTTCTTTCTTCATTTATTTTAGAAAATTACCTTATTTCAGTAGTAGCTCCAACAGGAGCACAGTATTAGGCAACAGTAGCTGCTTGGTCCTGGTAAAAAACCTTTAAACATGGTGTGGTGTTTTTGAACAAATATAAAGCTACTTGAGATTTCAGTTCAGCTTCATGAAACTCTCTACAAATGCAGGATAAAGCAGTTCTTTATTAGACTTCTCAGTTGCAAAGAGACAAATGCTGTTACTTCTGCTCCCTCCTGGGATTTGCTCTAAAGCCATCAGAGGAGGAGAAGAAGATATTTCACCTTTTAATTACATACAAATCACTGGCATTATCCAGCTGTATTTAGGCCTGGGATCTAATCCTAAAACATAAATTCCATCATTAAAAAATTATCATTATTCTTTGTGTATTTCATGCAAGTGACAACTTCCCTTCAGCATTAAAATTTCATTTTCAGAAATGCATGCAGTAGCAACTGCAGTGGTCACTGTTAACCAAAAGTTAAGAAATTGCAGTTCTCTGTGTCACACTGTTGTCATTATCACAGAATTATGGAATGTCTTGGGTTGAAAGAAACCAACAGAGTTTCACCTCTGAAATGCAAGTTAAGTGATAAGGATTTAATCCAGATTTAACTGTATTTTAGTGATTCTGTAATTTAATAATGTCAGTGATTTAATTTTCCTGACCAGCCCTTGTGGAGAGGTGGCCAGGTCTGTGGCTGACAAACCACTGCCCCTACCCCATGTTCCCACAACAAATAAATGCTGCTGTGGGCACCTGATTCTTCTCACACATTACACTGAAGAGGACTGATATTTTCTGGTAGTAGTTCAAAGTATAATCTATGGAAAATAACACTTGCTCATGTGTAATTGCAGACAGAACTTGTCTGACCATACCTGTAGAGTTTGTAGTCACATGAAAGCAGAAGAATTCATACAATCACAGATAGATTGGGGTATTGTCATGGATCCCAGCCAATATTTTTGGCTCATTCTTATTAAAATACTATTTTGCTGACAAACTGAGATGACAGCAGTGAAATGGGAGATGGTGGAGTCCAAAAATATCATATAGCATTTATTGTACTATGCTGTGTTGTAAAAAAAATTAAAACTAAAATAAATTAAGTGATGCCACTTGTCCTGTCATATTTAATGCTGCAGAGCATGACCTTGGTTTGAAACCCTCTCAGGTCATCCTGAGGAAAAACAAAGAAGAAAAAATTTCCAGCTGGGATAGAAGAAGGGAAAAAACCTCTCCTCATTCCCTTATATCCATCTTGCAGCCTCATCAGGCAAGTTAACAGAAGTTTTGAGCAAATACCTCTCCATTGGTTTTTGTTCATCCTCACTGAGGAAAAAAATCCCAACCTGTTCTTTCTGGGGAATAGAGTTTGCATTAATTGCTGCTTCAAACAGCATATACTTAAACATGGAAATTCAGTCTGAGATGAGACAGTAATGGAAATCTTGCCCCCCAAAAGGCAACAACTTCTCTGATAAGGATTCCAGTGCAAAAGAAAAGAGAGAAAATATGCTATGCGGAACATAAAGAATGCATTCCAAACAAAATGTGTTTCAGAGATTTCCCGCAAGGCATCACCAACTTCTTAATGCAGCTCATTCCAAAATTCCTCCAGGGATGCAGAATATAAAGGCAGCTCATTCTGTATCTCCACAGGTCCATGGGAAGGAGAATATTGAAATGCACGTGAGGATGCAGAGAGGTGCCCAGAGCTGCTGCAGCAGCCCAGGCACGCTTAACCATTGTCAAGCCTTTGGGCCTGACAATTTAGGCTGAGCAAGGGTCAGAAGTCCCTGGTGGTGCTGGAGACCATTCCCTAATTGAAATTTGATGGCAGCCAAGCAGCTCATTGCCCTGGATGCCCAGGACTGGAGTTAGGGATAGCTAAATGAGCACAAAGAATTCTCCTGGCACAGCTCTGTTCGGTCACCTCTCATTCCCATGTCTAAATTCATGCTAACCCTCCAAATTTAGCAGCAGGGCAGAACTCCTGATGCATTGCAAGGACTCTGCAGCTGAAACCAGGCTGTAACAATAACTTCACATTTGGACAAGGTACTTTTCTCTCTTTTTTTATATTCATTGAGTTTCAAACAGCTGTAAAGAGAAACTGAAAGCAAACAGTTAAGTAAGAAGGGAAAGACCCAGTTCAGGGCTGAATCCAACTACATTAAAGATTAAATTCTTTCTACAATAAATGGGTTTTTGCAAGCTCTGGAGCAGAAAATCTGATTTGTCAAGATCATCCACAAGAACTCATCAAACAAAGTGGAAACATAAAGGAAAAATTATTTTTTATCAACTTCCTAACATGGAAACATGAGATCTTTCCAATTACTGTTTTCTGAGAGTTTTCAAAAAAAAAATTACAAACCTTGTCCTAAATTTAAAGACACTGTGAAACAGCTTCTGAACCTGAAATGTCGCAACAAAAAATCCGTACAAATTCAAAATACACAGTCATTCCAGACTCCTGCAGTAGTAGCTTGATCACACACACACATTTCCTTAAATCTCTTCTAGAAGTTTGGGCTGAAGATGATTGAAATTTTTTTTATTCTTCATAGTATTCCATACAGGGCAATCAAAAGGTGAACATGTATCCAAGTGTGTATGAATATCCTAAATGTACTTCTTTGGCACAGAACAATGGACAGTATTTTTAATGCCAAGAAAGATGTCAAGGGAAGGAAAACTAATGAACATCTGTAAGTGACTAGTGTTAGTGACTGCACACAAGTCAGAGTGGGATTTTCCTCAGGTGAAGAAGGATAATATATCACTATGAAAGAAAGATTTGTGAATTAGATGGGAAGTCCTAAAGGAGAAAATACTGCAGAAGAAATAACTATGTTGGAAATATTCTTAATGGTTTGGAGAACATCCACTGAAGTGATCAGGTCATTCCTGATCCGTCATATATTGATGATTCAAGGCTATAATAAAATTATATTTTTAGGATAAAAGGGATGCCTGTGGTTTTTTGACTTGTAAGTCAAAAAAATTCATATATGAAGATAGATTTAGGTAGATTTTTTTAAAACTTGGGCATCAAATCCCATCAGCCTAATGCTAACCAGTTCTCTTGCTGAAAAATGAATGAAAAGTCAGTGACTGATTAAAGAATTAGTCAGCATGAAGCCTGCTAGAATCTCCTACCTGAGGACATTCTTTTATGCCATAGTCATTAAGCACAGCAGTGAGCAGTTGTGTTTACCTTTACTGTCAGTTAAATACCAGAACATGGTATTTCCTTGAAAATCCCACAGATGGGGTGTTCATCAGCAGTTTTGTTTACCTTTACTGTCAGTTAAATACCAGAACATGGTATTTCCTTGAAAATCCCACAGATGGGGTGTTCATCAGCACACTGAACTGTGCTGGGTCTCCAGCAGCTGTAACTGTAGATTGGCAATGCACATAAACCTGAAAAATCCCTTTCCTGCCCAGGAAATGTCTGCACTGGCAGCCTGCAGCTGCTGCTGCCTCAGACCATCTCTGGCTGTGGAAATGCAGCAGGCAGGTGTGGGGAATCCAGAATTCCAGCAGCATCCGACTGCCAGAACCCATTCTGTGGTGCTTTGAAACCTGGGCAGCCATCTGTGAGACAGGGATTCAAATGACCTGGAAAGAAAATTTGGCTGCACTGAAATCCATGGAAGAAGTCTCATTTTTTTCAACTAAACCAGCATTTCACTCCTGGCAGTTGCCAAGCTGCTGTTTGTATGGAATTGTTTTCCTACTGAAGAGTGTTGATTTGGGGTGGGAGGAGGCTGTTTCTCCTGGAATTTATTCTGTAACCGAGCCAAAGCCTAGAAAATTCATCTCAAGCAAACCACTTCCACCTTTAATTTCCAAAGTAAACTTGAAATCTTTCCTTGCCTAATGCCAAGGAAATGAGGCTTCCTTTTCAGCAAAAACCCCTCAATTTGGACGCAATTTGCAAGCCAAACCAAGCTGTTAGAAAGGGGAGAATTGATGAAGTTGTGCGCTGAGGCCCTAAAGAAAGGGTTTGCATCCCAATCTGTGGGAAGTCAGTGGTCAGCTCATGCTCCTATTAACCCAAAAAGGCAGATTGACAGAGCCATGGATGTAACATCAAAACTGGAGAGCTCCTGGTGTGCAGCTTTACGTGCTGGTCATTAAACAGCCTGGCTGGAGCTGTAAGGCTCCTGGCTCAGTCTCAGCTGCCATGGACTCACAGGAGTGTCCTGGTGGCACCAGCAAAATCTGGATTGTCCCCACCCCTCCTGCAGTCCATGTGCGACACAAAGATAAGCAGCCCTCAGACAAGAGGAGGAAAACAGTTATATATCTGCAGCGACGCAGAAAATTGCTAAATATTAAGAATAAAATCCAGTTTTCCATGCCAGTGAGAAAGTAGAGGAGCCTGTTGTTGCTGTGGCCTTCTTGCACCTGCACCCTGCAGCTCCATCCAGATTACAGCAGAAATATTCCAAAGCCACGAGGAGGAATCATATTCCTGAGGACCCATTTGGCATTGAAAACCCTTCTTTTCTACGGGAAAAGCCACTTGTACATGTCAAAGTGCAGCTGGCATGTTTGGTGACCAAGACCTGCTTTTGTGCCACCACAGTGAACTACCACAGCCATAATCTTCTTTCCTGTCCATTGCACAACGTGTCAAGGGGTTTTCTGACATGATGGAATAGATGTTGCGCAAGTTTAGAATCTGAGAGGTTTTTTCTAATTTCATTTTTTAATTGTTTCAGTTGGGGAAAACTAATCCCTATGCTATTGGAAGGAGTTAAAAGGATAATAAATGTTCTAATACCTGGATTTGAGTTTTAATTTTGTAGGCAATCACTTTAATGTTATAGGCTACTTTTCCCTATTTGGGTTTTAATCTTGAAAATATTATTAAAATAGGCAGGAATTTTCCTTCCTTAGGCCCTAGTTTGTCTTTCACAAGCAATTTCAGGTCTGTATGTAACAATTCACAAGTACACAGATACGAATTCTTATTATTCCAAAAAATAGGCTATTTATTTCTGGATACAGTTACCCAAACCTAGTAGACGATGCATCAGACCAAATCACTGGAGTTGACTTGAATTTTATTAGAGTGTTAACCTCTGAGCTTTCCGTACACTGTGTCATCCTTGCTGACAAGGAAATAGCAGAAATTCAGCCTCTGCCTTTATTTAGTTGCACCCACAGTGTATTTTTCAATAAATGTATTTGCTACTAAATGCAATAACAAATCTACAAATTTGTTGAAGAACTTAAGGCAGCCACCACTTCTCTGAGGAAATAAACTATCTATGGAAAAAGAAAGCACAAGTTTAGAACATGGGAGCAAACTGGTTGATTGCTGCTGTAATACTTCAGTTGTCACTGGAATAATAGTAACAATAATTACAACTGAACTTTTAAACCAGTTTTAGGGTATTTGAAAATGGCTTGAGCAGACTTTAAAAATTATTAAACTGATGGAGCACACCGTAGCAGACAATGTTATGGTGATACTGGTTTGGCATAACATGTGTGAGCAGAGAATGGCAACATTCACTAGGCTTGGCTCTTATTTCCCTTACTCATGTAGATGTTTGCATAACAGTTGAAGGCTCTCTGCAGTGCTGCTCATTTGGGACTGAAATTTATCATTCCCTTCACTCCTAAAAAAGAATCCAGTTTTTCAAGCCAAGAGAAAATAGTGTGAATTATTCACCGTGCTTCATTATTATAAGATACCTTATGGTGAAACCAGAGAAGTCATTATTTATAACATATGGGATTATCTTTTATCAAATGTTTTCTCCTTTATCTTCTTGTAAATGTCCTGAAGTGATGAAGTAAATCTTGAATCATCCAGTCAAAAGTGCCCAACAATGATAAATAGTTGTACTATGTCCACAGGATTGCAACTGCAGCATTTCTCTCAAAACTGTGTATTAGCTTTTACTTCAGAAAAACAAGACTTTTGATAGGAATTTTTCCTTAAGTGCTTCACTTTGTCATAGCACTGAATACCTACCCTGCAGTTTAGAGGCAAATGGAACAAAAAATTAGGACTAGGGAGATGGTAGGCTTTTGCTTTTGAGAGAGTGAACCAAAATAAAACACAGATTTAAATGTAAAGGCAAACCTATTATTTGCCAGAAATAAGCTGGAGTTGTGAGAGGGACATAGAGAGAAAGAGACTCTGCATGTGTGTGTGTGTGTGAGAGAGGGAGTGAGAGTGAGAGAGATCAGTTGTGGAAGTGAGTTTAACTGCAGCTGTCCAACTTGGGCAGATAAATGCAGTGGAGAGAAGGTGACTTTTAAAACATCAAACCCAATTTTTTTCTTCTGGAATAAGGGCTAGAGCACAGCCAAGGGTACTGTGACACTGAGCTGGAAAGCTCATTTTGTTCAAAGATAAAGTGCACATCTGGTATGTTACTAGATGTAGCCAATCCAAAAGAGAGACACTTAAAACCTGGAGAAATCTTACTATTAAATTGTGGTTTTAATATGATTCAGGTAAGATCAGAAGTAATTTTCCTAGTTTCTGCAAAATATATTTTCAATTAAATACTTGCATCATTACATGGTGTTTCAGAAACACCACGTTCCTCACATTAGAGGCTTTGAAAACCAACCTGGCAGTTGAGTCATTTCTCACTTCTTACTAGTTCAGGTCCCATTCTGTCACTGTCTTCACAAAGATTATCAAAATTACAACAGGTTTCTGGTTCAAGTCTTGAAAAAGATGCCCCAGGCAAAATTAAGCCATTTTTTCATGTTATGCTTCACCATCCCATCTTCTTTGCATCTCTAAAATCCCAGAAGGACATCAATAGGAATTTTGTATTTGCTTGGAGGCTGGGATTCCATTCTTTGAACTTCCAGCCCTTGTGCATGTCCTCAGTCATGGAGAAAGCCAGAACACCACAGATTAAATTAATGGTGCTGCTGTATTACTGAGAGCAGAACCAGGCACAGCAACAACAACGTGCCTGAAATGTTCTGAAAGCAAAACTAACAGGGCATAAACAGGAGTAGAGTTTAGTTAATACCAGACAAAATTTTACCGCTGCAGTAAATGATGAGGGGATGTCTTGCTGATTTATGTCTCTGAGGAGCTACAGAATGGTGATGTTGTGTGCTGTATTGACAGGTTTGTGTAAAATTCAGCACAGCCTGCTAAAACTCGACAGCACAGACCAGCCCATCTTTACTGCTATTAATAATGTACTTACTGCTGAAACACGTGAATAGAGTGTGCAGCAAAACAAATTAAAATGTTTAGAATCTTCTCCCTGAACACCAATAAAGCTTTAATTATAAACTTTTTTTTTTAAGATGGACTAAAAATACCTGTCTCTTCCAGTTGCATTCCAGAAATTCAATAGGAAGGAAGGTAAATTACTGCTCCTTCTCTGATGTCCCTGTTATTATGGTCTCAGTGGGGTCAAATTACTTTAATTAGATTTTCAAAAAATATCAGATGGCTTCTGTATAATTCCCCTGGCAGTTTATGCACCTCTCCAGTTTTTAAAATCCATTTCCAGGAGATCAGTCATTGATTTTGAGGAGATTTAATAACCCATTGGTAACTGTATAAACACCTGCAGCTGCCATAATTGCACTGGGTAGACTTTATAATGGCTATAAGCAGCAAATCAATATTTTCAGCAAAAACATGCACATGTTCACAACCTAGTCCTGTAAAATCATCTGGAGTTCTGGAAATGTGCATCCACTTCAGAATGTCAGTTCAGGTCCCAGGTGTGCTTTCAAAGCAAATTCCTCATCCCCACTCAATGAGATTCAGTTCATATCTGGGGAACCACCCAGTGTGAGAGCAGAGATGGAAAGATCTGACATCACTGTGTGTGTGGGCAGCAGCCTGGATGGGGATGTGGAGGGGTGTGCAGGGGATTTCAAAGACATCTGAAAAACACACTTCTTGCAGCAAGATCCTTGTCCAGCAACCCAAATCTTCTGGTATTTGGAGCAGTGAGTGTCGTCTCACCCAAGGTCTTGTAGATAGGAAAAGGTTTGCAATCACTACTGAGGAGTTTCAGAGGCAGAGTAAAATAGCAGAACCATTTTTTAAGTATTCTGATTTCTCTTTTTTGGCCATCATAATTCTATTGCTGATATTTTATCTGGGTTGGTTAAGGTTGATGCCCTGCTTTGGATTTTAATTTTGGGTTCAGGAAAAAATATAAACTGGAAAACAACATTTAAACATTAAATAACCCTCCCATGGAGATGTTGCTGTGGCTGGACTGTTTTCAGAAGCCATCTTTGGAGTTGTCTGGGCAAGGTGCTGGAGTTTATAATATAGAGCTGTGCTCAGTTCCAATCTCTGGTTATTTCATCCACTTTCCTGTTGAGTTTGGGGAAGCTCTTCCAGAAGGCAGCAGCACCGAGATCTGGCATGCAGTTTGCACATCTTTTGGAAACATTCCCCCAAGCGCTGTTACTATCCTTAGGTGTTTTGCCATTTATGACAAGGAGGTGGAAAATTTTGACTTGCCTGGGTGGGAGACCAAAGTGCCTTCAAAGTGCCTGTGATCCCGGGCAATTTAATGATGTTTGCAGCAATGACGCCGTGCTGGAGTTCTTTGGCTCCCTCAGCCACCACGGCATGGTGCCAAGAGTGGGACACATGTCCCCAGCAGGTGACAAGAGACGTGGCTTAGAGCTTCTTGCTCTACGGCACGAAGGGCTGCAACACAACACGAAAGAACCTCGCGAGGCACAGGGGTGAGCAAGCAGGAAAAAAGGGTTAGTTTATTTACAAAACTCAATTTTACACATTTCCAAAGGTGCCTGTGGCTTGGAGGATGAAATCCCACCTCCCAAACCACACTGGTCAAGACAACTGTCAATCAACTTTCTCCTCCTACCTAAAAATATGTAAACAACGAAGGACAGTTAGGAAAACAAAGCTATTGTTTATAGTACAAGTGTGTGAAAGCAGAAATTCAGACTGCAGTATGAAACACAAATCAGAAGGCCCAGAAAAATTCTCAAACCAGGGTGACATCAAAGATCTCTAGATTGGCACAGGTTGGGGATAAGGAATGAGAGTGAGTCTTCTGTTTGCAATCCAGAGGGGCTTATTCTTCTGAGCAGTCAGTGACAGAAAAGACTCAGAATACAGTCTGCAGCAGCTTATAAATGGGGGCAGTCCCAGGGCGGGTACCGAACTCTAACCAATAGGGAGAGGATGTGGGAAGAAAACAAGGAGGAGTTTCATACTTTAGGAACCAATGGGAAAACAGTGGGAAGAGAACAGGTCACTTGGGCCAATGGGGAGGATTAGGGGAATCCCCAGGATGGATTTAGATAGGGGTTGGCCCAAGGGAAGGATTGACTTAGAATATTCAAGAAAAAGGGGTTGGGTTAGGTGCTACTGACAGCTCAGGGGGTGGAAACAACTTTCAGGACAAAACCATTAATTCAGGGAAACGGGGATACAGAACAGTTCATTAACAATGGAACTTAAGCAAACTACAACACAGCAAAATGTCTTCAGAAATGTCTTCATAGGTAGCAGGGAAAGGCTTTTAGCTGTTCAGCTGAGGAGCGTCTGGAGAACCAGGAACTCCATCAGCCCTGGAGAAATTATCCTAATCTTCCCTTTTGTTTGCACTGACATTTTTATAGAGGCTCTTCTTTTAGCACATCATTGATTGAGCTTGAAATAGCATAATCAACTCAGGGGGAATTACCAGTCATAAATTACAGCCAAATTCTGCTTTCAGTTATGGCTGGCTGCGTCCACATAATTTTGCTGCAGTTACTGTGTATTTACCTCAGGGTATCAGGAATCAGAATCCATGATTTCAGTTTTTAAATCCATGAATCTGCATTTCCAAGGCACCATGATGTTTAAAAACACTGGATAGTAATTACTGATTGAACTCCATTGTTTAACTGTAGGTTGTTTTCCTCCTGAAGAGACCTAGCCATTACTATTAATTATCACTACTTAATCAGGATCTTTCTTTCTGATTTCTTGGAATACTTTTTCACTGAATGCTATCAAAGCATAATTTTATTTCCTCATATTTGATTTTAAATACATCCTATAGATTATAACTACTTTTTCTTTTAGTCTTTTTATTACTTTCTTCTCATGGGTATTTAATTCAGTTGTGCTGAGCTTGGTTGCCTTTTGGGAAAGGAGAGATCTATGCTTGGGGTGGAATGCTTCTCCCTCACTTTACCAATTATAATTATGGAAGTTGTGCTTTAAATACAAGTTGTGCTTTAAATATTATTCACATCCTTTCCCAGATTTTTATTTTAAAGTTAACCCCTCTTTTATGGGGAAGTTTTCCTAGTAATATCTGGAATAAAAATAGGAATGCTCTTATTTTTGATCACTGCCTCAGTGTACAAACCTGATTTCCAGTGTGATGATAACATGGCTTCCCAGTTCCTGTAACTGCTGTAAGTACTGCAGTTTGGTGTAAGAAGTGGATTTGCACAAAAGGAAGCCTTCTCTGTATTAAAAAAGTGCTTGTTCCCAATGGATATGTAAGAAAAATATGGAAATATGACACAGAAACAGTAAAAGTCAGTAAAAAAAAGAATCCTTCCATATATTTCTTGAGCCACTCATTATTTCAATGTGTTTCTTGGGAGTCTGGAATAATTTGGAGTGGCCAAAAAATGAAAAGAACAAATGATAGCTGCTGATGATGTATCTTGTTTTCCTTATGTTAATGTGTAGATGAGTCCTTTGAATGTCTGCTGTTTAATATAAATCATACCTTAACAGATAAGAGCAGATATTTTGAATGCACGTGTTTTTTTAAGTCAGATTTTCAAAGTAGTAGTAGGTGGCTTGGAAACTGTCACTCTTTTTGAAACCCCAGCAGCTTCTGCTGTTCTCAGGTTGAGTTCCTGGGCTCAAAACACAAAACTGCAAACTGCAAACTCCAATCTCATTGGGTGTCTCAAGAGTGATCAGAGCACATGTGGCATCCCTGTACTGAAGGTGACATAAACATGACCTTGAATCTGCTTTGGGGCCATCAGAACAGAGCAAAGAACATCCCAGCATCTGAACTCTGTCCCATGGAACATCTTGACTGGGACATCTCAAATCTGCTCACTTTTCCAGACTTACTGAGGAGCTCCAGGCTGCCAGTGGTTGGAATGAAAAGCAAAGTGCGCACAAAACCTGTCCATATCTGTCAGGTTGGTGACCAGGAGGGTGTCTGGGTCTCAGATGATTCAGAAGCAGATGGGATCCCAGTGGGTGGATAAATGCAAACGTCATCTTCAATGAGAACTTGACAAGAAAGGTCAGGAATGAAGCAGGAGAAAAAAGTCACAAGTGAAAGGTGGAGAATGTCTGATGACACCAGGGAGGAGAAAACTGTCTTTTCTCCACAGATAGACTGTTTCTATATAATAATTTAGCTATCAAACTGAACAGTTTTTAAACTACTTTAATACTGACTGACATTTCCTTTAAATTGTAACTCGTGCAATTTAATGATTATCTTTAATTTTGTTCGACCTGTGGAATGGGAAGCAGCAGAAATAGTAAGAGCTAAATTGCAGACATTAGAAATACTTCCTATCAGAAGAAGGCAAAGAAGTGCATTTAGGCATTGTAATGTGTGAAAAATTTAGATGGCTTTCAATATTTTCTTTCCTACAATAACTGCTGTTTGGCACTACTTTGTGCATGATTCTTCAAGATCTTATTGTATCATGGAAGATCTCTTCTACCCTAGAATGGAGACCTAGTTTCTAGAAACTTTAAGAATTTTAATGTCCCACTGACTAGTGGTAAGTGAAATTTCTGAGCTTTCTTCAAGATCAAAATGGCTGTGAGTGCCTATTTACCCATTTGGTCTGTCCACACAACCAAAACAAAAGCTATGTCATAGTTTCTCATGGGTAATTTCCATCAGTATGTTTGATGATATGAGGCTTCTGGGCCTCTTTAATAGTGTAGTGCAGAAGATATCCTGCAGAATTGATTGGATATCTACTTCAAACACAAGTGCTTTGTATTCCATTTATCTTAAATTATTTCCATGTTTGAAAAACAAATCATTCCTTAATGTGGAGCCAGTGCTTGCCATAGCTGTTTTCCCCTTGGTCCAGTTTTTATGTGTTGCTGGAGTGTGGCAGCTCTGATAGCAGTGTCTCAGGAACCTGGAACTTCAGAAATAAATCCAAGCACTGTCTTACAGTAACTAAATTTTGCTGCTTTTCAAATTATGCTGCTAGTCCTGTCTCCTGCTGTGGGAGATTGGAAGGAGCTGGCCCAGGAGGTTTAATTTGCATCCTGCCTTCTCTTGCACAGGCAGGGAGGTTCACTAAGATGAAGGGGTTTTAGGCCTAATGTTCTGGTTTCACTCCATGAACTCTATCAAAGGACACAATTCTTACCATGAGTGCATTGCCAAGGCTAATTCCAGCTCATCTATGTATTTAAGCTTGTTTTATTTTGTTCAGTCAAGCTGTACCTCAGGTTTCTCAAGTATAACTTTCTGAAGAAATGTTGGCTGGGGCACCTCAGAAGGCATTTTGTAACTGGCAATAGGAAGATTCTGATCCCTTAGAGTGAGGGAGATTCCACTGAGCCAGATTTGGTAAAAGGACAGAGGAAGGCACAGAAGTGTGTTAACTTTCTGATTTACTGTTATACTGACCACAAGCCAGTCCAGGCTGAAATTTTAACAATTTAAATGCAAAATTTCTAACTTTTTTCACAGGTTATGACTACTACAGAGCTGTCCTGTTCCCACTGCTGTGATGGTGACATCAGGTTTAGGTCAGCTCACCTACCTGGTTACTCTCATGTCCCAGGGAACCCCATTCACAAGTTCTGTCCTTTTAGCTGAACTGCTGAATTGAGAGAAATCTGGACACAGAAATAGAGGAACGGTTCAGCTTGGTTAACCAAATCAATCAGTTAATCTAAGTTCACCTTTCATTTCCTGGGCTGCTTATAGACACATAAACATGTGGACATGAGTGACTTAGAGGCATACAAGGACAATACTGTTTGATCTACTTCAGGACCAAGTATTTTCCTTTATCAAGACTTTAAAACCATCAGAACACCTACATGGCTTTTTACTACAGTCTGTAGGATGGAAAACATGTAAAGGTCCAAGGTGTTTAGCAGATTCTACCCCCTCATGACCCATTGTCCCATTGCTTGGGCCATCAGTTCCTCTGGGACTGAAATCCTTGGCTCTCTAAAAGTGTATGTGAGGATTGCACTTCATCAGCATCATGAATCTTCTCTGGGTTTCTCACTGGCAAGTTGAATTGAAAAATGGGGAAATCAGTGTCCCAGAGTGAACTGGCAGCATAACCTGAGCCTCTGTTCATTCATCTGAATTAAATAAAATAACTTTAACCTGAAACCAAGCAGGCAAGACACCTGCTTCCAGCCTCACACCCACATGCTCTCCTGTTTCCACACCCACACTTCTCAGCATCGTGCAAGTACACGTATTTATAGCCTGCTGGAATGGTATTGCCTATTTTCATGTGCACACAGGCCTAATTAACAGCTATCACTCAATTTATTCTTGATTCAAACATAATTAACAATATGCTTAAGTAATGATTTTGCTTATGTCTATTAGCTGTAGCCAAACTTGTCAAACTATTGCTCCAGTAATTTAATTCTTCCTCTGGATTTAGGGAAATTCAATTACTGTGATGCAGTTAGTAAGATAGTAAATGTTTTCAAGTTCTCTTCTGTTGCTTAGATACTTCCTTAGTATTTTCTAGATTATTACAGTTTGTTGCCAAGGGAATGCATAAGCAAAAAATGATATATTTATAAACTGTCAGGTGTACCTGACTATTCTTTACAAGTTCTGTAAAGGAATTAGATTCATTTCAGTAGTAAATAATCCAAAAGCATTAGATTCATTTCAGTTGTAAATAATCTACCAAATGTCTTTCCTTCCACAATATCATTTTACAAGGGGGCAAGGAAGTGATAAAGTCATTGTGGTGACTGGTGTCCTTGTGTGTCACTGCCAGCCCAGTGAACATTAGCAAGATCTTGCCCAGAGTCTGGAGACAGCAGGAAGGAAAATATTCCCCCAGAAACAAAAGAGGAACCACCTTCTACCTCTTTTCCCTGCTGGGAGCTGGGCTTCAACAGCTCAGACACCCTTGGGCAAGTGCCCAAAAGCTACATTTTGGAGCATAGGGTGATCTTAGAAGCTTCTTCTCCTCACTGTATGAGAAACCAGTGTTTTCTTAAAACCCTTCAGTTCTGCCCCCACCATAGCTATTACACACATTCCTACTTGGCTGGTTTCAGCATATGTTTATTCAAGATTTTAACCATGAGAACCTTAGCAAAATCATGGAATTGCAACTGCTCAGATCATTAGTGAATTCTTCCCCCAGACTGGCTGGAGGGAATTCTTTCACACACTGAGCAGGTCCTCTTAAATCATTAACATGCTTGAGGTGGCTTTTGTTGTGGTTCCTGACACCGTGTGAGTGTTCAGGAGCAGAGGCAGTTTCCTCAAGGTCTCTGAGCAGGCAGCCTCGGCTACTCTGGGTGACTAATGCCATTCACTTGCTAGTAAAATCCTGATTCTTTGACTCTACGTTTTTAGCTGTGTTGCTCTATTCAGCTGCCTGGAACAAGGCAAGACAGAGATGCTGTTATGTTGACTCCCAGGACTTGAAAAGATATCCCAGCAGCACTGTCTCTATTGATGTACAGAGAGCTGCCTTGTGCATATTTCTGGCACTTCAAAGCACCCTGAGTAAGGGAATGAGTAGGGAAGGACCATGAGGGAATCTGAGCACAAATGTTCTGCATTGGAGAGCAGCATGTGTGAGCTGCCAGCTTTTGAAAGGTTTGTGGTCATTTGGGGGGAACCTTCAGCCATCTACACAGCTCAGGGAAGGCTTGTTTTATTCAGGAGAGCTGAGGAATGGGGTCTGTGTTTTCTGACTGATTAGGCCTCTTAAAATCTCTCTTGATGAATGAAATAGATATGTGCCTATGCCATCGCCATTTGAGTGAAAAAGACCTGGTTTGAAACTCCCCCAGCTCCCACTGATGCTAGCAGAGCTCCAAAACGAAGGGTCCTGTCTACACGTTGCAGTTTGTATCAGTTTATGTAGCAATAAATCAGCTTTGTTCCATAGATAAAGCCCCTCTTAAACAATGTCTTGTGTTTAGTTTCCCTATCAATTAGAAGTAAATCCATGTAAACTCTTATACAGTTTCCAGATAAAGACTAGAGGCAATTAAAGTAAATTGATCTAGAAGTAACCAGGTCTCTCACACAGACACACACACACATTTGGATGTTATATATGAGGAATACAAAAATGGTGACAGCACACAAGGAACAAAATTGAAAGGGAAAAGTGTTCCAAGAGCTCTAAATTTAGCAGGGTACAGAAGACAGAGTGTTGGGCAAAGGGAAATCAAACTGTAAGGTCGTTTTCCAGGTGTTCTGATGAAATGAGAGCTGACTGAGCTGTTCCCCTTGAATCCCCTACCTGGTACACCCTCCCTGCTCATTACAGACTGCTCTAGAGATGAAGCTGCCTTATCTGTGCAGTGCTGCTCACACATCTGGTGGTGGAAAATTACCCATCCTAAACTACAAACAAAAGCTGTATTGCATCTTAACTTGCTTGTAAATGTGTGGTTCTTCCTGAAACTCTA
>VYXD01005230.1:550246-581992 GCA_013397195.1 Hylia prasina
GTGTTCCAAAAAAAAAAAAAAAAAAAAAAAAAAATAAATAAATAAAATAAAATTTGAATCATAAAGAACTAAAAATATTTAGCCATCATTAAATATTTTACTTCAAATCAAACTATAGGTATGTGAACTACATTGCCATATGATCTCCATTGTTTTTTAGGCAAATGCACTTGCCTAAATTCATAGCTCCTGTATGCCTGTGCTGACAAGGGGTGAGTGGCCACTTAACTTGTGAAAGTAAATNATGAAATAGATATGTGCCTATGCCATCGCCATTTGAGTGAAAAAGACCTGGTTTGAAACTCCCCCAGCTCCCACTGATGCTAGCAGAGCTCCAAAACGAAGGGTCCTGTCTACAGTTTGCAGTTTGTATCAGTTTATGTAGCAATAAATCAGCTTTGTTCCATAGATAAAGCCCCTCTTAAACAATGTCTTGTGTTTAGTTTCCCTATCAATTAGAAGTAAATCCATGTAAACTCTTATACAGTTTCCAGATAAAGACTAGAGGCAATTAAAGTAAATTGATCTAGAAGTAACCAGGTCTCTCACACAGACACACACACACATTTGGATGTTATATATGAGGAATACAAAAATGGTGACAGCACACAAGGAACAAAATTGAAAGGGAAAAGTGTTCCAAGAGTTCTAAATTTAGCAGGGTACAGAAGACAGAGTGTTGGGCAAAGGGAAATCAAACTGTAAGGTCGTTTTCCAGGTGTTCTGATGAAATGAGAGCTGACTGAGCTGTTCCCCTTGAATCCCCTACCTGGTACACCCTCCCTGCTCATTACAGACTGCTCTAGAGATGAAGCTGCCTTATCTGTGCAGTGCTGCTCACACATCTGGTGGTGGAAAATTACCCATCCTAAACTACAAACAAAAGCTGTATTGCATCTTAACTTGCTTGTAAATGTGTGGTTCTTCCTGAAACTCTAAATACAAAGCTCTGGCATTTGAGCATAAGGGCTCAAGCCTGTCATCCTCCTCAACACATTCAGAAGGGCCCAGTCAGGGCATTCCTTGGGCATTTTGTGATGTCCTGCACAGAGCATGTGATGAACTTTGGCTGATTCTAAAGCTCTCCCCAAAGAAGGTGGCATGGAAAAGGGCACTGCTGGGAGCTCTGTGTGGGCTCTTGTTCCTGGGATGACATGGTGGCATTTCAGCCTCACTGCAGAGTCCTACCATCAAAACTAAGATCTTAAGCTGTGCTTAGACCTGAAAATTTCACAAGAAATCAGGGTAGGGGGGTGCCCCTTTCCTCAGTAGAAAAAGTGTAATTCCAGCTGATCTTTGAGTCCAAAACCTGGGTTGTTTCTTTTTTTTTTTNATAGCTCCTGCATGCCTGTGCTGACAAGGGGTGAGTGGCCACTTAACTTGTGAAAGTAAATAGACCCTCCATTTTTCAGCCATGTTGTTTAGGGCAAGTTGAAAATTTACCCTAAATATGATTTAATATCTCATAAGCCTGATTTGTGTGTGCTCTGCTATAAATGGTCATTGACTGAGTATTCAAAGCAGGAATGCAAGTGATCTACACATATAGAATGACCACTAATCTTCACAAGGGGCATTTTCCTGTGCATTCTGAATGCTTTATCTGGTACAAATCCTCAGCTGTAAACTCCAGGTTTGATTCTCCTCTCACAACAGTGCAAATCAGAAGTAGTAGCTCTGCTGAAGCCAGTAAATTTATACTGCAGTAAATCCACCATGAGAAGAGAATCAGTCAATTCCCGATTGGCATCAATAAAAAGAGCACCAGGCTCCATACAAATAAATGGCAAGAGGCTTCCTTGAGTCCATTGCACTTGACAGAAGTTATTTGATAAATACATTTTAATGATGTCTGTTTAGGCAGTGTTACATTTCACCTTATGTTTATATGGTAATGCTTAGAAACTGGTTTACTGCATGAAATGTAACATACTTTGATGCATTCATCTATATGTATATGTGAGAACAGGAGGTCTGATGTACCACATGTGGAGAAAATTTACAATTCAGGGTTCCCAAATGGCATCTTTATATAATTGTTAGAATACTTAGAGGAGCTGAATAGTTGTAGTGGTCAAAAAGAGAAAGAGACTCATAAAGCTAATGATATATAAATATTTGCACGCACAGCACACATGAATTTAATGTTAGAAGAAAGGAAAAGCTGCTAGCTGTATTTCCCACAAAAAGAAGGGAAAAAAAAGAATTTAAATATGGCACAGATTTGAATCCTGTATTTTGCAGGTATTGTTAAATATTCCCTGAAGTTACACTTTCTACTATATTTTTTAGCAGTAAGCAAAAGTTTTTCTCTTTAGAAATCTGTGGATTCTGTGAAGTGACAGGTTTTGCTGTAAATAGGATTTTGCTTTAGAACAATAGAGCCAATTCCATAGTTACCAGTGCACCATATTGCAGGGATTGCAGAGACCCCAGTCACTGGGGCTCTTGGCAAAAATAACATCCTTTGACAGCAGTTTGAAAGCAGTCCCCTTGCATGTCAGAGACAGTGTGAACCCAGAGCTGCACAGGCTTCAGCAAATTTTAAAACAACTTTCTAGATTTAGCTCTACAGCTAAACAGATTAAGCCAATTATCTGCCAGTGGGATCACATCGTTTGTGGCTCCGGGGCTGCCTCTGCCAGCAGCAGCTCCAGGTTTTCTGGCTGAGAACATCAGGCAGTGCGGCCAGGCTCACTGCTGACCTCATTTTGTTTCTCCAGAATGTGTTTAAGTGGGAGCAGAGCTGGTTTGGTACCAACACCTCATGAAAACAAAAAGGTTTCAGCACCAAGGTTGAGTTGGAGATGTCCTGCACATCTTGGTGACAGGGAGCCAAGCACATGGAAGAGGGGACAGAGGCCTTTGGAATCTGAGGGATGTGTCAGTGTGGATGCAAAAAAGTGTCCTCCTTTATCCCCCAAAACACTGCACTGCAAGAGTTAAAATAGAAGAAATTTTCAACTCTGCAATATGGAAATGTGGGAACCTGCAGCTGAAAATGGAAATTTAACCAACCCCTGAGGTGTTTCCAAGAAAGGAGACACTCCACCCTGTGAATTTATCCTGGAAAAGGGAATGCAGTAAATTCCACAGGGCTGAGCATGATAGCTCTGTGGAATTACTCATGTAATAACATTTTCTACAAAGAAGTCAACACTTTGATTTTTGTCTCAATTCATGTTGAATCATGCTGCATCTCAGAGTAGTAACAGTAGTTTTCAGATACCATTAACATTTTTTAAAGCAAATGTTTAATATTCAGGGCCTCTTTTCTGTCTGATTTATCAATATCATGAGTTTAGAGGGGCTTCAGGGCCAATGTTTGTTTGTGCTGGAATACACACAATCTGGAAAAATCTTTTTGTTTGACAAGCCAGCTCCTCCCTGCTCACTTTTAGAGTTTTCATTTGAAACCAAACTGTCTAATCTTTCTCTAAAAATTGTTTACTGCTCTTTTATTGTCACTTGCTTTCATAAATGCTGTCAGTGCATGTGACACCCTCTCTCCTTCAGAACCTGCGGTATATTCACAAAGGTGATAAAAATCATTTGATTTCCACTGAAACAAGCTTGAGGGCCCTGTTTATAGAATATCTCTTACAGTCAAGTTAATTCCATATTGTGGAAATGTAGCTGGGAATTACAAACAAAATAATAATCATTCTGTCCAGTTGGGGTAAAGGTTGAATCTTAAGAGCATATCAGGTTCCAGAAAATGGAAATATGCTTTGTCATATGTGAGAAACTGTCTGCACAGTAAAGCTGTAATTAAAAATTGATTAACATTACTATAATTAATTAATATCAATCTAAATTAATTCTTCCCTGATGCATATTCTTAATCTATAAGTGGAGTAAATGCAGTTTAAAACTTTCGGTGAGCCTATTGCAAAGTTTGAGTTGAAATTGCTAAGATGTAACTTTTCTCATCAGTGTCTAAATTGTTTTTGTTGTTGTATAGTGTGTCTATACCCTCATCTAGTATCATACAAAACCTGCCCACAGCCACCCCCCTCACAAAACTAAGCCCAGGATTATTTTGCTTAACCTTGGAGAACAGAGGAGATGGATCAGAGAGGAGCTCAGACCTCCCTGTTGTTTTGCTGGCCCCTTTCCCTGGCTGGGGCTGTGTCAGGGCTCTGCTGCTCCTCTGCATCAGCTCCTTGTTGTAGCCCCACAGTGCCACCACCAAAGAGCTGCTGCTCCTGGTAGTGTGAGCCTGGAGATTTGAGCTTCCAGCCTGCAGCTCTCGCCTTGATCCCTGCAATAGATCTGCAATTGTGGAACTGGAAAATAAACCCCAAACCACCAGGCTGCAGCTTTTCCTAAAGCTTAATGATAATCCTTTGTAGTGTTTCTGATTTGAACTATCACTAACAACTGCATCAGTAGCAGAGACTCTGAAGATAGGCTGGTCACAGATCAGAAGGATATCAGGAAACATGAAGAAGCTCCTTAATTAATTTCTAATCCTTTTTCAGCCTTAATCTTCTTTTTTATAGTAAGATCTGGCATTACACATTTTCTGCACACATGCTTTCTAGATGATGTAGATTAAGTCTTAGGTCTCTGAATTGCTAGAAGCAGCATGTTGGTACGTTAGCTCTTACTGCAGCCTCATGCTGGAATGCCCAGGATTAATCTGTGTGGCCTGACATATTCAGCTAAAATATTCATTAAAAGTATGTGAATTCATCCAGGATTTTAATCCATGCTCTGTTCTGTGTTTCACAAGGGTTTCTTCAATCTCTTTGGCACAGCTGGGGCTGTTTTATTTGTGCATTTATTCCAGAATTAGACTTACAAATAGCAGTTCTGGGATAGGGGGCAGGAGGGTACCAAGTGAATATCTTGTTTCCAGGAATAAGAACAAATTATTCTGCACATATTTTGAGTAACTATTGTATAATCAAGAGGTGGGGCTTTTTTTCCTTACTAGCCAATGATAAAATGTCTTCTAATTTATTTTATTAATACATGAATAAGTGGAGAGTCCTCTTCTACAACCCTAACAAACAGAGATGCAAGATGCCACCAAGTGCCCTTCTCCACCCTTACTCTGGAGCAGAATCTGAAGTCTCACAATTTGGGACATTTGAAACATATGTTAGAGAATTCTGCCCCTATCAAATTCTGTAGCAAAATAGTTGCAGGATCCTAAAGAAGGACCATAATTGGCTTTTTTCCCATGCTTTCTAGAGAAGCTTCTAAACTTCCCTATGGTTAAGCAGGAATTTTCCATCTAGATAAGAGGGGTTTTTTAATAAGGAGTTAGTCACATTTAATAACTATCTGGACAACTATCACCTGATCTTGCTTCTGACACTTCCAATAGGAGAGTTCCAGGCTGTAACCATAGTAGAGAATGGAATGTTCATCCCTTCAAACATGGGAATGAAGTCAGCACTGACAATGTGTTTTAAATTGTTCCTGCCTCAAATGCTCTTGCAGCACTATCAGATCCACATTTAGATAAGAATTTATAATCTGTCCCACTGCCTGGTGGGGAAAAAAATGTGTTCAAGTAGCTGGGATGCAGCACTGTGCTGTGGAAGTGAAAGGCTAGATGTTCACTGAGCACCTCCTGTTGGGTAGAACACACACATCCCTGTGCTGCACACTTTCATCAGGATTTAGGTGAGTTTCAGACTTGCAGAAAGTATTCAATCCTTCCACAAACACCAAGAACAGAGACACACAACAGACAATGAGTTTACCCAGAAGAGCAGGAGACACTTGAGACCTTCCCATGTGTGTTTAACTTCCTGAGGAACACAGGGACAGGTACTACACAAAAAAACAGACTTAAAATTATGGCTATCTCCTATGTATATGACAGTTAAAAAAAGAGATCAAACTAACCAATTCACTGGAAGATGGAGGAAAAATCCCTTTGCACAATTACGGATAAAAACATTAGGATTCACAATTTCCTAATAGCCTAAGGAATATATTTAGGAGTTTCTGAGAATTATTAGAAACCTAGAATTTTATGACTTACAGAATTCTGTTTACTTAGCACTTCAGAGAAGGAGGTTATGTCAGCTAAGGTGCCTGGATAGGGAGAAAGTTAGCCTAGTTCAGGATTTCTCTGACTTGGAGCATGTGTGGAGCACTCCTGGTTTCCATGTGCCTTCAGTTCAGGGCTTCATCCTCTGGCAGCTGCTGGAAACAGTTGTGGGTCGGGGGAATTAACTCACTGACATCTGTCACCTTGAGCCTCATTTCAGGGTGGTGACCCAGACTTTGAGGAGTACTCGCCTTGAGTGCAGATAATTTATCTTAGAGGTTGCTGGTTTCACTTTGCTTTGCTTTCATGAGACAGGACGTACTACAAAAGGTAGGGATTTAGGAGTATCAACCTTTTTTTTTTAATATATAAATGAAAAAGACAATAAGCAACAGTATGTAAACAAATCCCTTAAAGGTGATTTGGTCATAAGATTTCTAGTCAGGCTTTTACTCAATACCCATTACTGAGTTGCCAACTATCAGCTTGTTTGTATCACATTATATTCAGTAATCCTTCAGTGCTTTTGTTATGCTCTAGCCTCTATAAATTTATGTTTCAAGCTGGGGGTTTTTTATGCTATGAAAGCATAAGCTGGATGGAAAAGAGAAAAAAAATCAGAAAAAAAATACCATTAAAAAAAAAAAAAACAACACAACAACAACAAACAAAAACCTTTTTAAAAGGGCTGGAATTATACCCTGACTGTGTATCTCTGACTTGACATGCAAATAGCCATCTATGTACTTGGATAATTACATAGATGCTTTGAGTCCTTGAGTGGATCCATATATATACAAACCCACAGTTTTAATACACAAGCTGCACTCACTCTTGAGGTGGAACTTTGAAATGGAAAAGTCTTTTTGATAATCTAGCTGGCACATTTTAGGGTGCTTGCCCCTACATGAATTTTGTTATAGTCTGAGCTGTACAAGAATTTTCTGTTCTTGCCATTTTATTTGTTTGGGTTTTGGCAGTTGTGCCATCATCACATGAACCTTCTGCCCAGAGAAACCCACAGCTACACAGCTAGGCAGACTGATTGAAGACACCCTGACACTCCTGAACATGTGCAGGAGAAATACTCAGAGAAAAGTAAATTCCAACAGCGATGAAAAATATTTCTGCAATTAGAGGCAGCTTTTTTTATGTTCCAATGTTGGTCCAACTCTGGGGTTCCCACCACCTTTCCTCTGTGAGCCAGAATGTCATCTGGAAGTATTGGGCACTTTGGCCCAGTGTTCTCATTGCAAATGAATGTCAGCAATGGAGGGATAATGGATTAGAGCTCCAGCAAAAACTTTCCTTATAAATTCAGCCCTTTGCCAAGTCTGTTGGTGCCCCACTTTCAAGACTGTCATAGCAAGCAATTCTGGACACTATCTGTTTATTAAAACAGTGTGCTAAATTCAATACAGCAATATCTTGTTGGAGAAAATTCAATTCATCAATAGGTTTGTGGTTTTAAAGATGATCAAAGGACTTGTTTATTGGGCATCATCTAGGCTTTAGTAATAGGTGGTATGAAAATAGTAAGACATAAGCCATATTAGACTTACAAATCTTCAAATTACATCAGGGAGTGGACATTTTTCTCTAAGTGAACCACTGGGAGCATTTCCTGTCTTTAGCCTATATTAGTCACCAATTGCATACCAAAACCTGGTACTGCTCACAGATTCCAGTGGCTCAGAGGCAGCAGAATCTGTGCATTTAAAAACCATTAAAAATACCAAGTATGCCAAAATTTTCATTGGACTCTTGTAAGCAATATTTATTCTGATCTGTTAATTTCTGGAAGCTCCAGTTCAGCCTAAGCACTGTCTAATTAATATGAGCATAAGCACATTTAAAGTATTTTCCTCTGCTGCAGGCAAGAAAGCAAACCGGAGTGTGAGAAGGAACTCTAAAACTGATCTTTGTTAGGGATAAAGAGAGGAAGGCTGTCTTGACACAGTAAGATGTTCAGCACCTCTCAACTCCTCAGCTTTAATTAATCCCAGATAGGACTGTGAGCACAGAAGTGCTTGTGCAAGCATCCAGACCTGGGGGAGATCCAGCCCCTGTTGGCCACAAAGAAGGAAAAAAGGTATAAAACACAGGAGGAAAAACAATTGCTGATAAATAGGATTGTGGATCCATAGCTGAATATGGACTATTGAGTCTTCCTGGAAAGATAACAGAGATGAACTTGTCAACAAGTTTCAACAGTTGAAATACTCTTGAACCTCTTAGAATATAGGTGATAAAATACTTCTTAAAAATTAACTTTTCTGTGTAGAAAGCTGAGATTCTCTCTAGTCTAAACTGTATCTCTATTGGAAAAGCATTTTCATATGCTGATTCCTTGCTAGCTTTATCCCATAACTCCTTCCTCTTTTCCTTAGGGATTCTTTTTCACAGCCAGATAAATCTGTACTTTGTAAGCAAAGCAACCAAGTAAACAGAGCAGAATTGGTGGCAAATTGGCACAGTAGAAAAACTGATTTTCTAATGGGTTTTTTCAAAATAGTTTCTCACCATTTCTTTAGTGTTTGAACTAATGGAAAAGTGTCTTTCATTCTACATGGAATAAGTAATGTGTGGGAATGATGTAAGAGGGCAAAGGTTCATCTTGGTATCCAGAGCCTTGACTTTGGTTACTTGTAAAAATACTTGCAGCATACATGGAGCTTTACAGGAGATCAGTATGTGGAACAAAGGACTGGCTCTTCCCCTGTAGCCATGGAATCCATAAACACAGCAGGGAATGGGGAAAAAACAACCAACTAAACAAAAAACCCAAACCAACCAAACATAAAAACAAAAAAGGAAATAATAAACACAAAATCTCTTTACCAAATTAAGCAGAGGAGTGCTCCTAAGTTAATCTGCAGCTCAAATGCATGCTGTAACCCAAATTTCCTACTCTTCTATCCACCTTGCTTTGTGCATTGTCAAAGGAAAAAAATGAAGACTTTTGGCAGAGAGGGAAGTGTCAGGAAAAGCAAAAATAGGTTAAAGATAAGGGTTGGTTGGTTGTTTTTCTTTTATTTCTACCTCTTCTGCAGTTCTGCTGTTTTCTCAGCATAAAAAGTACACAGATGCTTTTGAGGCAGACAAAATGAGAACAGTAAAACAATCCTCTGTTAAACTGGAACAGTAATATTTCAAGCTGGAAAGGCTAATTTGTTCACATTCTTTAAAGAAATAGAAAAAGCAGGCTAGGACAAAACAGCTCTCATCTCAAAAAAAAAATCCCAATGAAATATGCTACTAGGCAGAATAACTCATGATTTTTGCATGCCACAAAGGATTTGCCTTGACACACAATGCATTCTATTGAGGTCAAATTTCAAGTTATCTAAATACTAGTTTACCTCTAGAGATACAGGGCTTGGGAAATTATATAGCAATAAATGTATTTTTGCCTTGGTGCTGATTTGAGAAGCAGTGAATATTGCAAATAACACTGCTCTCAAAAAACTTCTAAAAAAGCTGATAAAACTTTTGTCTCTATCATGGCCAAAAAGCTGAATTTATAAACTCTACATTTCTGCTGACTTACAATTTTAGTAAAGCATCACCATGCTTTCCTGGCTACACCACAGCTCAGACACTGCAGTTTTTCTTAGGATCAGTTCATGGAATGTCATGGCTGGAGTGGGCACAGCATCACAAAATCAGCAGAAGTCCCTTCATTATTTTAGGGAGTTTATGAAAACTTAATAAGCCTAGGAATTCAAACATCCTGGCAGCAAAGGAACTAGAGAAATAAATAACTACAACAAGTGATGTTTTCTAGCTCTTGTAAAATTGAATCACTAACCTTAATAATGGTGTGCTCTGGCTGTGGTGTAAAACAGATGAGCTTTGAGGGCACGTCCTTTACCCCGGGGAAGGAAGCTCTGTGATTCTCAGGCACTCGGATATGCTGCTCTCCATGCACAACAAGAAAGGTTTTTTATTAATCTCAGCCCGTGTGAGAGGACAATTTTCCTTTTCAAAGTTAGTAAAAAATAAAATATTTCACTTCTGTAGATGTATATGTAGAGATATATACATGTAGAGATAGATACATGTAAAGATATATAGATGCAGGTAAATAAAGCAGTGAGTGCATTAATAACCTACACAACACTACAGTATTAATTACTTAGCCTGAAAGATACTTCTCAAACTAATTTAGCACAGCCTTTTTGCTAATGCTATGCACAAACAGCAAAGTAGAAGATGCACCAGCAGTTTGAAAGAGAATTTAAATCAATCAACTGTCTATATCTCATCCTCTCAGCAGGAAAGGATGTGTTAGGAATGAAAGTACTGAAGAAAATATAGAAGCAAAATTAAGATCATAGAAACCTGGAACACATTCATTAATATGCAGTTGATCAAATGAGATTTAAGCATCAAATGTCTAAGTCTGTCTTCCTAGATGGTAAACATAAGGAAATTAAAGCACACTAATTTCAATATGCATCCTATAAATTTCTGTCTGATCTGGATTCCTTTGGAAAACCTCTAGCTTTTAAAGCCAAGACCTCTCTGAAAGAGGAGCTCTGAAATCAGGCAGCTCCAAAGGTCAGTGCATCTCAGGGTAACTCACTAAAAAGGAACTCAGGCCCTCTGTTTTTTAATATATTCAATTTTACCTTTTGAACCTACATAAAAAATGGAAAGAGCAATTTTTCATTGATCTGGAGTTCTCACAAATTTGTTGGCTTCTCTGCCATTTGCAACCTTTTAATTATTTATGTAAGCCTTCAGATTTTGAAAAGGCAGCTCTTTTGACATCCCTTTAGCAGAGACAAAAATTATCATTAATACAAATTTCAACGCAGATTCTTCAAACAAAACCAAACTAAAATCTTTTATAGACTGGAAGACTGCATTAGGGTAAGGAGTTCTCCAAAACACAGTTATTCCTTTAATTACTTTTTTACTTAGCCTATTTCTAAACTAAGGTTAATAAACTAGGAGGAGCATGCAAATATAATTTTTCGCTCCTTCATATAATCCTTGTGACTGTCACAGCACAGGATGAGAGTTATCATCAGTGGTAAAAAAGTGGTTGTGGACACACAGGATTGTGAACAGCTGAGTTCTGCAACCAGTGAAAGTCTGGCTTAGAATGCCCCAAAGTATCTTTTTTTTACTCACAGTGGAATATTCTAGATTAAGGAGAGCATGGTATCACTGCAAAGCTGGTGTCAGCACACCCAGCAATTATTAATGCAAGACGCCATAAATTTGACTGCATCTGCTTTAGGCTCCATAGTTACTAACAAGCAGAAATCATTGCATTAATGGAGTAGGGGAAACATAATCAAGCACTTTATTATCCCTAAAAGGCAGCATGTGGCACATGGGCTCTGTGGGGTGTTACCAGTGTCCTTGGAGCAATTTCATTCCTTCACATCCTATGGCATATCTCACAACTAACTGTGACCCTGCAGGTCCCCTATTAAAATTATATTTTGTTACAGAATGGAGTATACATTATTGAAGCACATTATTTTGATCAGTGAAATCTGACATATTGTGCTCATTAGCCAGTGAGATAGTTCAGTGTTTGCAATTTTATATATGACTAGGAGAACTCAAAAAGCAAAACAGGCTTACCTTAAAATTACAAAAGATAATTTATTTACATACATTAGGAAAGAAGAAAAGGAAAAAACCAAATAAACAACAAATGAAACTTTCAGAAACTTTCAGACCATCCTTCTCTCCCCCCACAAGTATTCACTTTCCTACGCACAACATGAAAGAAGACAAAACTTGTAACTTCAGTCAGTTCTACCATTCAAAAAATAATCTTCCATCAGTTCTTTAGGACAGGAGTCTTTCTGAGTCCCAAGGAGACATGGTCACATGAGGAACAGTCCTCGAGTGGCTTTTATGTCACACAAATGCAGCAGCCTGAAGGGAGCCTCTGCAAACTGTGAAATCCGATCCATTAGCAGCTTTCCCAACACTGCATATGGGTCATAATCTGCTTATTAGGGGTACTGTTTAAGGATGCCTCTTCTAGTATAAAGCAAAGATTCTCTTTCTTTCCTGTTTCCAAAATNGCGCCCATGCCGGTGGGTGCCTTCTCTTCCACCCCACAGTCTCATGGTGTGGGCCACTCAGAGCTGCTCCTTGAGGTGGGGGGAACATCCCCCCAGCCCCAGCCAGCGACACGGGCAGCTGACGAGTCTTTTCCTCCCCTCCAATGCTGTTACCGAGCCCAGGCATGGCACCCACAGGGGCAGCGGCACCCACAGGCCCAGCCAGGCCTGGCCACCCTGGCCTGTGGGGCAGCTGCTGCACAGCGTTACCTGGTGGATGCCTTCTTTTCCAGAGAGAAAGAGAGAGGCTGCTTCACCTTCTCAGCTTTTATAGGGGTATTAACCAAAAGTCACATCCTGTTTTCTCAGTGGTCAAACTACATGCCAATTGGCAAGAACTGGCCTCTGATAGGTGTTCATCTTTTCTAAAGAGAATTTAGGGCCCTGGCAGGTGATATTCCATATTTTCCTTCAACTAAAAACTAAATAGTGTTAACCCATAACAGCCAGTAAGCCTAAATATTTAATTTATGAGGTTAACTCCACTTTTTTTACAGACCAGTCACATGGAAGTAAACAGGCAAAACTGCAGAGTGAATGGGAAAAGTTACTACTGAAAATGGTGCTTTAAAACAAGAAAAAAGTGTGTCATGCCAAATGCTGGTAGATTACACATTACATTAGGCAGGTAAATGGGTCAATTGGGCTCATTAACATCATTTCCTTTTTAAAACTTTTCAGCTGAGAAGATGAAAAGATTATGTTAATCTTTACACTTCTCTCTTACATTTTACATTTTTCACACGGGCCTTTTTTAATCAAATATTGATGATGATGCCTGTTGTTCTTCAAAGCACAGCAATTAGATTGCAGCTCCTGCCCAGTAAGTGGTGGTTTTTTATCTTTATTTCCCTTCTCTCCATATTTTTTTTCATATACACAACATAACAATATTGAATTCTTGCCAGAAAAGACACTCTGGATGTTTTATCTGATGACCAAGAAACCTGCAGAGCCTGAATCCCCCAAACCCTTGAGCCATGTATCAGATCCCACAGTTCTGTCCCACAGCTGAATCCACCACTCCTGAATTAAAGCCGTGGATTACAGCCGTGCCATATAAACCAGATGAGTTTTCTTCCTGGCTGTGGCAGTCCCTGTGGGATACAGGTAAAGGCTGTGTAGGATGGGTTGACGCTGCTCTCTGCTGGCAGCAAGGGAAGCATGCAGGAAACAGAGAATTTCCCCTAAAATTTCAAAAATAAAGCCTTTGCACAAGTTCTTTACATAACGTTGCATACAGTGATTAAGCATAAAGGCAGGGGAAGGTATTAGATAACATAACTCTTCAAATGTACAAATATTCATTGAAAGCACCTAAATAAAACTGCATCTTCTGTGGAAAATAATTGCTTAAATACAATTTTGGAAGTTCTTTTTTGTACATGTATCTCCACACACACTGAAAATAACTCAGGACCAGGATAAAAATCTCAAAAGTTTGGGAAAACGATAGAGCAGCTGTCTCCTATTTGAATATGGAAATCTCCTCTTTAAGAGAAGACTTCAAAACACAACACCCTTTAAAGAACTGTTAAATAACTTAGAATATCAACTCTATAAAACCATTTTATTTTCCAGCTTTGGCCCCCTCTAGCAGCAGCCAGAGGAATCAACACCATAAAACTACTAAAACTTACTGGATGCCAGAAGCACAATATTAAGAGAATGAATGTTCTCATGTAGCCACTGTGTGAAATAAAGGAATATGATTCTGCTGCAGAGACCAAAGTAAGTTTCTCTGGCAGGTTACCTTTGAAATTCTGATTTGGTGCAGTGTTTTCTTACTGCCCCAGAAGTCAGATTTCAGATCACAGACCTGAAGTCTATGTAAACTCTGCTTTCAAACCCTGAAGCAGCCTCTGTTTTGCACAAGGGAGGTACTTGCTACAGTCCAGTCAATTTAAATCAAGGAGGACAAAACTTTATATCACAGGTTATGGTCAAGATACTGTGAACAACCACCAAAATAACCCCATTAAATGAAAGGAACTTGCTTGAGGGACCTCAGTAGAAAGATCCAGTTTATCACTGCATGTAGACTCAAGTTCAGATGACAAATCAGAGATTAAATTTTCCATAGGACAATTCTTCCTAATTGTCAGGAGGAAAATGAACCAACCTGGCAAAGATGTTGACATATCCCAGTGAGACAGAAAAACAATTGCACACTTATTTTGCATTTTTTCACCTTGAGATCCATAGATGGGGGATGCTATGACCAATTTAATATTTGTGTTAATGCACTAATGTTTCATGGAGCACCTGTCCCTCCATGGAGCTGCTCAGGGAGAGGAGTTGAGCAGAAATCCAGTGGCACGTCACAGGTTCCCTGGGATTCTCATGGCACTGCTGCCATTGCTGAGGGACAGAAACCAAAGGTAATGGCAAAGTAGTTCAGGAGCTGCTCACAGAGGAGGAAAGCCCACAATTCCCACCCCTCCCAGAGCCTGCAGAGCTGCTTTCTTATTCTGCTGGAACACAGGACTCCAGCAGGAAAGGATGGAAAAGCCAGGCAGCAGATGATGAAAAACTGGTTAATGCAGCACAAAAAACCATGGCACTATAACTCCTTCAAAACACAACTCAAACCTTGGTGATTTGTTTCCCTCCAAGGCACTAGGCCTTCTTAGGACTGTATCTATTTTCATCCTAAAAAAAGGAGCATCTAATATTGCAGATAAGATCCAAGGACACCAGAGCAGGCAGCCATATACAACTGATTTTCCTGCTCCCTTACATTTAGTGCTGGTCCAATGGCAGGTACTGATACAAGTTTAAAAACGTTCTTGGAACTAATCTTCAGCCCACTTCTAACTTAAATAAATCCAAAATGTACTATTTCACTATTTGTAAAGGCCCCACGAAGCAGAGGGCCTGTATCACCCCTTGAAGGTGACAGTGAACTGCACATGTAGCATGGAATTGAAAGGCAAAGCATCCATCCCCTTTCCTTATGCATTCTCTGCTCACATTTCTAGCATGGCTTCACCCTGAAACAGGCTTCTTTTTCTTTGTCTCAGGGTTTTGAACGCTATTTTAACAAAGGCTGTAATGTAAAGGTGTAGGCCACAAAGGAAGTTCTGGAAAGTATTTTGTTTGGGACTATTTGTGGACGAAAAGACAAAGGGAACAAGATACACAGCTGGAACAAACCAAAAATGTTTCCACAGATGCTGGGTTAAAGAACACCATTGGAGGGGGAAAAGAATTTTTCTGGACTGGTGTTTATGTGGCTTTTTTGGTTTGGTTTAGGGATTTTGCTGGGTTTTTTTATTATTGTGGGGTTTTTCCTAATGGTCATAAAGTTTGTAGCATTTCAAGGTAAAGGCGCATCAAAGAGATTGTGTTTCTTGGGTGTGAATTTTTACTGACTTTGCTTATGTCTTACCTTTCAAAGAGCAGAATTGGGACTTTTTTTTGTGGTCACAGGGCCAAGTTATACAGAGCTACCACAGGATATCCAGATTTTACTGAGAAATAAAGTATGGAATATATGAGCAGCCTATACCTGTGTGCATGTCTTGCATCAAGATAAAGAGAGAAAGAAATGCTGCTGGAGAATTACGTGCACAAAACTCTGTGAAGCAAGAATTAAAAGTAATGAGATTAAATAGAAAATAACTACATCAGGAATATGTTAATAAATTAATTAAAGCCTATCAAAGTTGAAGTGTTCCATAATTAAGACTGAAGCCCATGAGAATGCTCTCTTCTACTTGGGGATTTTGCCACGGGTAATATTACCTGTTTGGAAATGTTTCTAAATCTGTGAGGAAAATGAGGTCAAATGAGACTGTGGCCTGATAATTAACTTGGATGATTTTGGATTTCCCTGTTTTCTCAGACCAGCTGTATGGATGATTTAATATGTTTTGTCTACTGCAGTCTCATTTCTAGAACATAAGAAAAATGTGAATATTGATCTTTCTTAAAAAGAGGAGTCAAGATTTAGTGCTTATTTCTTCCCCAGATTTGTTTGCTGAGTCTTCATCTTTGTGTAACTTTCAAGTCAAACACACAAAGAACAAAGCAGAGCAAGAAGCAGCACAAAGGCCACCACACTGAAGCACCAGAGAACCTTCTGACAAATTAAGGAAATAGTTATATAGATCTTAACAGGTCTTTTATATGAGCCTTTTAAACTACCCTATAACATTTTATCCAGTCCACATTTTTTAAAAAATACTGTGCTTTCTGGAGTAGCAGAAACTGTTGACTGTACCAGGAAAAGGCAACATCTTTCCCATAAGGTGCCCATTCTCCATACTGCTTACTTTGTAGGGTAATGTACAAAATGCAGAAAATACTTCCTTGTTAACTTCTACACCTGTAACCTTTTGTAAGGCCATATGCAAGTTTGCTTTCCCAAAAACCAACTTAGATTGATGTTCTGAAATGAGTCACCATCACTTTAAAGTCTCAGTACTATAAACATGAAGAATCCTTCTCTTTTCAGTAGTGAACAAGTTCAGAACCTCATTTTCCTGCAGTAGCAGTTAACTGTGCATAGGGAAAAGCAAATGCATTTGCTCTGCAAAAGGCATTTGTGAATACTGAGCTTGCAAACAGAGGGCGAACACATTTAAGTGTTCCTGTGTCCTAACTGTAAATGGTTATCTCCTGTTACCACCTGTAAAGGTGGTAAAATTTTGGGATTATGTATAAACCAGACAATATCCTGAACTGCAAGAAAGAAATTCACATAGTGTTATGATGGTCCTTCCCTTAATCAAGCACAGCCAGCTAATGAGCCTGGGCAAGTCACAGAGTCTCCTCACAAAAAAAAAGTTCCTCAATATTTCAGCCTTTGCATTCAGCTGTAATCTCAGTACATGGAAAATATAAGACCCTACTTCATAAATGGGCATGTCTTGAAGATGCAGTTTGGTGCTGAATCTCAAGTGGTCTCTATAGCTCCTCTTTCTTTCTGCACACACAAAAATAAAACCAGTGCTTCCCTTAAGCCTAAGAAAGTACATAAAAGGGCAAGGCCTTGTATTTTTCTTATTGAAGATTTTGGACTTGGTCCTGCCTGGAGTGCCCAGTCTGCGCCCATGCTGGAGAATTTAAGTCTCACTTCTAGTGTTCACACCTCCCCCCAGGTCAGAAATGAGGCACCTCAGATGCTTCACTGCTTTCCTGATATTCCCCACCTGCAGCTATGCAGGGAAATTCTGGTTCCAAACAGTCAATACCATGTCATTATGAGCGCTGCATTTTTATTAAGGGGGAAATAAGAAAGACAAATGTTACTCCTGTTCATGAATTTGCCTCTTATCATTTCCCCTCTCTGCTGTGTGGAGAGTGATTTGATTCACATTAGGGGTTATTTGGGTCAGTTTTACTTCAAGAGAGAAAATAATGATAGCCTCATTTGAGATTTATGCCCATTTATGTAAGAAAATGCATTCTGAATATTTTGCATAGCTGCTGAATTTAACTGAGGGTTCAGTGAAGCATGAGCTTCCAAATGTGAATAAGAGGCTTTAACCATTTTCCCCTGTTTGTTTTTAAACTACATTTGTTACTTATGATTAGCAATTTTATGTCAATTTTATGCAGTGTACTGAAACTGAGTTCAATAAACCGACCTTCTTCCACTTATTAAACTAAACTTGGTATTTAATTATTATGCATGAAAAGTCAAGTAGAAAAAGTAAGGAGCATTTATAAATAAAATCATTGTGGTTTATTTGCAGCAAACAGGAATAAATTTCTTTATGACTTTTCATAAGAAATTTATTACTGCTTATTTTAGAGTGGAATAAACACAAAAAAAAGTAGAACATCTGTAGCAAAGTGTAAAGAACTACAACAATCAAAATCTGTTTAATCTCCTCCATTTAATTCTAGTGCACAGCCTGTTCAGTATAACTTTTTACAATGTACTATGCAAGAAAACAGGTCACTTCAACTCAGTAATTGGTGTCATAGATAAAATGACACTCCAGCAACATTAATTACCATAGTACTGATGTAGTATAGGATATAATACATAATAGTCATGTGTTTAATTTTAAATTGAAGTGCAACAAAGCATATTGTTGCTACACTTCTACTTCTTAAATTAAATGAATGTTATTCAAGTGTACATTTGTATCTATGCAGAATGTTTTTAAATAAATCATAATTCTACTTTAATTCAAACTGGTATATTTGACGTACTAATGGAATAAGTTAAAGAACTTTTTGATCTAGAAATTTTTTCTAAGACAGTGGAAATCATGACAGAATTATATTCCGTATGAAAAATTTCCACAATCATTTTCTTTTTCATAACAGCAGCTTTAAATCACTTTGCAAATGAAACACAACATTCAGCATTTTTAAAAATAAAGATGAATCTCAATGAGCTATTTGGTGTGTAGTAGGCACTAGACATATATAATCAAAATAGAATTAATTCTGCACGTCTCTGGCTAAAAGATCTGGCAATTGTACATATAAAATATTTATAACAAAACAAAGAGACTTGCGTGGGAAGACAGTGAAAGTTTTTACCTGCAGCTCCAGGAGGCATAGGGTTCCCTATTAATGAATAATTGCATCTCTGCTTTTTGCAGCACATTTACCTTTGGGCAATTTCGTTATAAATATTAAAAGAAGGGGAAAAGAAGTAAATTTCAGATTTGGTCAAGTGTACTTTAATAATTTATGTCAGCTGAAATGTTCCCATTTCCAGTGCAGAAATTCTCAAGTGAAGGCATTATTCAGACCTGGCATGAAAAGTACTCCGAAAGTACTACTCCACTTAATTAGAAGTGCAACAGTCCTATTCAGCATGTCAGCCAAGGCTAAAATGTGTACACAGGGTTTTAGCAAAATATTTGAATACACAGTGTGAGGTTCACAGCAGAAATTGAAGTGTGACCTGACGCTGGTTATTTCACCTCACAAGACGTGTTGCTGTATTTGAGCAAAGGTGTGTAAAGAGCAGAATCTCCAAACAGTTTGTAAAATTTGCAGATTATTTTGAAAAAAAATCCTTTTTTTTTTTTTTTTTCCTCCTCTCCACTTTGTTTAGGTCAGTGGGACGATGTACAACACAGGGAGACATGTGTCCCTGCGGTTAGACAAGGAGCACCTGGTGAACATCTCCGGGGGCCCAATGACCTACAGTCACCGCCTGGAGGAAATCCGATTGCACTTTGGCAGTGAGGACAGCCAGGGATCAGAGCACCTCCTCAATGGACAGGCCTTCTCTGGGGAGGTATGTCACTGTGGGAGGTGGGACCACTAGGAATTACCCACATCTTATTTCTGCCTGAAGGTATTTGCAAGTTAAGCTGTTAAAACCGTTTTCCTGTAGCCATTCTGAAAATCAGAGAATTGGGTTTTCTTTTTTAAACAAGCACTGCAAATTTTCTGACTCGTTTCTACACATGACACTGCTGTGTTTATTGTATATAGAGACACCCTCTATCCTCATCTGTGCTACTTACAAAGTAATCAGGTCTCTTTGGATGGAACCTTTATGTCTCTTGTAAAGGCAAGTCCAAGATTAACTGCAAAGTAATGCTGGAAGTGCTTCGAATTCCCATAGAAGTGCTACTTTTGCTTCTCACTGGTGTGTAACACTACATTGAGTACCATTCTGCTTTTGATTCATGCAGAAACAAGGTGATTCTTAATTCTGGAGGCGATTCCTCAGAATTCTGCTCAAGAAATACAGTGAACTCCACACGTAATCTGACAGAATACTCATGTTGTATATTAAATACATGTCTATAACATGTATTTCCTGTCCCAGGAAAGACCATAATTTCTTGATCCTGATACCTACTCCAGAATGGCCCATTATTCTTGCTGGAAAAATATTTTAGTGGCTTAGATGGAGCACTTTTTCAGGATGTACAGTGAAGTTTTCAGACTTTTCGGGATCTTTGTATTTTCCTTATATAGGGACATTTTCACATAAATGAGATGCATGAGGTTTGCAGTACCCCATCCTCCTCCAGCTTGGGCCATGGCTGTGAACTATGCAGCATCCAACTCTACAACTCAAAATAATGCTTCACAATAACTTTGTGTTACTGTAGGGATTATTCTTAAAGCTACTCTGTTACCATTCTTTCAGAATACCAAAAAATGACAACTTTTTCATCATAAAGCACTTATTTTCTCTGAGATGAGTAATCAAATTAACATCTGTACTATGCATCACAGACTGGTGATGAGCCAGTTAATGTGCAACATTTTCTTTGGCACTGAGCAACAGCAGTTATTTAAGAGCATGAAATTAATTGCAGCATTGTTGTATGATGATAATTGATAGTAATCATTGGCTTTGTTTTATAAGCTACATATAGCCTGTGGCAGTTTTTTTGTGAAATTACTAATGTTGTACATAACTGATTTTGGTTGCCTTTGTTAAATTCTGTAAGTGAACTCATCATGTATTACTCCTTTAAGGGCTGAAAGTAAAGGATGCTGTAGTAAACACGATCTTTGCTTTGCTGTTCAGATACACAAGCAATATTCAAAAAAAAAAAAAGCTGACTGAACATGAAAGCAAAAAACTGGTTGAAACATACGATGGCACTTGTGACACATCACCACCATTTCAGATGGTTTTAAAAGAGTTTTAAAGTTTTTAATTCATCAGTCCTAGACTATAACAATGTAAAAATGCAGAGCACTGTTTGGTAATACTTACTGTTATTAGCTTGGCTCAATTAGTTTTGAAAGTATGAGTTCTGAAGTACTATTAATATTTGGTGTTTTCTAACAAAGATGTCAACATTTCTTAATAAAAGCAGAAAACTGAGTTAAGTGGAAACTGCTGTCAGTCAGCCAGGCACAGCTGGATCTGCAGTTGTGCACGATTCATCTTGTTTTCTGAATCCTCCTGCAGTGACTAGAAAGAGCTCAGCACCTTCAGAGGATTAATCAGTCCTGATAGCCAGAGCTGGGTCTCTTAGGACAGGACAAATCACTCTGGAGATGCATTTCCCTTGACAACAGAGCACAGACAAACAGCAGGCAGAAGAGCTGAGATTCAAGGACTCCCCTTGTGATACCAGGATGAATTCTGTCCTTTGAGAGTGTGTTTTTCAAGGTTTCAAAAGCTGTTTTGGACAGGTGGACAGGTGAGCCCCAGCAAGGTCAAGCATTAATTACTAATGCACAGTTAAGCCTTACTTCTGGAACACACTGTTCCAAAGTAGAAGCCCAGATGCAAATCAGTGGTGATGTATGGCTGCAGATGATGGAGTTCTTTGAGTGTCCATCCATGCACTCAAGTGCTCCTTGTATAAATGAGTAATCTTCCACAAACTTTCAGCACTGGGGGATTGTAATGGTTTCATGTTCACCAATTTTTGGTTCGCTTTCCCAGCCAATGCATCAATGAATGTGATGGATTTAGTGTTTGCAATTTTATATATGACTAGGAGAACACAAAAAAACCACCAAAACAGTCTTACCTTAAGATTACAAAAGATTATTTACACACATTAAGAAGAAAATAAGGAAAGAAAAAAAAAACTGAATAAACAACAAATGAAACTTTCAGGCCATCCTTCTCTCCCCCCACAAGTGTTCACTTTCCTACACACAACATGAAAGAAGACAAAACCTGTAACTTCAGTCAGTTTTACCATTCAAAAACTAATCTTCCATCAGTTCTTTAGGACAGGAGTCTTTTTGAGTCCCAAGGAGACATGGTCACACGAGGAACAGTCCTCGAGTGGCTTTTATGCCACACAAATGCAGCAGCAGCCTTTGCAAACTGTGAAATCCGATCCATTAGCAGCTTTCCCAACACTGCATATGGCTCATAATCCGCTTATTAAGGGTACTGTTTAAGGATGCCTCTTCTAGTATAAAGAAAAGATTCTCTTTCTTTCCTGTTTCCAAAATCATCTTCATCTCAAAACTCAAAATCTCCTTTTATCATCTGCATCTCAAAACTCAAAATCCCCTTTTTTCCCTTAGGAGCACAAAAAAACTTCATTATCACTTATACCAGCACTTTACATCCCCTCTAAGCAGCATCTATATGTTACATTATATCCATTCTCCAGTAATTACTCGAAAAATGTCCAAATTAGGCCACTCCTTTTCCTTTGTCTGAAATAGTCTTTTCACTCTCTCCTCACTGACTCGGTCTCATGCTCTCTCTCCTTCATGGTCTTTGTGATGTCACGGGTGCTTTCAAGGCTTGCTGCTAATTGCTATTCACTCCTGCCTTGGATAATGCTATCAGTGGAGATGGGATGAAGAAAAATAACTGCCTAGGTTCATTAGTCTAATTTAGCTGGTGGAGGTAAGAATAGCAAGGAATATTTGCAAGCTTAGGCTTTAGGAACCGGAGGAAAATCATTGCAGGACTGTACTGTATGACTGCTAATTGCAGACTGAGCTGCCAAGGTACTACCCCATTACTGGTGGTCCCAGCTGTGTTGGACAAACCTTCTGTGGGCTTTGCAAAAACCTCTGTTTCACTGGGGAAACAATTCCAGTTACCCTAGAAGGGTGATTTATTCCAGTAGGTCACAATCAAAATTATTCCTGCTGCTCCTTTCCTCCATTCCCATTCCTGCCTCTCCCCTCATTTTCACTGAGGTCTCCAAGTCATATTAGAACGAGGACACTGCAGAGGGACAGGGGGGCCTGGGAAGAGGGCAGGGCGAGGGCAGCACCTCTCCCTCCCAGCACTGCGAGACTTAGATTGGCTCAGACCTAAATTACATCCAAGTCCAGACAAAGCAGGAGCCTTTAAACAGCATCAATCCACCTTGAACCAGCTGCCAAGTTCTTTACACGTTTGGAAATCATACCTGATGTCTACACTAAGGAAGTCATTTATTCTAGGGACCTTTATTGCCTAGTTCTGCAAGTGGGCAGGCACACAGAGCAAGCTGGAGAGCACTGGAGTGGTACTATGGCATGAAAAACAGCCTAGAAATAGCAAATTGCTTCAGAATGTGCTGTGGATTGAAAGATGCCAAGAGGCTTGTAATTTCCAGGCTTTAGCTTATAACTAGGTGTTAAAGGCTGTCAAGGGAGATCTCTGCAATAATCTGGTTACCTTCTAGCCCTCAGTTATCACTTTAGTAGACAGAATAATTGAACTAATGTTTAAATAGTTTAAGGGCTTTAAAACTGTGTATCAGATTATCAATATGTTTGGCACTGGTAACATGGAAAGGCAGGCAGGCTTTGGAATGCTTAAATAAATAAATGGAGTATTTACTTGCCCCTATGATACAGACTCGAGTGAATTTAATTCCCTATTCCAAGATTTTCTTTTAATCATTATAATACAGTAGGATGCAGGAGCATCCTACTGTATTATAATGATTAAAAGAAAATCTTGGCTTAGACAAAGTCTCCAACTAAGACACCAATTAATTTGTGTCTGCTGCCTTATTGCCTGTATGCAAAACAGGGTTTTGTGCTTTAGAGTCTGTATCATTTAATGAAAAGGCCCATTTTCCATTCAAATGGCAGAATTGGCCTGAGTCCTCTAGCTCAGGCACTGTCTGCCTTGTTAAAATAAAAAAGGTAACAACTTCCAAAAGGTTCATGGTGAAAATGTGACCCTTTAACTTTACCATGTGGCAAAGTCATAAAAAACTTTTATAGTCAATTTTTTTCCTAAGCATAAAAAATGAAAAATGTGCTGCAGAAGACCTCCAATCACTTTGCAGGTGTGCACTGTGGCAGCCTTATCAGTGCCAAGGCAGAAAGTCAAAGAGCTTAATTATTTGGGGTTATGCACTTTTCACAAATTCAGTGGCTGAAGACTTTCAAACAAGAGACCATAGTCCACAACACATGAAAAAAAAAAAATTCTTCTTTGTCCACCCTTCCAAAAACCCACTGACCAATTATAAACACACAATTATTTAATTTGCTACAGAAGAATTAAAATGAAAGTGCAAACTGGATCTGAATAAATAGACACCTATTTCTGTACACAGTTTGGAACTGAGATTTACTTTGGCTGCTGCTAAAAGCTGCTGAGGAAACCAACACAAAAAATACCAGAAAATGAAGATAAAAGGGAGAAGCTGGAGGTTCTGATACACAAGTCTCCTCTTGCTACTGCCATTTCTTCAACTGCAGGTGTGTTCTGTGTGAGGAGGGGACTTCTAATGATAGTAAAGGATTGCTTATCAGGGAGGTCAGTGTTGTAAATCCATCTTGGGATATTTTTAGAAGCAAGACTGTCAAATAGACAGCCTATTAGAACCAGCCAGCTATCTGGGGTAGTTTAATTAAGCCTGCACCAGAAATAGAGCACTCTGAATTGTTAAATCACAAACAGTGGCTCTGTTACAGAGACCTTCTGTACACCTCAGACTTGCCTGTGAGGTTACAAACGACTTTCCCAAAACACCTCATGGTAGTGTCATTTATAAAGGAAAAGCTTGAAATCAGATTGTAACTAGCACATCATCCTTCCTCTTCCTCGGAGGGGGGAGGATTAAATCAGATAGTGGTGCCACTGAGGAGGGAGGACAGGAATCACCTGCTTCTTCCTAACCCCACTCCTCCAGGTGCTCACAGAGCCAGCTGTGAGCAGCCCCTACTACACCAGGTAACCCCAGCACTGCTGCCAATAGCTTGAAGGAGGAAGTTCAAAATTCATATTTCAGTTGCTACAGGCCACTGGTATTACATTTTGGAGCCTCTCTTGGAAGTGGAGTGGGTCATTTTTAAATATTTCAGCCAAAAGTTTACTGCATTCCAATGCTTATTAATGTTGAAAAATCAGCCTGTGGAAAAAGTACCAGCTGAGAGAACATGTGTCTAATGGAAGGAGGGCTTAGTAAAATCTCTATAACCTTCAGAGTAACATTGAGCCTCAAATGAGAAAGTCAATAGGTAACGAATTAAATTGCTATCGGAACGGAATATAAATCAGGGAAAGGTGGTAATATTGTCATCACTAAAGTATAGGGAGACTGCTCACATGAGTAATTCAAAATCACTAGGACATGAACATATGCTTCGGTTGTAAGAATGCACCTCTGTCCTCACTAAAGATTACAGATGGCTTCACCCAAAATTTTATATAATATCAATAAAAAGCAGGGCTGAAGTCCAAAAAGACACTTATTCACAGAATATTCTACATCGAAGGAACCTACAAGGATCATCAAGTCCAGCTCTTAAGTGAATGGCCCATACAGGGATATTGTGTTTTTCTAAACCAAATTCAATTTTATGTTTTAAGTTAAATGGGCTTTTACTACTTGTTAATATAACAAAATGCAGCTGGTGTTTCATAGCAGAAAAGCCTCTCCTTCTGAACTACTCTGCTGGAGTCCACAAGAAAGATTACTTTCCAGGAACAGGGAACTGAAATTTTTGTCGTGTATTTTACATCAAAAGGCAGTAAACTTCCTGCACTAAGTGCTAAAAATACATCTTAATCCTTACTGACCTTCAAAAGCAGTTTCATCTTTAACTTTGTTGGAGTGGTTGACTTTTAATTTATGTTCCTGTAATTTTTTGGCTAAACAATCATCTTCAAGCCATGGGTATTACACGCTTGTTAAAAAAAAATCCCAAACCTCAATAGCCAGGAGAAGTTCTAAAATCAATCAAAGGTGTAGCAACTATAAATCATTGATCATAAATATAAAAATAGTAAAAATGCACAGCAAGTACAACTCATTTTTATAGGAATGGCCACATTGCCAGGCAGCGCCAGGGTCCTCCCACAGTCACAGGTTCACATTTAGTGCCACTGTAGCCATGCTTCCATTTTTAAAGGAAAATTAGATTCTAGAAATAGACTCTTTTATCCCTCCCTTAGGAAAAACCCTTACTTACACAAATCAAGTTATATGATGACCAAACTTCATAAAAGCAATAAAGAACTTTTTTTATGTATAATCAGCTTCTCCTGTCATAAATAGTGTTCCTGTTATTTTTTCACCTTTCTAAAACTTGATTAGCAGTGGAAATACAAATAAGGCTTTTGACTTATTTTTTTTCAAGGGAAAAAGTTACAGTGCATACTACAGGCCTAAGTGTGCATCTTATGATAGTTCAGGGAAAACAGGAAAAGTCAGATGGTTTTATTTGTAGTAAGCTGTAAAAGGGTGTTTCTCAGGGTGGATAAATCCCAGAAATTCAGTTATTGCCACAAAAGGGATCGGGATTGGACCTGATGCAACTGTAGCTCTTCATGGATATAAACTAAGAAAAAAATTCAGAGGCAGAATTATGTATTTATGTATTTTAGCAGAAAGACTGACAATAACATATAATTGAAAGGAACAGTAATTTAATTTTATAATCCCAAACAAACATTAGAAACCGTCTGGAGATTGTATGATGTTCAGAACAAATGTTTAAACCCTTCTAAATTATCAGACTGAATTTCAGGTACCCAAGTATGGTTTCGATCTTTGCTTTAGTCTTTCATTTTATCAGAATACTGAGATATTTCCATGGGCGTTGGAGGTGAAAAGTTACAGTTCACATCAAATAAAGAACCTTTACAGCAGTCTTTTATTACATCACAATTTTGGGTTTTTAGTCATGCTAAAATTGCACTGTCCTTTTGGAATAATTAAATACATTGATTTCAGACATCAAAACAATACAGAAGCCACCAGATTTCTGTAGAACATTAGCTGATTTCTAGAAAGCATCTTTAAATATTTGAAAAGTTTGTGTATGGTATTTAAGGGAGTTTCCCCTCAAGCACTGAATGCCAGGCTGTTGAATTTGGGTACTAGTTGCTACTACATTGTCTTTGCCATTCCCACTGATGTGCAACAGGACATTCACTCCCAAATCAGTTCTAGCAAGAACTGGAAATGTTTCTCTCTTTGTTCACTGATGCTTGAAAGCATCCACATTCCCTGGACTTCTCCATGTTTTACTAAAGCACATGATTATTCTTGGATTCTGCATAGCAAATTCCAGGTGCTTGACACAAGGAGCTCCATTTCTGGGGGCCAGGATTTTTTTTCTTTCTGGCTCTTGCTTTCTGAGGATTTTGGGATACAAGCCCCATAGATTATGTCTGCATTACACTGAATTTCAAGAAACTCTACAGTCAGATTTTTAGACATGTTGCATTTCATTATTTACACATATGTGGGCGTTTCTTGCCAGAAAACTTTCCTTTGTTGGAAACTATTTTTCTGAATCTTATGAACTCTCCATCCATTAGTAAAATTGCAGGAGCTGTCCAAACAAATTCCGAGCTTTATGACAATGTCAGCTCATTAATGTAGTATGTAACCCAGCAAAATGTCTGCATGGAATATTAAATATTGAATTTCTTAGATACCGCGTGAAGCAGATTCCTTTAGTAATAAATATATTTTTGCACATGTTTACTTTTTGATTACCAGCTGTTCGCTTTTTTGGGGAGAGAGAGAAGTGAAAGAGTGTCAATGTACTGAGAGCACAGTCTGTCACTGACTGTAATCTAAATCCCTCTGGTGCCTCAATTTTAAAATCCAGCATTATAAAGCAATAAGGTGGAGTTTTTCTGCTTAGAGTAGCAGCTGTAGGATTTGCTTTTTTAAACCACTGGGACATGAAAACATTCAGCGCTCTGAACCTCCAGTGTCACTTTTGAAGTATTCACTTTGCCTCATTCCAAATTATTATCATTTGCTTGGGATGACTTCATTTGCTACAGGATGACTCTTCTTTAATTAAAGATCAATTTACCTCTGTAGGCCAAAAGCTATGTGCATTTTGAAATGGGTTTTGTTTTATGTCCCTTGGTAATAAAAAACTTTTTGTAAGTTTTAACTTTTCCCCCCAATATATTTAATGTAACCTTCCAAAGAAAGGAGCAATCTACTAACAACCTGTACAAAAATTCTTGCAGCTACTATGTACAATCACAAAAGAAAATAAAAGCAATGATAGGCAGTTTTATTATTCTAATTTAGCAAAACAATAAAAAATGAGCGAGCAGTTACTGTAAACCTTACCTTGGGCAAAACCCTCAGACTGGTCTGGTATTTCTGTACTAAGTGTGGACTGCAAAAATCCCTGTTGTCCCGGTCTGTGCTCACTGATAGTACCCCTGAGCTGGATGAGGGATGCTGGGGATCAGATAATAAATAGGAGAGTCCAGGGTTAATGACAGATGAGCCACAATGCTGAGGATCCACTGAAGCTCTTGAACCCATTTGGTGCTGAGCACACACACCCCACACAAGTTTGTCTCAGTAAATGCTTAAGTGGAAGCAAACCAAACTAATTCTGAGACCAAGCCCAGCCCTTGCACCCAGACAGTGGGGAGTCAGTTTGGAAACTCATCTTTAGTAATTTTTATTTTATTCCGCAAAAATGGAATATGACTAATTCCAAGCTAATTCCAAATGGTCTGAACTTGCTGGCAGAGTCCTCTCATTGGAGATGGGAATTCCTGGCTCATTCCCATAGCCAGGACAGGCACAGGAGGCATCCACAGCAGGTTTTCCTCATCCCAAATGGATGTGCTGGTCACTGTGCCTCGGGACCCCAATGGGGAGTGGGGGCACCACATCCATCTAGGATTGAATGAGGCCAGGAGGAGTTCCAGCTCCCACCTCCCTGGGAATAATCCCTGTTTCCTAATGCACAGCTCCCTGACCTTCAGAGTATTTCTGTAGCTTCAGTGACTCTTTTGATAGGTCTTTGTCCCTTACTTTATGTTTAACAATTTCTTATGACACATTTTAATATCTTAGCAAAAAGCCAACTAAATCATGTCATTTCTAGCAGCCTTTTTATTATATTTTCAGGGATTGCTGGGAGGTGGCAGAGTTACAGTTTTCTTTTAGAATACTGACTTGACCTTCCTCCATCACTGTAGACCCTTCCTGGCATGCATTGCCTCCCAGAAAGTCAAAATACTTTATATTTGAGGTATTTCATTTTAGCCTTCTCTGTAATTTCAATAAAGACTGAGATGGAAATACCTCTAAATTTTGTTTTCTTTAGACAAAATTGTGATAGATAATGGATTGGGTGTTTTACAAACAATAAGGGAAGCAAAATTCAGTTCTGTTATCATTTCATAAGCATGTCTTTCTAAAATTATTAAAATAAGAACAGTTTCTCAGGCATACCTACTTTTAAAATAACATGCCAGTGGTAGCAGCCACAATGGCATCAGAGCTAACACTCTGAAGAATTAAATTTGACAAGGTTAAACCACATTTCTTCCAAGCCAATTTTCTTTCCATTTATCTTTTAATATCTCATGTTTATCTGTCTGCATTTTTATCTTTGAATAAACTAAGTGGATGTTACAGCATACACCTGCCAAGACTTGGTGGTTTAAAATTCAGAAAGAATTAATTAATTATGTTCGGCTACTTTTCAGTGCTTTGGCTGAGGTTTTTTAATCTACCTGCCTGAAAACATTTTGTTACTGACGATTTCCCCTAGGCACATTACAAAAGCACCATATACAAGTTATTACACAGGAAGTTCTATCAAAGGCAAAGAGAGTTCTGGATTTTAACTAGAAAAGGCAAGTCCATTACTGTCCATCTCTTTCCATCATATCGAATTTTATTTACTTTTTCTTATCTAAGTATGAACATGCCACTACCATATAGTCCCTGGAAAGTCTGCTCATAACAGAAACCAGGTGGCAACATAGCCTTCATCTGCTTAACCTTCAGTGTAGGACTGGCCAGAAACAGCTGTCACATTCTCTCAAACGCAAAATTCTTATGAATAAAGAAACTAGATTTTTTAAAAATTGTTTTTCAAGGCATGTTCAATGTGAACAGCCTATATTTGACGTATTTTGTTACATGAATCTTTGCTCTTCTCACCTTTAGCAATTTCCTTCCCATTTTCTCTGACAATCAAAGCACAGAGTGATCAAGGCCTGAGCTATCAGTCCCATACAGCACCTCCAGCCCAGCCTGATGCTTTGAATTCCATTTCCACAGCACAGCGTGGGGGCATGGTCCCATCACTTCCCTTGCTGACACAGGAATTGCTCTGACAGCATCCATGGCTACAGGAGCTCAGCCACCCAGTCCTCATTACCCGCTGCTCTTTTGCCTCCCTTAAGACTGAAGTATCCTGGCGAGGTTGTGCAGACCCAACTTCTTCCTCCTGCCCCAATCCACCAAACCTTCAATGCAGCACTTGCACTGCGCTAAAATTCATTAAATAAAGCATTAGAGGAGCATGGCTTTCAAACTGGGGTTCTGCTAAGATTCTCCAAAAGAAGCAAACTTTTTTATTTTATTTTTTGAGAGAACAGAAAAGCTTATGGTAATGTCCTCAAATGATAAATTTAGCATATTTGCCTAAAATATGGAATTCTTATTCAGAAAAGGATAAAAGACTTCCTAGTACTACTAAGTGTACCACTGTCAAGTGCTTTAGAGGACAGGTTAGCGTTCATTGCTTGCTCTCCTCACAGTAAAAACAGGGAAGAGTCAATAAAATATCACAAAAATATGCTACCAATAAAAACACCATTAAAAATACATAATGCATTTGCAGAACAATCCACCATGGGCAGAACATGAAGCCCTCTTTACCACACATTTCTTTAGCCGGACATGCCTGTATTTCAAAGACAAAAACTAATAATCAAAGACCAAACAGAGCTCTTATCCCAGTTCTGAGTATTGTGGTTTTGGAGCTTGTGGGCTGTTCTGAAGAGTATTGTGGCACTGACCTGTGGAGCCAGTTTTACTCTAAACACATACTACTACACCAAGACTGCTTATGTTATTTTAATTTTTCACACATTTTGTACCATTTTTACCGTCAGAGCAGTGGAGGCAGTGACATATTTAGAGTGAGGTGACTCGTGGAAAAGCATGGGAGGGTGGTGCTGCTCTGGTTTCAACAGTACAACCTAACCCTGACCCTTCCTGATTTGGGCACAGTTAGTGCCATGAAGGAGGCACCAGGCAGGAATATTCCCATGTGCACCCAAGGCTGCAAATCACAGCCTAACCCCAGGAATCCTAGTGTAAAGCAGAGTACTCTATGGGAGCCTTTAAAACCCCCATGCTCTTCGTACCCAGGCTGTCCCTTGGAGAGTCTGTCTGTACCTACAAACATAATTTTATTCACACTCAGCTCTTGGGGTGGGACATCACAGGAAAACCAGCCAGTTCCTGAAGGCATCTGGTCTGCAGGCTCTTGGATGAATCACAAGACAAACTGGCAGGAAATCAGGGAGGTTTCTGATAGTCTCTGCCTGTCTTTCAGAAAAAAATCTCTTTGAAATCAAATTCCCTCCACAAGGTACTTTGGGTTTGACACATAAGCATTTTCTAGCAAAACCCTGTTTCAGCAAAAAAAATCCCAACTAGTTCTGCTGATGATTAGTTCTAGGCCTCATTCTGTGTGAAGCCCAAGGGTGTGTTCAGTTAAGAGGATTTTCACTGTTTGATTTATAGCTTAGAGCCTCCCCATCTCCTGTTCCTAAGTCACAAAAGGCACAATAGAGGAACTGTTCTTCCTCCTGACTGGTAGAGCCATTCCCTGGGGCAATTAATTAGAAAGAAAAAAAAAAATCACCCTTATTCTTCCAGATTCTAATGAATGTCAGTCTATTCTATTCTATTCTCATAGGATTTTCTTTCAGAAATCCGGGAAAACGATGAAAGGAAAAATGGCATGGGAAAAAAAAAAAAAAAAAAAAAAAAAAAAAAAAAAAAAAAAAAAAAAAAAAAA
>VYXD01005230.1:590122-630320 GCA_013397195.1 Hylia prasina
GCCATGCAGCCAGTTGAATCAGCCCAGGGAGTCTCTCAGTGATATCCCCTACCCAGGCCCCGGGAGGCAGCAGGCCTCCCTGTGGGATGGGTCCATGTGACATAAGGGGCCCTCTGTTCCCCTCAGAAGAGAGTCACCTACTGCTATTACCCTTCTTTTCTTCTTGATGTTAGAGGTGGAGATCTGTCTTATAGATGAATCATAATTGGGAGGCTCACTGGGCAGATAATTTCCCTCTAAATCACCTAAATCATCTGGCTGGCTCTCTAGATCCAGGGCCTCATACCTATTGTGAAGCAGCACCTGGCTAGGGGATGGGGGTCAGGAGGAGTTTTTATAATTACCTCCCCGAGCAGGGACCCATTTCCACTCCCCTTCATCTACCACGTGCCCTTCTATTGCCTGGGAGTGAGAGGCATGTGAGTCCTCTGAGCCTTGGTGGGCCTCCCTTAAAGATGGAAGGGCTGAACTCCACCAGTCTATTTCCCTTTCACTTTCTCTGATACTCCTTAATCTTTCAACTTCCTCCCTAAGTTCAGCCACCAGTGAAAGGAGATCGTTCACTTGTTCACACCTCAAGCAGGCCTCCTCCACAACACCCCCTGAAACAACTGATAAGCTCAAACACTCAGGGCAGGAGTGGGTCTGTACAGACACATCCTTTTTGGTACATACATTTGTACCAACCACAGTTTTCGACCGTGTTCAAACCATTTCTAACAGGAACCCCAAGACCTACCAGTCAGCAGAACACCTCAAACAACCCACAGCACACCTCAATGGCAAGAGAACTTGCACCCCTGCCTGCTTACCCTGCCTGCTTGCCCTGCCTGTGCAAACTGCCTTGTCCACAACCCTGTTTGCCCACTCCTGTTCCCCACACTCCCTAGGGACCACTTATAATCGGCCACTCAGCAGCTAAGGAAGCTCCAGCCCTCATTGCTGAATGACTCACAACTGCCAACTGTGTTGTCTAATAGTGAAAATCTGCTTTGACTTGTTGTCTGATGTAGAAAGTCAGCTGATAAAAAATTGCAAATGTGACTTTACTGCTGCCCCTTCCGTCACCATCATGCCCATGTCCTGCATTTGTTCAGCAGTGTTTGCCAACACCCTGCTTCTTTCACCAAAGCCTTCAGAGGAAGCTAAAGGGCTTACTTGAGAAAGATAACTGGCTTAGTTCCGGCTCCAAAGTGTAACTTATCTTCCTTACTGAGTTTAACGCCACTAAAGTCATTCAGAAACAAGATAATTTTACATTTGTCTGCCTTAAGCTGTACTATCTCACACTCTTAGATAATCTCTGTCTTCTTGGTTTTTTCCTTGCTTGCTATTTTTCAACTTAAAATTTGCCAATTAAATTGCAAACATGAAACTGGCTCTTATGCAATTCATATGAACAGAAAAAGGCACTTGCACTTCCCTCAGCTTTAAAACAAACTTCCAGGATATTCTTAAACAAAAATGAAAAAAATCCACTTATCTTTTGCCTGCAGGGCAGATCTGTGCCAACTTTCTGTGAATCTTTGACTCTGCAACTCTGACAGGTGTTAAATTTCCCAGAATCATTTCTAAAAATCTGACTCTAATTTATCATATCATCTAATACAGCATTAATATCCTAAAGGGCCTCTGACAATTCAATAAACCATCATTCCAGAAACGCTTTTGGCTATTTTGAATCAAGCTGGGCTTTCTTAAACTCTTCTGTGTTTGAACTCTCAACTTACATTCAAACAGCAACTTAACTAGCAATTATATCCATTTCAGTTTTTTGCTTCTATCAGGCTTTAAAAGTTCTCCTGTTACCATATTTTGAGGTGCTGGAAATCAAGTGGAAATCCCACAGTCTTCTGCCAGAACTATTTGGATTCTGATCTTCTTTTTGTGCCTTTTATGGGTGATGTGTCACAAATTGTCATTGTCGTGGATCAATGACACAGATTTGAACTCCATAACATGGCATTCATTATTGAGATGCTTTCCCCAATACCAATAATGTTACATCTGAGCCTCTCACAGTACTGATACTGGAGAAAAATGCAGCTATTCCCATGCTGGTGTTGACAGCTGGGCAGAGATGAGAGGGAGATCTGCTCAAAGTCAGAGTAGGACTTGAACATAATTTTTTAAGTCATAGGTGAGCAACCCAGTCACTAAAGTGGAAGGAGACTCTTGAGAAAAGTGCATGAGAAAAAAAAAATCATAGAATTGTTGGCAAAGACCTTTTAATTTAAACAAGTTCAACTGATATCCTCTAACTTGCCAAGGCCACCACTAAACCTTGTCCCCAGGTGCCACATCCTCACGTCCCTGTGGAATGATGTCTCTACCTCTGCCCTGGGCAGCCTCTTCCAGGGATTGACAGCCCTTTGGGGGGAGAAAGTTTTCCTGAAATCCAGTGTAAACCTCCCCTGGCACAACTTGAGGTAATTTTCTCTCATCCTGTTGCTCGTTACCTGGGAGAAGAGACCAGCCCCCACCTCGCTACCACATCTTCTCCAATAGACAGAACCAACCACTTCTTAAAATACATCCTCAGTTTTATTCTGTGCTTTCTGCATATACACACATTGCTGGCATTTTAAGAATATAAAATCCCATGCTTCATTTTTGGCACAAATAGAAAAATAATATTCTGAATTTACAATTTACTTCTATGCTCAAAAGAGCAGGTAATACTCATAATTCCCTTATTTCTGCTTCTAGTTTGGAACCCCAACACGAACCTTTACTTGTTAGTTAACATTGAGTAGATTAAACTTTATTTTTCCTTACTACATGATGAAATGAGGAAAAGGGGGGCAAGATCTTAATTTTCACTAGACCAAATACTTTTAACGTTTTCTTGCTCATCCTTTTATTCAACAGTCTGTGATGTGTCTCTGTCTGCCCTTGCCCATCACACCCAGCCCCTGAACAGAAATGGAACTACAGATGGTTCTTTGACCAGGTGGACTGAGAAGTTCTGGTGGATTTTAGAGAAGACTTGAACTGCTAATTCCATTGTCAGTGACCTGCTCTGGAGTCCTTTGTATTCAATGTTTCAGGGCAATGCAGTGAACAACAGAAATAGCATCAACCACCACTTCCCAACATTCTTGACATGCAGGAACCATTTTCTGCTGCTTTCTGGGTTCATTGCGGCAGAAACACAGAATTCTAGCAGAAATATAGAGCACCATCATGTAACTGAATCTACCAAATGGAGCATTTATACTGAGCTCATCATCATGGTGTCTAAGCATCTGTTGTATTTAAAATGAGAAAACAATTTAAATGCACTGTTTAGTCAGAAAATCCTGCACGAATCCAGAAATGATTATAGACTCATCTAATAGTGGGTTTTTTCCCTACATTACCCCTATTCTCTCTTAAGATAAAACTTTTGTAGATGATGGATTGGGTTAGTGCCAAATTACAGCTCGCAGTGAAACACTGCATCAGCCAAGACATAATCACCATTAGGCATTTGAGCCTCAAACTTCAATTTGATCCTCACACAAAGCAAATTGCAAAGAAGTGTCATTTATTGATGTCTACCCAGTTCTTGCTCATCTGGTAACGATGAGTGACAAGAGTGGTTGAGTGGAAGGTCAGCCAAAAATACCCATGTTTGGAGCAATTGGCTCAGCAATGATTCCCCTGTCAAAAACCCTCCCGAGTCACTCAGCAACCAGCATCCAAGGAACTCCTCTGTATCTCTGGGGCTCAACTTGGATTTTTCTTTCCTTGCATTTTCTTCTGTGTGGAAGAGAGTACAAATGGTTGTGACACTTGCAACAGTTCCAGCAGCATTTGGATGTCAGGAATCCATTGCCTCTCACTTTTACTTTTTCAGCCTATTTACTTATTTTTTTTGTTGTTGGTACAAAGGTGAAAGTCCTAAGAGCAAATTCTGAGATATCCACAGCCAATCTGGTCTCTTCAGACAGAAATTTATACTTTTTACTGTAGTCCTGGGGATGCTTAAGAGAAAAGTCAAGTTTTAAATATTACCTAAACTAGTCTTGTTTCCTACTTGCAAATAAATTAAAGTAAGATTTAGGAAAGAAATCAGAGTATATATAAATATTAAGGAGAAAGACTTAATCATCTACATTTCATTCAGTCTTTTTTTAATACCTATTTTCTAGCTGCAGTTGTTGCATATAAACAAGGAATAAGGCTCTGTTAGAGCCTCATCAGAGTAAGATACCAGGTCAGCAGCCCAAATGGCATTTAGAAATAACTAGAGGTAACTACTTCAACCCTAAAGCAGGTTATGGCAGAGCCTTATATATATATATATTACGTATTCATTTTTAGGAGCCATAATACATGGTGAAAATGACACCCTGTGTTAACAGGTTACCAAGGAATGCTGGGTAAGGCTCACTGCTGAACACCATTTATTGCAAGTTAGTTCTTGTTACCAACAGCTCTAACGAAATGGTTAGACACCAGTTGTAGCTTCAGTGCTAATTCCAAGCATGCCATTATTTCTAATAAGGTAGATTTTGCAGCCAAGAGTAGTTAACTCAACTGCATTTCCACTTCACTGCATGATTATTGCATTTCTCTACACAGCTGTCTGCTCAGAAGCAGGAGAAAAATGAGTTCCCTACATGCATTCTTAGTCTTATTCTTTTAAAAAAGAATTCTAATATTGTTTATTTATCTAGAGTACAAGTGCTGGCATATAGCTATAAATGTGGATGACAAGCCTTTCTATTAAATCAGTTGTTTATATACTTTTTTTTTGAATCACAAACTGTCAAAATCAGTAAAAATGCAAAACAAAGCACAAATTACATTTTTCAGCAACAGCCTAAATAACCTCAATTTTAATAAAAGAACATCAAAGAGTCAGAGATAAAAAATTATTTCAGCCAGCTGTTTTTTTGCATTTCTCCTTAGTTTAATATAGAAAAGTTAATCTTTTTAACAGATTTTAATCTTAAAACTGCAGTAGTTTGCTAAAATGCAAAGTAAACTGCTGGAAGTACATGTGGTCATGTACCATTCATGTTACCAATTTATTAACAAAGCAAGAGCACCACATCGCTGTGGCTTATATATAAAGAATAAAAGGTAATTCTGTGAATTAATTAATCAGGATGTGGGTAAAACCACCTTGTCAAACACTAACATTTAATGGTTGAGTACCCTGGGCATGAAAATATGGGTTCGTTCTTCAAAGATAAGAAAATTCCTCTGCCAGGGATTGGTCCAGGAAAACAAGACAAATCAGGACCACAGGTTCTGAGGACTGGTCCATATTCTCACAGCTGGTGCTATGCCTTTCCACAAAGCAGAGGGTACATTTAATTTCATTTAGGACAACTTTAAAAACAGTTTTTTCACTCACACAATATTGCACTGATCTCATATCTGTTCATACCCACAAAATTAATGCCATAAATAACTCTTGGGTGATGCAAAATTGCTGCACTTTCCAAAGGGTTTTACAAGACCTGTAAGAGCAATTATATTTTAACAGTGGAATAACTGTTGTTATTAATAGTTTTTAACTCAGTAAAATTATTTTCCTCTCTTGTCACCCACCATGAAGAAACTACATTTCTTTTGCTGTTTATATTAAACTTTGGATAAACAAAGATGCATAATTATTTTTCCTTAATGATGTCTTAGACACTTCTTACAGGAACTATGAATCAAAACAAACATTTAGCCTGTCTTCTTGAGCAATTTCATTTACTTTTGTTCCCTCTTGTGCTGGAAACATATTTTGTGCTTGCTCTCAATGAGGTTGAGACAGGTTGAGACCCCAACAGTTTCTCAGGTAGTGCAGCATAATATAAATATTATGGTTACAGATGAGCTGTTCCCTGCTGCCATTTACTTCATGCTTTACCTCCCTTGTCATTTACAAATAAAACATATCTATGGACTCAAAAATGTTGATAACTCTTCAAGTGAGAATAAAGGGTATTTTATTATTCCCAAGAGGACTGTGGAAAAACATGTGTGAAGTACTGCAATATTCTAAATTCCCACGTTTTCCTATTGCTCCGTGTTTGGCTGCAGCAGAACATGCCTGAGAGGCTAAAAAGCTCTGTTTCTGATTCTGGTCCAATGCACATTCTTGGGTGATGGAACAAGGCCATGTTCTGGTTTTTCAACAGCTAAAAGAGAATAATTAATCTTAATTCCCTCTTTTTCCTGCAAAATAGAACTTCTGTAGCTGGAGAAAAACAGAGGTATCAGTAGTTCTATGGCAAATTAATCTTAAAGGGGAATCTTCCAAAGAAAACCAATAGGTTAGAACAAGATTCAGTATTGCCTTTGAGCCCTGAAACCCAAACTAAACTCAAAGGGTGCTTTCAAAATTTTAACTCTGCTCTTGTTGTGATGTACTTTTAATACAGTGTCATCATTTGAAAAGTGAGATTTTCATATATGAGCAATTTTACTTATGTGGCTCCACCTTCATGGAAGACTCCAGTAATATTTTATACAGACCAAATGCTTACGGGTAGTTCAGGCAACTTAAAGAAATTATTCTCAGAGGAAATTTAATAGGGAATTATATTTTTTTATCCTGTTGTATTCTGTGTTTAAGACATTCATTTGAATCTTTCTAAATTAGCCTGTTCCATGTGAGAAACTTTGAAAATGATGTCTCCTTAGATGGTTAATCTTTTTCTAAAAAAATATAAACCTAATGAATTTAACCATGGTACCATGGAAACCAAATTAATTTTAAAATTAATTTGGGTGCAGGGAAGAAGGATACAACTCCAACACAGAGAAAGTGACAGAATTGAGAAGAAAAAAATGTCTCTCTTCATTAGGCACTGAGACCTTTGTTTGGGACAAATATCCTGTATGTCGTTGTATATACTTGAGGGATTTTTATTCTGGAAGTGCCATTAGTCAAAACAATAGTTTGATGTTGACTCAAGGTTCCCATAGGCAGAAGGAGAATTTGGCTCTTACTTTTATCCATTCCTTCACTCAGCATTTTGGTTTGTTTTTTAAAATTAGTTTATCTAATTCATTGTTATTCTGGGACTTTGTATAGATGTTGGTCTAGTCTAAAGCAGATTTCACCACTTATTTCCTTGATAATTCACAAGTTAGTTTGGCTGCCAGGATAAAGAGTTGTACATAAAAAGACAAATATGTGACTAAGCCTAAAAATTTCAGTGAGTTCACAGTCCCCAGAACAGTGATGTTATCAAAGTTCAGCAGTGATGACTAATGAGCATTATAACCTCTGTGTGCTGTAGAGTAAATGTCCTCATTAATTCTTTAAGAAACCTTCACTTTTCCTGCTTTCTGGCTGTCAGAATTTGGTAGAGGATACCATTGGCTCCTGTGAGATTTTTTATATAGTTCACAGTTGAGACAGGACATAATAATTGAAACTAACACATCATAGCAGTACTTCCGACCCTCGCCTTATTTTTTTTGGTCTGTGAACTGTTGGCTGTAAATAGCAAAGCTACACCCCAAAAATCTTCTGATCTTACCAATGCACTAAAGACTAAAGCAGCATCACAAAGGGATTTGGGGAGTGGTCAGAGGACAATGCTTGAGAGATTTTATATAAAGCTTGCAAGATTTACTTAAAAGAAAAACACATTTTGCAGTCAGGGTAGAATGTGGGAAATAGAAGTGTTTGAACACTTCATTTATTTCTTACCTTATCTTGGACTGAGATTATTATGCTGTAGGTCACACATAACTTGGAATACTGCTATAATTCAGATCAGCACAAGGATTGATGGACATACACCCTTGGGTGGCAAAGTGAGGTTTAGTCCGTGTAACTTCGACTGTGCACTGCAGATCCTATAGAGACATCATTCCTGCAGAAGAAAACTCACAATTGTGTTTCAGTACTGAATAATCAGACCTCACATTTATTCAAAAGACAATTTCACCAATTAAACTCTGTTTCAGTGAGGTTTAGAGGTTGTTTTTTTCACTTATTATGAACTTGGACAGCACATTCTAATGACATTTCTTTACTGGCAGTCTTAGTCTTGGAACATTTGTACAGTTACAAAAATTACCAGATATAAACCAAGTTAATACTGATCTTGTTCACAGCATAAGTCCAGAAATTTCTGTAGACAGCCTTTAGAAGTATCAGCACATGAAAGACAGACCTGATTTTTAAATGTGAACATCAGGCTGCTGCAATTCTGACAATGCCAGATCAAGAACCTTCCTTTTCTAATTGACATCTGAAAACTAAAAAAGATCTTTAGGCTAAAAAAAGCTGACTAGCCTTTCATCTGTTCAGAAGCACTTACCTGTCATGGGAATTTATTAAATTTGTTCATCTTTTTTTTTAAAAAAAAAGTTACAAATTGCAATGTAAATGGTAACAGTGTCTGGTGATCCCAGACAAATCAAATATCAAGCTTCTGGGAAAGACATTTACATAGGCATTGAGAGAAGGGAACTGTGCCTTTGTAATTTAAAAGTTCCAGGAAATCATAAAATTGAAAAGCAGAAGGAAAGCTGCAGCTAAGGAGAACCTGGTTAACAATAATACAGTAAGTGCTTAACTACAGGAGCCTCTGTAACCAAGTTTTCAGAATCTGGGGCCAGTGAATCAGTATTTTGGATTCTGTGAGCAGTGGTTTTACCAGTTCCAAACTCACATCCCATATGTTTCCTCAAATATTTCAACTCCTGATTCCTCTGTGCTTGGCTTGAGGCTGCAGAGTACAGATAACTTGATGCCCATGGCAAGTGCTGCTGGAACAGGGAAGTGATGTCAGCCCCTGCAGTGCAATCTGTAACTGCATGTGGGTGAATTCACTGGCTGGCAACTCAGAGGAAAACACACTGATGCTGTACCAGTTGGAGCCAGATGGTGACTGAAATTATTAAGATGACACATGCTGCCAATGCCTGAAAAATTACCTTGCTACAAAGTCCCCAAAGCAGAGATGGGATCCCAATACAAACCAAGCAGTGTGTGAGGAGTATTTGCAAACACTGTATGGGATGATTTGCCACCGGTTAATTGTAATCCTCCCCTTCACCCCTTTCTAGGTTCAGCTGATCCACTATAACCATGAGCTGTACGCAAATGTCACAGAAGCTGCTAAGAGTCCTAATGGGTTGGTGGTAGTTTCCATATTTATGAAAGTAAGTATTCCATACTACAGATTCCTAATATATAGACAGCAAACTTTTCCCTGAACTGTAAATGCAGGAGTTAGATTCCTCATTATGCTACAGCAATGCCCAGAGGCTCTGATCTGGAATCCAGAGACAGCTTCATCCTGAACTGAGCACACCATCTCTGCTCCAAAGCTTTTACAATATAAGGGAATTTAGAAGAGATAAGAGAGGTGGGGGAAAAAACCCTTATGTCATAAACATCACTGATAACACTTTAATGGCTACGGCAGAAGGTACCAGCTTTCTTCAGGAAATGTTATTCATCCAAATCTCCTCTAGTAGGTTGGGGCCCTGGAAAAGAGGGCATGTCATGCTGATGTGTCAAGGCCAGCAAAATCAGTGTTATTTAAAGCATCTCAGTCTCAGTGTTATTTAAAACATCTTAAAAATATCAAAACTGAAAGAGCATTAAAAGTAGAACTTCTAATGTCTTCCATTTCACGCAGTTACAAAGACGTGAATATTTTGTCTCCATCCTGTTGCATCAAGGTACATAGTTAAGTCTATAATTTATAGTGATCTAACACTGAATTCAAGATTCATGGTTTTCCCAAACCCATTTAATTACATTGGAGAAACCTTTTCTCTCATTTTATATAAAAAATGTATTTTCCCCCTCCAAATATTGTTAATATTCTGTCATTATGTATCTCTGTTTCATCAGTCTAAAAAAGTGTGTATTTCTGAGGAATGCTGAAGTTCACCTCATCATACCTTAGGTATGGGATATCTATTAGTTCCCCTTAAAACTCTAATCCCATTTCATAAAGATCCTAACAAAGCATTAACCTCAGAATTAAAAGTGTGCATTTCACAGAGCATACTGAATAATTAGATAAAAAAGTGCAACTTTCACATAGATCTAATATTTAAGAAAGGTATTTAGGCTTTTTTTTTCATCCAAAATGTATTGTATTATGACCCAACAATCTGACCTGCATTCGTGAAAAAGGGAAAAATTAAAGAGAAGACAGAGGGAATCTTATCAATATTTGGAAGTACCTGCAGGGAGGTGTCAGAGGAGGGACCAGGCTCTGCTCGGGGCTGCTGAGCAACAGCAAAGAGGCAACAAGGGGGAAGAATCTGATACATGGAATGTTCCACATGAACATGAGGTGTTACCTCATATGTTACCCAGACATAAACCAGAGGAAGAGAGCTTTAATTTGCAATTAAAATAGCCTGCTGCAAGAAAATGTATTTATCAATAAATAAAATAATAGAATACTAATGAAAATCCAGCCTAATCTATCAACCACCTGCAAATGTCATCAAAGCTGTTGGAGAAGAAACATGCTCACATTTTTATTCAGGCATTAATTTCTGTTCACCCTGTTCTCCTATCCTTGTGGTTTATTTATTTTACCAACCTTCTATTAAGCTTCATTAGAAAAACAAGTTAGTAATTATTTCCTTCTCCCACAACTAAGAAAAAAAGGCAGACCCCAATTGGAGGAGTATCAGAGAGTGAGCATGTGTGTGCAAAAATGGAAAAGCTGCAGTTCTGGCAAGGAAATGTTTGTGAGAAGATTCTGACATTGTGCATTTTCTCTTCTGTAGGTATCTGAATCATCAAATCCCTTTCTAAATCGTATGCTTAACAGAGACACCATAACAAGAATAACGTATAAGAGTAAGTTTCTTTTCATTTCCTCTGGTAACAGCTGTGTTCTTTCAGAATCAAATAACACATTTAGTGATCCTGAAACAAGAGGCATTTTATTATGGGCAGAAATTCCAGTTTTGCATCGCCAGCAACTCTGCATGATAAACTCAGGACTGTGTAAAAGCTCATTAGGTCATCACTTTATCAAATGAATTTTGAACTTCAAAGTCTGTTTTATGTCTGAAAGTGCAACAACAGATTAATGAAATTATATTTGGCACATACATATACTGTATTCACACAGAATACTCAGGAGAAACTGCCTACTGTTAGCAGGAAAAGGGACATGTGGAGCAGCCTGGATTATATTGGATTTGGTTATGTCAAGATGCTACACCATTAAATGGATTTAGTATTCATCAGTATTTTCTTTTGTACAGAAAAGTTACAACATTCCTATTCAGCTACTGAAACAGATATAGAAAGAGGTCATTAACACAGCTTTTATATTGTTATATTCACATTTGAAAAGCCTTTAACTGAGGATCCTCCATAATTCCATGTTCGTATACTGACCTTGTGGAAAACTGGAGCTTACTTAAGTTATTTTAGAGAAAATAATGAAAAATATGTATAACAAATTAAACCTCTTCTCCTGAAAACCTTGTTTTCTTTGTCAAATATTCTAAGCTGCTATGAAGTTTGTACATTCAAAAATACCAGAATTTAACTTTCAGAAAGTACACAGCAAACGGGTAACACAAATAATTCCTTGTCCGCTCCTGCAACACACACACGTTTCACTCCACTGATGTTCCTCTAATTTTACCTCAAGTTAACAAATCTTTTTACATCTTTGGTCCAAATAAGAGGCTTCTATGATAATAAAACTCAATTCTCTACAATACGGAAAGGATGAAAACAGAGTGTTCTCCTCAGGATGTTTTTCCAGCTTGTTCTATCAGTATCAAGTGTCGTCATCTCTGCATGGAAGAAGCAGATCAGTGCTGCTGCATCCTGGAAACAGGGACTTATTGTTAAGTCTGTGCCTTTTCCAGCTCTTTCACCCACAAATTCCATATTCCCAGCTTCTGTCTGGGAACCAGACAGATGTTCTCCCATGGGGCCACACCCTCCCAATACCAAATATTTCATTTGTATGCTGCATTTACAGTGGGAACTCCTCTCTGGAGCTGTCGGCATCCCACAACCTCCCATTGCTTGTTTTGTCTTCTTACAAGGGAAACACACTTCTTATCACACCTAATTTGGGTTTACTAAATGAAATTTTGCATGAAGATGAACACACAAAACACGGGCTGGAAAAGCAGTGATTAATAGATTTGCTTTAATTTTAAACCACTGTTTTCACTAAGTTTATCCATTAAAATTAAACCCCTGGGAGACACAATGCATATAAAATTCCACAGGGCATTGGGTTACTTACTGTAGTAACAAGTATTGACTGGGAATTTTCAGTGTAAATTGGGAACATGAAAGTGTTATTGAAAGTAATTTTGCAGTTGTCTTGCATGATGGATTATAGCATCATTGCTGAAAACTAATTTTACCTCTTACACTGCAAGGATTTCTAGTGTGCCTTTAGCAGCTGGAGTTTTTCAGTTTCTGCTTTAGGGCTCCACTCCTGATGTCAATAGTCAGCACAGTGCTGACCAAATGCCCAGGCCCCATGTGCTCAAGAGGAGCATGGAGAGAATGATAAATGGAGCACTGGTTCAGAGTCAGGACAGTTCATTACATAAATAAAGGGGTTTGTTTTTTTTAAAAAAAAAACAGCAACAAAATAACGTGCTGTCTCTCCTGCTGCATGAAATTTCCACAGGCAAAGAGCACTAAAAGGGAAATTTGTACTCTTAGATATTAATGGCTACAATGAAGTAAAGTGGACCCCAAGGAATTTTTAAGGAGATTTTAAGTGTGTATTTTATTCTGTTATTGCACTCCAAAGAATCTTGTGAGCAAGCTGAAACAAGGGTTTCTTCAAGCAGGCTTTAGTCAGAAGCTGTGTGGATATCTCAAAAGAAAACTGATTCCTCATTAACTGTGCCATTTGAGGAGATAAGTTAGTTTTCTTTCAAAACAGTTATGCTACATGAGCTTTCACCCAGTGTTTGTTTAACATTGGCAAAAAAAGTAACATTTTAAATTCACAAAATTCCACATAAAAATTTGGTCTTGTCATTGTCTGGTAAGCAGAGAAACTGAGGATCTCTGCATTCCTTTCCCTGTAAATCTAACCTGGATCCTTTTCTGGATTATCATGATATGAACTTCAAAATCAAATGTACCTTCCTCCTCTCAATAAACAATATATTCTCTAGAAAAAGAATTATTATAAAGAGAACATATACAGATTTTGCTGTGAAAGCCAAACCCACACATCTATTACAAACCTAGGGATAAAAAGATTGCCATAATTTCCTAGGTAAATTGTCAGAGTCAAGGCCTTTAAGTATATGAATGTGAAATCTAACAAAATCTAATTTGTAGAGAGAATTCCTGAGTTTGGAAATCATCCTTAGGCACCAGCAGATTATGAGAAACAGATCTTGGGCTGTAGATAGGAATGATGCTGAGGATCCAGGAAAGGCTGGATGGGTTTATGAAAGAAAGTTTGTCACTGGCAAGAGATCATACATGGTGATTTTGAGCATTTTGAACATATTTGCAGTAAATATAAGCAAGACTTTGAAGTGCTGCAGTCTGGTATTAATACCAACCCACCAGGTCTGCTTCAGGTCCAGAACAAGAAACCCTTACCAAGTTGTGGGGAAAGGGCAAACCTGTTCATGGGAAAAATGTTGGCAACCAAATCCTTATTGTGTAGTGTTCTCTCATGGAGTATCTGACTTCCCATGGGAATATAACTCAAATACAGGCATTAATAAGTACTGCTTTCTCTTGGACAAACTCTTATTTCATTCACCCCATCTTCCACTTTTTCTGAAGTGATTTTTTCCTCCAGTCTCATATCAATATCCCTCATCTGTATTAATCTTCAGTTAGTTTTGCGTCTCCTAGAGAAAAACATTTCAGGTTAAATTCTACCTGGCTGAAATCATTTTAGCCCAGGCGAAGCCAATATGGCTGTGAGAAAGTAGATATGGTCCTTAGGGATCTCTTCAGCCTGACTCTGTGCCACTTGTTGCTTAACACACTTCTCTCCATGGCTTATAAATAATGAACAGCACGTTCATATGGGAGAGTTTTGGAAAAGTGTGTGATGACTCATTGAAAACAGACACTGGCACGAAAACATCCATCAGTTCTCTTCTGATGCAATTCTAGCAAAATTATCGGTGCGCTGCAAATAATGTTTTTAATGACTAGGACACAGGTGTATTCAGTCATCTGTACTTGTTCAAATATAACTGCATTTAGGCTGTGTTTTCATGCTTCTGTCTGGAAGATTTGGGTTTAGAAAGAGGCTGCCATGGGCCAGTGAAGCCTGGGCATATTATTAAAGCAGGTGACAGTCAGACACCTCCCAGACACTAATTGCACTTTCCCTTCTGCTTGAGGATCCAGCCAGCCAGCCAGCAAGGCAATCATCCTGGCTCAAGCTGCAGGGACAGGGCAGAGGGCTCTGTTTCTGACAAACATGAGAGGACCTGCCAAGATTTTATTTTGTACAATAACAAACACATTTAAAATATGAAATAACAGTAATGCCCTTGTCAATGAGGCAGAAACATTACACTCTCACATTGGCACTTTAACTGATGCTGTAGTTGCCAATATTGTTGCCCCAAAACCCTGCACCATGTTGACTGTGCTGTGTTAAAATAAAAAGCAAGGTCACATTTGCTCTGTGTTCTTTGATTTTCTTCTGCTGCCCAAGACAATAGTCTGCAGCCTTTTTTTTTTTTTTTCATTAGATTGTACAAGACAAGTCTTTTGCTCATCTAAGTTATGTCCTTCAGCTACAGTATGTTAAATTGAAGTTAAATTACGCCTTTCTTTTTTGGCTCTTACACACTTCCTTGATCATTTGGATTTCTCTGCAAATCAAGGCCAGCTCATATTGAGCATTGAAAGAGGGAACAAACCTCAGTGTGCATTTTTCCATGCCTACATTTTAATGTTCCCTCGGCAAATGAACCAAATTGGAGACATCACATGTAAGTGGAAGGGTTCAAAGATATCTCACCATGTTACAAATCATAACCACCCCTGCTTTCTCTCATACACACAAGCAGCAGTGTATCAGTAATAAAATATGTTTGTCCCTGAGTGGATGGACTCCTACAGCCAAAGATTTGGCAGGAAAATCTGAGTTTCAGCTTTGACAGCACTGCCAAAAGTGCTGTAGGGCAAGCATTACCCAAGAGAAAGAGTGTTGGTAGTACAGAAAACATTGAGGAACTCTGATGAATTTGAAAGATATAACCATATCTCATTATATTTTGCTACATATCCACAGAATAAGTTCTGATGCAGAGGAATACACCTCATTAATTCCCAGGGAGCCTTACAATAAAGGCAGGGACCTTGGTACTGCTCCCCAGCAAGCTTTCCACCTAGAGTTTAGCTTTCTGAGGGAGCTGGCACACCACTGTGCACATCAAAGGCCAGGAGGCTCCATGGAGCAGCTTTATTATCATGCATTAACTGCAACTTCCTCTTGTGCTAGAAGGGCAATTAAGTTTTAACTCTCTTGGCCTTCCTGAGGCTTTGTTGAGAAAAAATTGTTAATCACCCCAAAAGCTGGAAAATCAGCATTCTCCAAAGGCTTCTGCATCTCAGTCAATAACTGCAACTTTAAGAAGCTTTTGACTCCAGTCCCTAAATGTGATTCAGAGTTGCCCTGTGAGTGCCTGTGCTCACTCTTTGAATGGGAATCTCAGTGCATCTCCACCCAACAGGGTCAGGGATGTTAGTTGTGTTACTTGTTCTTGTCTAAACTGCTGGAGCATCCAGAAATGTGCATTTGTTAAACTTCATTCTTTGGTAAAACTGAACATCATGTCATCATGTTCTGGAATTAGGAGACATGAAAAGGGTGGTGTTGTTTGTTTGGGTTGGTTTTTGGTTTGTTTGGGTTGGTTTGTTTGGGTTTTTTTGATGCTACTGTTTTACCTGAGTTGTTTTCCTCCTTTGCTCTCCAGATGATGCATACTTACTACAGGGGCTTAATATTGAGGAACTTTATCCAGAGACATCTAGTTTCATTACATATGATGGGTCAATGACAATTCCACCCTGCTATGAAACAGCAAGCTGGATAATAATGAACAAACCTGTCTACATAACAAGGATGCAGGTAAAGCAATTTACAAATCACTCAATCTAGGATAGGTGCAAAATATTATTTTAAACATAATATTTATAGCTTTACATTAGATTCAACCCTTGTGCTGTAGGGATTTCTGCATGCAATTTATACAGTTTGCAAAAGCATTGAAGAGTTTTTTTGTCAAAATAAAAATATTGACTGTTTAGAGCTCTGTCAGTATCCACACACACAAACTTTGAGGGGTGCCCTGTTTTCCGTGAGGGTTTGAACCAAATGAAACCAAATGGTTTCCAGCAGTCTCTTCACAACTGCATCATTCTATGATGCTGTGAACAGTTACTTGGGGACTCTAAAACAAGTACAGCAATGTTGTACAAACATAACTGAGGTTGTTAAGGATAACAGAGGTCATTCCTAGGTCTGAATAAACACATATCAATAGCGCATTAATGTGACAGGGATACAGTATCTGGAGCCTTCTAGGAATAAAATCAGCCAATGCTTTGTGGTATAGAATAAAATTACAGGATACACACAACAAATTCCTTTGCAAAAATCAGATTGATATATTGAAGCCCCTATCAGAGAGAAGCAGAAGAAATTATGCAAGAGAAAACACAACTTCACATCCAAAAGGAAGCTGTTGAGGAAACACACAGGTGGAAAAATCTCAAAAACTACATTTGTGTACAACTTGCTTACAATCCAATGCCTGGCATCAGAAAACAGCAAATTTAACACCAATAGCCCTCTTCTCCAGAGTTTCCATCAGTGAATTGTCTACAGACCTGTAAGCTGAACTAAAACCTCCTCTCTTGCATACTGGAACCCCAAGGAATACTTGAACCACCATCTGCCTCCCCCAAACAGGAACAGAAAAAGTATGGCCTGAGAAATGAAATGAGGAACAAGAAAACAACCCCAAATATATCTTTGGGATTTAAAATCATAACATCATAAATAAGATGACTTTTAAAAGCCTGAGACAGAGAAAGCACTTTGTTTCTTTTCTAAATGGGTTATTTGGGAGAATGACACCATTGACCACAGGCAAAAATGCTCAATATTGTGAACTTTTCAAACACAAGACCTGAATATTTTCCTATAAGCAACATTTTTCAGTTCAACATTAATGTGCAAAATAAGGATTAGAGTATTTCTAGTCTGTGCTGCTACCTATGGGTTATAAGCTCATTATACTTGCTCCTTTTCATGTTTTAATGGTTATTCACATCCTCCATTAACACTTAGTTATATCCCCCATTATTAATGCTGCAAATGGACTTTGTGGAATACTTACTAATTATGTTGTGTACTCAGACTGAAAAAGGAATGCCCAGTTCAAGTTTTCCCTAGTAGCTGTTACAGACTTGAGTACATAAAATCCAGCTACTGGATTTCCCCATTAAATGCCATAAACAAACCTCTTAAATTGTACACTGACATGGAAGATATTTTGGGTTTATATCCTTAAACCAAAATATTGAGGATTTCTGGGTTGTGACTTGAAACATTTTTTTCCCTCTCTGATTTGATTTGATTTGAATCAATTAAGAGTTGCATAGTCACCATAACAGCCATTTCTGCCAGCCGGTGCTGGATGAACATGATGATTCAGTATTTCCCTCTGTGCTGTGAAAGCATCTCAGAAGAAGGCTGGAGGAACACTGGCAGTCACAGCATGTCAGACACATGACAGGTATCATGACAGACCTGTCAGCAAAAAGAGGCTCTCAATTTTTAATATCATTAATTTCACAACTTCAGCAGCATCGCTGTCAGTTTTCCTTCCCATCCAACCTGCCCCTACCTGGTTCTGGAATAACACCAACCAAAGCTGTGGCTCCTCAACTGAAAGCTACACTGATAGCTACAAAATTCAGGAAATTAGCTCTTGTCAGTCATCAAGTTCATTTGCTCTGTACCAGCTGCTGCCATCCAGCACTGTGGAGTCCATTACTTTCCAGCTCACCCAAGGACACCTCAATACTATTTTCATTTGCTCCCCACAAAACTGGTTACTCTCATTTAAAATGGGGCTCAGAAACAGAGGAGCACACAATGAATGGTTTTAAGTTAACTCTGACTACAAACTACAAAAGTTAAAATCTGTTTTAATGAAATTGTTTCACTGAAATTTTACTTCCATTTATTATCTGATCTATTTAATAATGTTGTATGTTGTTTGCTTACAGCAAAGGCCAGTAGTAAACACTTGTTTTGTCTTTATAGATGCATTCTTTACGACTGCTAAGCCAGAATCAGCCATCACAGATATTTCTGAGCATGAGTGACAATTTCAGACCAGTCCAGCCTCTCAACAATCGATGTATCCGAACCAATATCAACTTTAGTTTACAGGGAAAAGATTGTCCAAACAATAGAGCACAGAAACTACAGTATAGAGGTACGTTCCACCTCCAGAATAACACTTTCTATGCTTTCACTGAGCTCCTTTCTTTGAGACATCCAAGGGCATAAGAAGCCACACAAATAAAAACATAAAACTCCAGATATGGGGAAGTAACTGTGTCAGTCAAATGCCACACATTTGAAATAGATGAGTAAATGTGTAGGAAAAGCATTACATGTTTCTTAGAAGTAAATACAGCAGACCCTTGGTTTTCTAGCCTCATTTAAAGTCTTCTCACCTTACAAAGTGCATTTTGCTCTGGTTTACTCACCCACAAAGGGGGATGAGCTAGTCTTGATGATAACTGATCTCAAACAAAATTAACAATTGATATGACATAATTTTGCTTTCGAGGTGCAGCACCATAACAAACACCTAAATTGCTAAGTGTTGTGCCAAGCTGTGGATATAAACAATGAATCTGCTCAGTCACCTGCAGCTGGAGCCTTACACTGCCACAGCTGTGGCTCACAACTCAGCTTTAATGTGTCTCATGCATCTTAGAGCCCATGCACACAACTGTGTTGCCTGAAATAATGGTGTTGAAGTGCCTTCCAGCAGTAATGTCATCATTATGAAGGAGTAACACTAAAGGAAAAGAAAGGACATTTTCAGCAGCAAGGCAGCTGACTGTATTGCAATACTTGAAAGAAACAGTCATTCAGACTTAATTCTGTTCTAGACAGAGGAGGAAACTGAACCTCCTGTCTTTTTAATGACATTTTGTCTACGTGCCTAATGCAGTGTTAAATCAATTTGATTCACAGTGTTAAACTAGTTTCATATTTGGAGTTTATTAAAGCATAATTGTTTTTGTTTGTTTCTCTTCCAGTAAATGAATGGCTCCTCAAATGAGACAGAGCAGGCAGAACCCAAATCTTCAGTGGAATGCTCCTTCTGGGAACTGACATCATCTACAATGCACCCAACCTCCCTCTCTGGGCTCACATGCACCACGTGCTGTGGGAAAAGAGCTGCCATACTGGAAAACTCCTCAAAATTCATTCATGTGATTGGTGGCCATTTAAAAACAAAACAAAGCAAAACAAAAGAAAAGAGAAAGTATTACAGTAAACGTGATTACAATTTTCCTGAACTAATTTAGAGTCACAAAGAAAGACTTTTCAGCCTTTGTACATATGAAATTCTTCCTCTTCTCCCCCCCTCCCTCAATTGAAAAAAAATTAAAAAAAAAAAGAAAAAAGGTGGCTCAGTACAGCATCAAAGTGGAGTTGTGTTCTGTGTGCCAAGTAATCCTTGGAAAGCTCTCATTATTTCACTATCATTAATGGATACTGACAAGACAGAACAAGACTACTGTAAAGGAAATTTATTTCTAGGTTACGATCTTTCTGTTAATTTGATTCAAAAAGGGACAGACTTTGAGAGATAAGTATTGTAAATATATCACTGCAGAATATAAAGGAAATTGAAATATTTCCCTCTGTCACATATCTGTAGTAGGATTTGGCAAAATCAGAATATAACCATTTTCTGTTTCTTGTTTTACAACAGATTATACGTTGTGTTGGTTACTATTAACAGCTCAATAAATGTGTTTAACAAAATAATTTAGTTAAGTTGCTTTGATTTCTCTTTTCCTTTCTGAAATAACAAGCCTCTACTACTTGTGGATGCATTATTTGTGTTTTTTCTCTTTTTTTCTTCTTTTTTTTTCTTTCTTTTTAACTCATTTCTTTGTTTTCAGCCCTTTCAAGTGAGTTAATAACAACTGGGAATGCACTTAGAGGTGGTATAACTTTAATTCTACTTTCTGTTTCATCATTCTGATCCCAGGAACCAGGATCAGAAGCAGAAAGCAGTTGAAACATATCTTAGTTTAAAATTGTCATTTTCCTTGCTGAAGCCATTATTGGGACAAACGTTCAATCCTGTAAATTGGTGGTGAAAGGCATATTTTTTCTTTAGAGACAAAGCAGGACCTGACCAAGTAAAAGCAAATGCCTTTTTTTTTATTTATAATGGTCATTCACTGTGTTTGGTTACTGTCAAGAACTCAATAAATGTGTTTAACAAGTTCACACAGCGCGTTTGACCTTCTTGAATACTAAGGGGGTTTTTCAGGTTGGTTTTTCTTTCAGTCTGGAGAGGGGTGAAGGCCTCATGATCTCCCATCCCTAACGCTCGCATTGTACCACACTCAAGTTCACAGAAAGCAAGATGAAGCCAGAAAATGCTCTGGCACCAAGGAATTATTAGCACCAAATGGAAGAACAGGCACTACAAGAAGTATGAGGGAACAGCCGGGGAGCTTTAATGTGACAAAAATGCTATTTTATTTGTGCCTGAAGAGAACAGTGCAAGGAGCACCTGGCAGGAAAGTCAAGAGTCTGTGGTTTGGAAAGATTGCAGCTTGTAAAGTTAGAAGAGGCCAGGATTGGCCTTCAGGGGACCCTCAGGATGGAGATGGAAAACTGTGAGGAACCCAAAATTGTCAACAGTTCAACTACTCAGTGCAGGGAAGACTCAGATGAGAAGGGCTGGCACAAGGGTGCCCTGTCTGCACCAGGTCTTGGACTGGTGACCCTGGCCTAGGATCCTCTCAGCACATGTAAATTACTTGATCCTCAAGGTGTTTAATTCCCAGGATCCTGTTTGCATATCTCTAAAATACCTGATCCTCAAGTTATTTGATTTGAAGCATTCAAATGACTTCCAACACCATGCAGTGATGGGAAAATCCACAACACAATGACAGAAATGTCACACAGCGAGTATTACACTGTAGATTAATACTGTCAAATTCTGACAGAACCTGCCTTTGCTCTCCCTATTTTCATTTTCTGGGGATTTCACTCCTCGTTACTTCCACCAGTACCCTCCTCTTACAAAAGCAGCTCTGAGCAGTGCAGCAAAGGTTCATCCCACAGAAGCACAATGCTGCCATGAATATATGAGAATTGGCATGATTCTTGATGCCCACTATTGCTGGAATCAACATATTTCAGCAGCCATTAAAAAATTTAAGTAATGACACAAAATGAGCTGGTACATCTATTAATTGGTGAAGACAAGCTGGAAAGTAGGATATTATTGTAATGCAGAACCCCAAGACCAAATACAACCCTTCCAACATTTAGGGCATACCTCATAACCTTTAACACTAAAGGAGGAGGATGTTCCATCTTTTTATTTTACTTTTTAAGGTGGTCAGGGTTAACACTACCAAAATTCCATCTCAGTCTGAAAACAAAGTGTCTTGGGGTGACTGTATTCCCTTCTTGTCTGCTTTAAGCCCAGAAATGGGTCCTGTAACTTTAAGCTAGACCCGGGGGAAGGGGGGCAAGCTGGGGGAATTCAACTGAAATATCACAGCTCTGCCTTTTGGAAAGCTGATACACCAGTGAAATAAACCAAAAAACAGACAAACAAACAGACTTAATCAGGTGGAATTCACCAAATATTCTAATAAACAGCTTATTGCTACTAAATACTTATTATTCAGTGCTTGTTTTTTCACCACAATGCACAAAGATTTCAGTGCCATGTGGGGCTTCACTGAGGATGCACAGCCCTGGTGCTGGATTTCAGCTCAGAGCCCACCCACCACCTTCCTCCTCACGTCCTCCTCATTTTTCTGGCAGCTCAGACAGGTCTTTATTTTAATTGTTAGTATGTCTTTCAGATTCTCCTATTCCCAGATAGTTCCTATGCACAGCAAAAGAATTCCCAGCAGGGCAGAGGTGTATTTTGCCACCAACCATTTAGAGCACCATTCTCTCTAAAAAAAAAAAAAAAAAAAAAAAAAAAAAAAAAAAAAAAAAAAAAAAAATCTAAACTAGACAAATGAGGTTGGCTCATAAAGCAGTTACAGCATTGTGTGGGTTCCCATGCACATGCAAACAGCAAAAGGGCAAAACCGCCAGCTCAGGTCTCCAAGCAGTGATTAACAACATTTTCTAGGAAGCCACTAGGCCCCTGTGCCAATGTCACACTGGGTGGTTGTGCTTCTGTGTGAGCTACACCTCTCTGGATGCTCCTCTGCANCTGTGTGAGCTACACCTCACTGGATGCTCCTCTGCACAGCCCAGAGCCCGGGGCTGCCAGCCTGGAGAGAGCCCCCAGCAGAGTGCCAGACCCCAGACACACACCCATGGATCACTGCTGGGGTTCACCACCTTCCCACCCTGCACATCAAGGAAAGCAGCACTAACCACGCTGACCACCACTTTTGGGGCAGAGTGACAGAACACATGGAAAGCCTTGTGCTGCCCTGCCTCCGGGTTTGTTTTCATCACAGGAATGTCAGTAGCAGCCATAGCAGAGAGCAAAATGCAGAAGATGTTATGCTTGGTATGTCCTGCTGCCCCAAACAAACAGGGATTAGGGACAAGCCACCCAGCCTGGCCTTCCCTGCCTTTGTCACAGCGTCACACACACGTAACAATTGTGGTTTCCAGCACAGAAGTGTTTCCACCGAAGTACAGACTCCAACATTCCATTTTGACAGATCATTGTCATTCCCAGCTGGGGCAAGCAACCATGGAAACAGAAGAGATTTGGGGCCAGGTTCAAGTTTAGAGAAACTGCAACCAGCAATAACTAAACTGTGCATGCTCTATTTACAACACCTTGATGCTGCACTGTGATTTGGAAAGGACTGTGATCTTGCTACCCACATGAAATGGATGAGAAAGGAAACCTCTCAAAGCAGGAATGAGGTTGGATGGTTAGACTGTGACAGCTTGCTTCTATACAACGTTTGTTTGCGTGGTTACTCAGAATTTTTTGGTGTTTCATTACATGTTTGATGTTAACACCTGAGAATAATAGTATCAAATTCTTTTTTCTATATAGTTTTTATTTGCAGTTTTATGATAATTTTTCACAAATTAATGAAAAATTTGCTTGTTTGGGACACTTAGGAGAAGGACAGATCCTCCACAAATGACATTAAGGTTCTTTACATGAAGGATTCTTCAAAGTCACACTGGTGACCAAGAAGGGAACAAATTTGAGATCACCTTCATGCTTCTCAGACAAAAACACTGAAAGAGATAAACACAAAAAAAGAAACTTCTCCAAACTTTACTCCCTTAAAAATGTATTTTCTTTTAACAGAATTTACCTGTAGCTGATTTACAAAACAGAGCACAAGAATAACATCCTGTGCAAGCAGCACCATAAATACTGTGAAATTACTAACAGGAGACGTACAGCAATGCAATCTGGTTGCTTTTATAGTGTAGGACTGTCACTGTGAATCAGAAGGTGTTGTGAAAAGGCAGTAAAGTCTAGTGAGTGATTGTGACATGCTGGAGCCTGGCAAGGTAAGCAAAGCCCTTTGTGTCTAAGGAGTGGGCATCTTATCATGATGGGTGGAGGAGAGAAAGAAAAAAACTCAGATGAGATTGTATTCAAGATGTTTCTCTTAATGAAAGTTTTCATGTCAACAGTCATTACAATGCTAATGTCAATACTTTTTTGGAAGTAGTACCCTTACAACATTCTTTAGGGATATCATAAGCATCCCACAACATATGGTATCTCAAATCCACTTACTTCTCTATTCAAACCATGACCTTGAATTGGTTTTAAAACAAGGAAGAATGCAGAAAAAAGCCCCTATTTCTTATTTGATGGCTCAGTGGCATAGTGATGAAATTCAGAATTATGTCAAGTTGCCTTTCTGTTTGTTTTGCTGTCCAGTTTTGCGTCTATCTAAAAAAAATTATGACAGCTTATTTAAAAAAAAATAAGTAGTGGCAACATCTACTACCTGAGACTTTTTGCATATTAAAAGCACTGTGTACACAGAAAAAGGCATTTTGAAATACTTCAAGCAGCCTTTGGCTAGGTTTCAAGTACCTCTAATTCTGAGGGCTAACACTGGAGTTCTCAGTATCCTGCATGGCCTTGAGCTGAAATCCCTCTCTCTGATGTGATAACCTCCCAGCCCAGATGCATCAAGAGCCTCCCACCAGCCAGCATTTCCTCACTGCAGCTGCTGCCTTGGGCCATCTCTGGACATCAGTCTTTCCAGCTCAATACCTGAAAAAAAAGCCCAGAAATCTTAGAAGTGTTCTTAAGACAATGATTTAAGCCCTTTGCTGGGGTAATTGAAGAAATAAAAAGAAACTATTTCATCTAAAATTTACCTTTTGAAAGCACCAACTTTACACAAAGATTATTTGGCAACATTTTTGTTTTTATTTTGCAACCATCCTCCCCTACATGATTTTAACAAAAGCCCCATAGGATATTTTGCTTATGAAAAGATCTAAAAATCTAATCCAGTCTATCTCAAGCATGTTATGCCTCCAGAAAATAAGTTCTAAATATTTATAAACGGTATCTTACTGGAACTTCTCCTCTTCCTACAAGAATAGGGATAGCACTGTGCTGCTACACAAATAATACTGGTTATAGAAAACTTACAATTACTTGCCATGATTTTGCAAGTTCTTCCTAAATCAGATTATATTTTTACAATACAAGCACTCATGCCTTTAATGGTACAATTAAATCTAGAGCAATTACTGCAGATAGTTCCCATACTTCTTCACTGAGCTTTGCTGAAATATCCCAAATCATTCTTGCAGTTTAATGCATTTAAATATGTGATTATGTTTAGCATATGACCATTTATTATGGAAATAAAGTTCACTTTGAATATCTTTTCCAATTGCTACTTAGAAACACTGGCAGACAAAATAAGTGCTGAGGCTACATTAATGCACATATCAATACATTAACCTAAACCTTTTAATGATAAGAACATTAATTCAAGACATTCACTCATGAAAATATTCACCATTTTCCTCTTAATTATAAAGTAACTTACAAGCAACAGAACGATCAAATATGATGAATATTTTAGAAGAAGAAATATTGATAAAAGAAAAATCCAGGGGAGAAAAAGAACCCATGCAAAAAAAAAAAAAATAATTGAAAGGGCTGACTTGTCTCAATAGCTATCAGGATTATTCAGGGGAATAGTGCTCGACAAGAGACACCATCTTTTAAAATATTCCACATTTGCACTGTTATTTATAGTGCCTGCCTGGGCCGGGAAGGGCCCAGCCACCCCTCCAGGACAAGGCCCAGTGGGCTCTGCATGAAGGGGCTCAGCAGCCCCCTCCCCACTGCAAAGAGGGCAGGAACAAAGAGAGCTTCCCATGGTTTCTTCTTTCTTAAATATGTTATCATAGAGGCATTACCAGCTTTTCTAACTGGCTTAGCAGTGTGCCTCTTCTCAGAGCAAGCCAGCAATTAGTTTGGCCAAGTACAGAGGAAGCTGCTAGCAGTTCCTCACAGAAAATTCACTAATGTGGCTAGCTTTTTCCCTCCTCACCAAAAATCATTCTATTTAAAACCACCACAAATGTGTACTGTGAAACAAAAAAATCTCTTCTCCAGCCCCCTGCATCATCCTTCATTGTGCTGAAGAGCTGTTGCCATGAGACAAATGTTGCCAGATTTTTTTTTGCATGTATTTGAAGGCCCAATTTCAGCAATTACGAATTTTTGATGGTGACTTTACAGAGACCATACAATATGTGAGTACAAAAACAAATTACAGACCAATACTTACTGGGGAAAGCAAAGTGTGAAGCATCATGCTCATTATAATGCCTCAGCATGAACAATTGCCTAACCAATGCTTTCCAGCAGGTGCATAATGTAATTATAAAACAGAGATATCCTCCTCTGTATAGTAGCACCCCTCCCCAAAGCCCTAAACATTATTTTGATTTTTTTTTGATTATTATTTATTGCATCCTTCACCTGGACAAGACTGAGAAATCCTTCTCTCACAAACTGTCATAACTGCTTTTGAGTTGCAGTTTACTACATTGCAGCTGTGCAATGACTATTACTGCCTAAGGTTTAAATTCATGTCCTAGTATTTTGATTCCTCTTCTTATAGTAGTGGATGAAGTGCCTCTCTCTCCCAGATGCATCCCAGCATCCCAGGAATATCTGCACTGACTCCACTGGGGACAAATCCCTTCAAATTAGTAACCATTTTGTGCTTCTTAAAAATGGAAGGTGATACAGAAATTCAAGACTTGGGCATGAGAGATGGGCTGTGAGAGAACCCTCCCAGCCTACCTGGAAATGTCAATGACAAAAACTGGCAGCAAGGCCCCAGACATCACACACAAATCTCCTGTGTGCCTACAAATGCTTGAGAAACAAGCTAAAATTAATGCATCTCATCTTGTGCTCTGCTGTCACTCTTGTTAAATGAAAAATAACACAGAATCTCATCATGGATATATCCTATATTCCTCAGCTGATACCTCACCAGCTGATCCCCTGGGCATTGCACTGCCACATCCCTTCCCTTACAAACATCCACAGACCTGGAAAAGGACACAGATGTCCTTTACTCACCATCTCCCTATCAAACACAAGGGAAACAAATCAGGCAAGATCTTCACTCAAGTTCACTCATTTAACACTTGAAACTGGAACCAAAACCAGCACACTGCTTATATTCATTTATAAATTATCATAGATAGGCAGATGATGAAAGAGTTTGCTGAGTTATGGAATAAAACATAAAAAGCCCGTTGAGCCAGGACTAGCCAGTGTTCCCAGTGACTAGGTTACAGGCAATGTCTCAAACCTCATGGCCCTTTCTTCCCTCAGATTTTATCTGTGGTCTCATCCATGTACAGGAAAATCCTAGGCCTTATTTTTAGAAGGGATAAAAGAGCAAAGACATGATAACCTAATCATCACCATTCATAGAGCACTGCGGAATCCCCAGCAAGAGGATCCTGATTTGACCCCAGAGTCTCATGAATCCCAGAGACAAAACTGATGAAAGGAGTAATGTTACCTGCAGGGAGCTGAATCTCGATGAATCAGCATGGTACCCTCAGTCTGTATTGCCTGGACACAAGGAAGACTCTCCTCAGCTTTTTGACACTTTGTCATGCAAAGCAGATGAGCAAGAGCTTCAATCCTAAAATCAGAAACCAAAAATGAACAGAGGTCAGAGGGAAACGCTTTTATTCCTCCACCTTTACTGAGTCAGCCAAAACTTATTTCAAGATGCTTTAGTGAACAGAAGAATCCAAGCACCTGCAAACTTTGCAGAATCTGTGTGAAGATTCAGAGACTTGGTGAAACAGAAGATTCCCACATCAACCCCCACAGTATGCCTATACTACAGAACACAAACCCACAAGTCTACTGTTGGAAAAAAACTGAGCCAGACCAGTGTTGTATCCTGTATAAAGACCCCCAAGCCAGCATAGTTGAAGTTTACCTGAGCACTGCAAGCAGAATTACATTTACTCATTTCTTTAGTAGCAAATTTTCTTCTCCTTGTATATTCCAATTTGTTTCTTTATTCCATCAAACTAAAGCTTCTTTCCACAATTTTTTCCAATATTGTCAAGTACAAGATAAACATTTGTAAAAAGCTCATTATATTATGGCCTTGCACTTAAAGTACCTATGCAAGTTTAAATTGACTACAGAATTCTCTTAACCCTGTGAGAATTTCTTGTGCTCATTGTCCAAGAAACAATGTTTATAAATATACCAATTCTTCTCTACCCCGCAGCTCAGAGCATTTTAACACTTGCTTATGCATATTTATACACACATAGAAAGTGTCATACATGTGGCAGTCATTGATTATTCTGTAATGGTTGGGGGATTGATATATCATAGCTCTGGCATACTGATATTATCATCTTCGTGTTTTCAGAGCCCTGAGGAGTTCAATTTTTTAGTTTGATACCATAATTTCTCCCGTTGACAGTTCCAAGCGTGTATTGACAAGACTGTCAAGAAGTCACCTTTTATGCATTTATTTTCTCTCCTTCACTTAATTCATAGATTTTCAAATTATAGGAAGGATAATTTAGCCTTTAAATGATCCCTTGGGATCATTTGGCTCTTTCTTCCTCCGGACCTCATGGAATAAAGAAGCTCTCCTGGAGATTGCAAAGACCTCATCTCGCTGCTTTCACTCCTGCATCACCTGGGGTGACAAACATGGCTCTGCTGCTGGGGCAGCCACACAAAGAGCAAATCACTCTGCACTTGAGAGTGCACCTAAGAGCTGATCATTTGCACCTCAGAGTGCGCAAAGAGGTAATCACTGTCTGCCTGAGAGTGCCTGTGCCTCAGTCTATCTATGTAGGAATACACCTTGGAAGCAGGACACTGAAGCACTGAAGAAGTACTGCTGAATGCATTACGGAAGCAGAGGTGCTAGAGGGCTACAAGCCCTGGCAAGTCGGGGCAAGACCCTGAAGAAGGAAGAGATCAAGGTGTATGTATGTAAACTGTCTTGTTTGTGTGCAAGACAGTTCAGGCCTGTGCAAGTCCCTACTAGCCCATAGTTAAGCAATGTTACTAAGAGACATAGATGTTGTTGTGCTTGAAAGGTATATAAACCAGCAGTGTTTTTAATAAAATCAGATTCATGATGCAAACCCATCTCTTCAATCTTTAAAGACGCTGCTGGCAAGAAAGGTCACGGCACCTTCACAACCAGACCAGATCATGAGAGCTGACCTTCAGTCTTCTGTAGTTTTGCACTTATCTCTTTTTTCTTCTTGTGATTCTGTGTCTATTCCCTTTCAGAAATGTTCACATACTCAATTTCCACCTGTGATTTGGTGCCCATAATTTTTTTCAGTGTTAAGGTTTGAACACCATGAGGTGCAACCTTGATTCCCAGCAAAAAATCTGGAGGATTTAATAAGCTATTTTTTCAATTTGTTTCAAGGTAGGCACTTGGTTTTGTTACTTTTTAAAGGTAGGTCATATAATTTCTCCAGAAAGCAGAGTCTATTGATTAATTTCATATTACTGAAGTAAGAATCACTCTTCCATTACAGACACAAATATAAAAGTTTAAAAGGCATTTAGGGAATAATTGAAGAGGATCAGTACAGAAGATGATTTATATTATCTCTTTTAAATACACAAGCATGGTGGGGGAGACAGGTTTCTCTTATGGAAGGTTAGATATCAGACATTAAGCAGCACCTAATTGTGTGGCCTTAATTCAGCAGCTACACAATTCCTGTCACGGGCTTGTTTTAATGAATGCTAAAAGTGAGCAATTTAATCCAGCTAGGTTGAGTGTTTCAGTACATGAGGAAGAAAATCAAACAATTCTACCCCCCATTCCTACTCATAAGCAGATCAGCTGAGTACAGACAGCACATTTAGCCATTAAACCTGTAGGGTATTTATTTATAGAAATATTTTTTATTATAGGAAAGGTAATGGGAAAGTCATCTCCTTCCAAGTCAATTCCAATGGTGTATACATTATTAAAATTAATGATTAGGTATTAACACATGAACAACATAAGTTATAAATAAGGTATGCAGACTAGGTATTAATTTTCACAATCTGAATGCAATGTTTCTTGTTACTAAAGGATCTGGAGCACACCACAACTTCAATGTATTTTTTATTAGTACAATAAGTCTATCTGACTGTAGGATATAGTGCTGTTTTGCTTAAGATACCAGTAAGTGTACAGGGAAAGACTCAATAACACAATAATAGCGAAGGCAGCATTTCTAGGGTACTGAAAGAGTCAGTAAATATAGCTGAGAGTGACTCAAAAGGGGCTGCAGCAAAACTGACACCTTAAAAGAATATTTTTGAAGTGCTAGGTATTGCTACAAGTGATTACTGGAGAAAATAAAACAGCTTGCTGGGATCTAGTTCTTCTCTTCAATGGGAAGATGATGAAGGAGGAGAGTTGAGGGTGTCTCTTCACTCTTTTAGAAGGACTCTTCAAGAAGTAAAATAACCATGTGTCCTAAAAGATAGGTCAGCAGGTAAAACATAAATAACGAGTAATGACCTATAAAACATACTGAGGGGAGGGTGTAAGGTAAAAATAGATTTAAAGAAATAGATTAAAAGAAAGAGAATTCTTGGAAAACATCAAAACAACTGGAAAAACTTGCCATTTTTCATTCACCTTTGGCACATACCTAGAAAGACAAGGCAGCAGAGAAGGGCATACTGAAAATGTTTAGGTTACAGAGGAGCAAACTCACTTTGCCACTACACTGAGGATATTTTAAAAAACAAATTACTAAGCACATAACTGGCTGCACACGGCTGAAAAGTCAAACAGCATGAGGAGCTATAGCAGGATAGGGAAAATGTTCTGGTTATAGGTACAGAGACATTTACAACATTACTAAACTCTGGTTGCCTTCCTACCCCACCATTCTTTCAGAAAAGCCTTTAAACACTTGAGAGCATGATCTTGCCCAAAAAGTCAAATGCTAGAATGGCTCATTCTTCCTCCATGGCTCAGAATCACAGCAGGAAGAACAGTGCCCACTTTGAAAGTCCTTGTGGTTTTTAAGAGCCAGATGAGGAGTTTCAGGAAACAATTGCAGTTTTCAGTGTGGACTCTGAATTTGTGTTAAGAACTGAATAGTGATATTTCCTCAGTTTTTACTCTGTGGCTTCATTTATTTTATGTAATTATTTTTAAAACTCACATAATGGGAGCTTTATAAAACTCCCTGCACAAAAGATATACCAGGTACATGTACTTGGCTATGGCCATGCTTATCACCTCTAGAGTACATATAAAGACAGAGCAGTCTTATCACTTTATTCCCTGAAGATCCCTTATCCTACTGTATAGAACCTGTACATAAATCTTGTACAATCTACCAGTGGCACAACTCAAGAGAGGCGAGGGAGTGTTTGCTTTCCAGAGAAACCATTACACATGGTGAAGCCCTGCTTCCCAGAACTGTCTGAATGCTGCTGCTGATGGCAAGTAGACTGACTTATTTTCCTCTTTAGGTCATGCACGTGCAGATCTCTGCTTAGTTCTTTCTTTTACTGTAATAACTGCCTTACCTCACCCTGCTGGTTGTTCTCTGTCTTACTCTCCCCCCTGTCCCAGTGGGAAAGGGAGACACAGAGTGACTGAATGGGCACCTGGACCCCAGCCAGGGTCAACCTGCTACAAACACAACTCACTGCTCTCTCACAACCTTCCTGTGCACAGTGCAGATCACCTGGAATAGTCATCAAGGCTTGATAAATTACAATTTTTCATTAGTTCATTACCATATGTTCATTTGTTACATTGTTCATATGTTACATTTTGGTGTTGCAGAAAAAAAATTGCTTACAATTCCCTTTAAAAAAATCCATGTGACTGTTGCAAGTGATCAAGCATTATTTTAAAAGCTTCCTCATTCTTTTAAATTTTATGTGAAATTAGAATCAGATTTAAGCACCCTATAAAAGAACCCATCCTCCACGGGGAATTACCAAATCAGGGACACAAATTGTAATGCGGAGGATAAAGAAATTACCCTCTTACCATATAAATTGGATTAGCTAATCACAAATTTTTCATGCACAGTCAGAGTTGTATCTTAGAATTTTAAAAGACTGAGATTCTTCAAAGTCCACAGAAGAACAGGAGATAATGGAAATGCACATCATTAGTTGCTTTGTGTAAGTCTCCCTTGACATCTCCACGTTGATTTTCTTCTCAGCACCGAAGCAGTGTCTTAGTTTACCACGGCAGCCTCTAGCTTTGTCTGGTCTCATCTAAATCCACCTGTCACCTGTCATATGCATTACTTTTGCCTCAGTGACTACATTTATTTTGCAATTACTCCATTCTCAATGATAAATCAGAAATGGAGGCACTGATCCTGGATAAAACCCCATGTAAATGCAAAAATGTACAAAAAGCTGTTTGGTTTTAAATTCAATTTCTCTCCTAACTATACAATAATATATTCCTTGGAAGTTTCCTACTCTCTTGACTAATTAAACAACAACAAAAAAATCAAACAAAAATCCCACACACTAAAAAATACACAAGGATGCTCAGCAATTAAAATCATCTCACTGAAGAGGTTTTCTGGATATTGTCTTGGACAAAACTGTGAGTGAAAGAGCTCAGGCGGATCCCAGGTGCTGATGCCAATTCCCCAATCCCTCCTTCAAACGCTGTCATGCAACACACCACCCCTGCCAATGTTTTGTTTGCTTCTCAACCTGAACTGTTTCTCTTCTCATTCAAAATCCTCATCAAAACAGCAAAAATTCTCGTCAAAATATCACATAGCAGTGCATCTCCATCTGCATCCTTTGTATCCCTGAGCATCACTTGAACTGTACTTGAGGAAATGAAGGTCTGAAATGAAGCCCTCAAAACAGACTGATAAAGTACAGGGTTAAAATGTTATTAATGTTATTTGCAGAAGAACCAGGGTAAAAATGTTAATTTAACTTTACATAAATATCTTTGTTGTTTTCATCCTATTCATAAAACATTTCTATGTATAAATATATATACACATAGATTATTATATCTACTTGATGTATATTTCACTTCAATAAATATTTTGCCACAAAACCCATAGATATCAGCTCATGACAGGACTTTCAAGGCACAAGGAGCTTTACTCCTCCATCACACTCAGCCTGTGAAAGCCACCTCAGTGACTAGGGGTGTGTCATCACAGAGATAATAAACATACTAGAGGACACAAAAAAATTGCATTTTTCATCAAAGATAATGACTTTTTTATTCAGTGGGAGTTAGATCAGACTGTAACTAAAAAAAAACACCACTTGAACTAACCAACACAACAGCCACACTGCTAGAGAACTCTCAGAAAATCTTCCTTTGCTGAAAAGTTGGTGTTTATGCATTCAAGTCATCTACAAGACTGAAGAGCATAAATTATTTCACCACACATTGGCAGTAAATTTACACTTACTCAACTGGCTTCAGATCTGATTGCTTCAGGTGGCAGAATAGGAAAAACTTTGATGTTTGACTAAATCTGAAAGTTCTACCATCTGTTCACAAGCAAATGTGCCAACTGAAAGATGCCAAAATTCTTTAATATTTGTCAGGAGATGCTCACTCCTGTATTGATTGTGCATGACTGTAAGACAAAAGCAGCTCATGACCTGCCTGGATCAGACAAATAATCAGATTCACACTTGTAAGTTACAGAGGAATTAAAGTGGATAAAATAAATATGCAGTCAACACTGCCAGCCCTCCCACATAGATAAGCAACACTATTATTCTTTAAGTGGATTGAACTGAGAATTTACCTCTTCGCACAATGAGGGAACACTTAGGTTCTGATTTCAGAGGAATTACTTTGTGGATAAGAAGCTGGGGCCATGAACAAAACCTGAATAACGGGAACCACTGAGCAAAATCTACCTGCCAAGTTCCTACACTGAGCTGAATAGGGCTACCCATCTTGGCTTGGGTTTTTTGATACCAAATATCCTTTCATTCACAAATTCAAGTGAGTCTCATTCAAGCTGGCTTTGCTAGGTTTATCAGTCAATTCTATGTAGGACATACAGAGGTATCTTCAAGGAAAAAAACAAACAAACAAGGGGAATATAGCCCAGTTGCTGAAAGTTTTCCACAACTCAAATGTTCAAAATGCTAAGATGGAAAAATAAAAAGATGTCCAAATTTAAAAAATGTTTCAATTAAAATGGCTTGTGTACTTTATTGTGGAGAAATCAGAATCCTAAAAATTCACCCAAATACAAGAGAGGGACTCTGCATTTTCCAAGACCATCACAACAGATATTCCATTTTTAGTGTTTGCCAGCTGGCTTATATACTACATAATCTTCTAAGCTGTTGGAGCATTTCTAATGGTTCGACATTCTTAATATCAGATGATGCTAACTATAATAAGAAATTAAAGATGCTAATTATAATAAGAAATTAAATTATAATTTAGCTGTAGAACAAAATGTTACCAACAACTGGATACAAAAAGACACTTGGATTTCTAGTCTCTGGAAGAAATTCTAATTCATTTTAACTGAAGTGGTCAGCAAGTAACATGAAAAGCAGCTATGGAGTTTAAAATATTAAACTATTTATTCAAAAGGCTTCCACAATATGTTTACTCACTGAAGAAATCAGAATCCCTCAGAAAAATAAATAAGTAATTTGTATTTTAAGAAATTGATTAAGGGAGTTTGAAAAATAACTAACACTAGTGGTAATTGCCTCTGGACTTCCAGCCAGATGATTTAATTTCGTTGGTTGGAGCATCCTTAATTGCAACTAGTGCTTTCAAAAAATAAAGGGTGAATTAAAACAGACACTTGATCCTTCAGTTGAGGACTTCTCCTCTCTTTAAAATTCCAGTCAGCTTTACAAATGAATAAAAATGCAGACAGGGCAAAGGATAAGTCCTGCAGCACCCAAATGAAACTCACTTCCAGGACATTTACCATTTTGCTTGCAAGTGGCAGCAACACCAGCATTCCTGTGCAGTGCTGAAAAGTCAGAAAGCCTCTGCTTTAAGCTGCTTAGGAAGTGTAAGTTTTATTCCACACTGACACAGTGCTCCCAAGAGCAGGAGATAAGGAGAGTGCTGCACACAGCTTTGGAAGTTGTTCCTCAGCGGAGCCTCTCAGACCTTTCTGGCTCTGCAGTGATTAACTGAGAACAGGTACAAGGTAAAAATACTTGTGGAAATCACCCCTTGGCTGCCTGCAGGCCCTGCTCTACTCATGGTAACTCACTGAACTCCTGCTCAGCCTGTGTGCACTCACAAACAGGTAATAAATTCTCTTTACACTTGCTGCATGTACAGTATTCCTCTACAGTACAGATTTTAAGGTAAAATAGGCTGCCAGCCTAATAAAGACTACATTAACAAAACAAAAACCCTATGTCAAAAAGCATATTTTAAATATATAAATTCCAGGAAAAAAAGTCTTTATGAAGAGACACTGCTCCTTCTGTCATTATTCTGAAGTTTTCCTCATGGCTTTGACTACACATAAAGCCCACCACATGATTTCAAATATTTTAGGGTACATGCATTATAGAGTGTGGCTCAAGGAATTTTATTAATTTTTATAGATTTCATTTAATTTTTGATTATTACAATGGCTGCAGAGAAAGGGAGCTATTTCCATTTCAGCTCCAGTTGACTCACAGACAAAACATTTTCATACAGCAGTAGTAGCAAGTACAGACAAAATGGAAAGAATAAATGAACAGTTATATCACATGCTTTTGATTAGGATGACAATCCATTTTACTGTGAAATCCAAATTTTGAGATGCAAAGATGAAGGTGAATATGGACTGAAAATAAAAGGCATAAATGACAAAGTTTAATAATGTTACATCTAGGCCAGGCACCACTGCTTGTTCTTATAAATTGCATAAGATCCCAGAAAACATATTTAAGACTTGTTCCAAGTTGTAAGTACCCTTTAAACCACCAAAGACAATCTTTAGGACTAGAATTTCATAAGCAGCTCTTCCTTCACCAGTCAGATCCTAGACCACTATTGAATAGCACAGAAAGTACTTCTCCAAGTCTGAGGAAAATAAACATAACACACTGGGTCAACACCAAGAGAGAACAGGGCTCACAGGAACAAGCAAATCCTTCAGCACAAAATGATCTAATGTTTTGTGGTAAGTCCAAGAGAAAAATAAAAATGAAAAAAACCCCACACACACCAAAAAGAAGAAATAACGCTGAGAAATTCTGGAAAGCCTAAAACTTTCACCCTGTTGCTATTCTTCTTTAAATACTACCACTGCCATGTTAACAGATTACATATGGGATGGTAAATCACGTTGGAAATGTACTATAAAAACAACTTGTTTGTGCAGTTAGGGAAATGGTGTATTTTGGAATTGTGTCATTCTACCTCAAGCCAAAATACAAGTCAAGTTAAAAGTTATATTGCAGCTCTTTATAAAGAAAAACAGCTCAACATTCAGAGTATGGACAGCTTGCAGAAAGTGCATGGTGGGCACCTTTCCTCTTCCTCACCTCTACAGCTGCAATTCTGATTTAGGAATAAAAGTATGAAAATTAAATTTTTTAAAAATGTGGGAAAGAATCACACAATTGCCACTGCTGTTCCAATATGCAGCTATGGCAATGATCCACTTTCCCAAAAGTATTCATTCCTTTTTTTTTTTTTTTACTCTTTTTTCTCCCCAGGCATCAATTTACATACAGCTTTCAAACTGCTGGAAAATCTTAAAACAAACATCTGCACAGCCTGCAAATTGAGAACATCCTCAGTGAAATGGAACAAGAATATGGTCTGGATGTAAAACCTGATTTTCAAGTAAATGACAAGGTCAGAGGCATTTACTAAAATGGTCTGTTTAATCATCCTCTCAAAGCACTTAACATTTTGTTTAACTTACAGAAGATAAAAAATAATCCAGGCAGGAAAAAAAAATGTTGGGTATTGGTTTACAAGAGACTGAGTGTGAACAGGATTGCCTAATACTCTCTAAATAGGAAATCTGACTTCAATTCATTCAGCTGGACACAGAAGGCAAAGAATTATAAACTCCATTCATAAGAGTGGATGAGAGAAAATATGAAAGACATATTTAAGTCTTTGTTTTGGTAGCATTTGAGAATATCTGTGTCCCATATGGTACATGAATGAGATACACACTTTTGGTGAATCCCAGCTAAGGGGACTTTCCCCTTTTCACGGGAGAAGACCACAACAACAGCAGAGGAAGGAGTCTGAGAAGTCCAAGACTTTTTATTTAGTCCTTGCTGGGACTTCAAGCATCAAGGGAGCTGCTCCAGCAGAGACCCAAGAGAGGGAAGACAGTGACTTATAAGCAGGGGAGGTACTAAGGGAGGGAACAAACCAATATCCAATAAGGAACAAAGTGGGAGCGAATTAAGGGTGAAGGAACATTCAGAGAAACCAATGAGAACATCAAGGGAGGAACTTCCCCTGCTCCTGCCCTATCACTCCACAACCCTCCCTGAACTTCCTAGAAGTCAGGAGGAGCAATCAAATGACAGGCAGGGTCTGGAGGAGGGGACTGGGAGGAACATGGGAGGACTGATAGGAAAGGGGGGTAGGGATAAACTTGGGACACAACAGTTTTCAGGAAAAAGGGGTAAGGAATAAACCAGTATTTTGCAATACAACAAACACAATACAACAGGTGAGCTCCTCTGTGGCTGGCCCAGGGGCCACCACAGATGGCAGTGTGAAAATCCACTTTCCTGTAACTGGCTGGTGGTTTTAATTCACTTAATGTATTTCTCCCCACAGCCAGAAAATAAAAACTTGGCAGGTACCTAAGGGAAAGGCATTCGGTCTGAAGCAAGATTTGATTCTAACTTTTATTTTCAAAATCAGAGAAGTCTCCCATCAAACAGAGAGAGGCCAAGCCTTTAAAGGCCAGTGTGAACTCACCAGTGGCCAAAGGTTCTATTTGCATTTCTGGCTGAGAACAGACACACTGGGGACAGAGATGGCCAGGGCCCCTGCCCGTGGCATGTTCTTGCTCACTCAAGAGCAAGCAGGCTGAGAGGAATGGGCTTTGTTCGGAAAATACCAACACTGGTCCACCACAGCAGCCTCAGATATATATATCTAGTTTTCATTCATTATGAAAATAATCATATTTCCTTAATAAAGGAAATCAAATCAAATTATTAATCACTTTGAATGTTATTTGAAAATTAGACCTTATTACACACATTTAAATTTGGGAGATTATAAGATATATAAATTTCAAATTTTTAAAAAACAACCAAACACAAACAAAATCCCTATCACTTCATTGTTTACTTGTGGCCAGACTAAAACAAACTTTACACAAAGACAAAATAGGAAATTGCTCTAAAGAACTCAGCTGAGTTCCTTAGAGACCCAAACAGTGAACAGGATTTGTCTGTTAAGCCTTTATTCAGGTAATTTATAACTAGTCTGGTTATAATTTCCTTTTTGGATACAAATACAGCTAGAGCTCTGAAGAAAAGGATACAGTGCCAATTCAAGACATTCTTACCAGCTGGATTTTGCCAGAATAGCACTGAAGAATTCATTTCCTGGGAAACCAATTTATGGAAAGCATAAAACCTTTCATACCCTAAACAAAGACTAAGATAAAACAGTAATGTAATGACTTGTTAATTACTGTCCTGAATATTTATTTTTGTTTTATGCCTTACAAATCATAAACAAAGAACGGAAAGGAATTAAATCTGAGAGCTATTTGTGCAAACACATCAGATTGTATCAGGCAACAGAAAAGCTGTTAACAACACAGCAAAGTGTCTGCTGGTCTCTATATATATACACATACTTTTGAAAAACAAGATATGGAATTGTTTCAGCAGCAATAGCCTACTTTAGGGTTTGATCTTGCACTCATTGAGGTAAGTAGTGAGTCCCCATTGACTTCAATTGTGCACCATCAGGAATTTAAAAGCTCAATTACTGTAACCCATTTATTTCAAATTTCTAGGTGCATTATTCAGCAAAGGCATAAAAGGCAGTTTAAAAGTGAGGGGGAGAAGAAATTAAAATCCAAACGCATACTCTGTTCAGTGGGAACACACTTCCATGGAGAACCTGGAGCCGATCTGTTGCCACAGCTGGAAGCTTCTGGGGAAGCCCTGCATGTTTTGTCTTTAGCATCTCAGCTCAGCTTTAAAAATGATTTATTTTGGAATATGCTACTGCAAAAACAGTGAAGAAAAACAGAGCTCTGGTTCAGCATTTTGCATATGGAATGGAGAAATGCAACCAGAACCTGGTGCACAATAGATTTGTCTTTAAAATGGACTGAGGTACCCAGGAGGCACAAAGATAAACATCTCCAATTCTGTGATGTCCAACCTTTTATCAAAAGGCAACTTGCTTGTCTTTACATTAAAATTTTTCCCCCTTCTCTAAGCTTTCATCATATTACTCCTTCCCTTGCATATTTTTCCTTTTTTGCATCTCCCTTTTTGGGTCAGTTATGTAAGATTTTGTACAGTCCTGTTTGCAATATTTCATTAAAATCCAGGTGCAGTAAGAGCAATAAACCCATGAAAAGGTTTCCCCTGCTGTGGCTGGGCATTCAGAGCAGTGTGCAGGGTTCAAAGGCAGTGTTTTCAAAAGAAGTCCTATTAATAGCAAGCAGCTGTCAAATATTCAAGAAAAACAAATCACAGCTTCCATCATATGTTAAGCTTAAAAATGATGCAGCAGGGAAGTAAAGAAAGTTAATGTTGTGACTTTTGATTTATGTGATAATTGCAGTGATTGACAAGTGTCTGAAAAACAAGGAGGAAACTATGGAAGTTTATAATGCACTGACATTTACAGGTGACGATGGCTGTCACAATTGTCAGAACTTTAATAAATATGTTAACTTTTCAACTCCTGCAATAATGAGATCTCTTCCACTTTCTGATATTTTGTTATCAAAGCTCCATTATCTGTCCTTCCCAGCCCAACGCACAATAAAAGCATTCACAATGAGTCACCTTTTAAAATTTGATTTTAAAAAAATCACTGACATTTCAGGCTTAACTCTAAGGTGGGCTGAGCACCAGAAATACTTATGGAAATAGAGGAAAACCTCAAAAATTTCAGAGTTCCAATTCCACCTCACTCTTCACATGGGCATAAATCCTGTGGCAGAGCAGCAGGAACTATACACAGAACAAAGCAAAAGCCTTAAGTTTTAGCTTTTAGCCTTTTAGTTTTACCTTTTCGCCTTTTAGTTTTAGCTTTCATATTTTTCAGATTCTGTGTTGCCTAGGTGTGTAGCTCTGAGCTTCATATTAAGTGTCAGTAAGTTCTCTTCACAGAGTAGGTAGACACAACAATTCCTTTCCTGTGGAGGCCCCTGAGCCTGTCAGGGAAACTTCTAGGCCAATGCCTTGGAAGAATCTGCCATAGGCTTTGAGAAAGCCTCAGAGCTTAGGGTGAGCAAAAAGACTTCCCCATGGTGCTCTGCAACATTATGTTAATCTA
>VYXD01005230.1:639913-663370 GCA_013397195.1 Hylia prasina
AAAAAAAAAAAAAAATCTCTACACTGATACCACTGCTCTTGAATTTCCCATCTCTCTCACCTTGTTTAGGCACACTTACACCCCCTTAGCTTCAAGCAAACCAGAACCAGGAATAATACAATATCTTCATGGTGTTTCCAACTCACTCAATAGTAAGGATTGCTGAAAATTTCAGAAAGACAAACTGCAAATATTTCAGTGTATTTATCATAGCTGGTTCAGAAGCAAAATTATGACCAAAACCCTTTCTTGTCACTCTACCCCCTCAGAACACTGAAAAATAAACAAGTTTTGGTAAACCAGACACAGTAAATGGAAACTTTAAATCAGAAGGTTTCTAAACTTGCCCAGCTTCCTTTAAAACAAAGCATTATTCTACTTCATCTGTCATTTCCAATATTTACATAATAATGTGAATTAGTACACCTGTCTAACAAATGGTCTGTATAGAAGCATGCTGCTGATTCCAATTTCTCTGTTCATAACCACACAAGAATTTTCAGCAAATAACTTCATTTTAAATGGAACTTTATGGCTTTGGCAACTCATTCCAAAAGAAATACAGATACAAAACAATCACAAGATATTTTTTACCTACATTCATAAAATTGGAGCAATGAATCCTCTAAAACCACACAACATCTCCATTTCCCTAAAGTGATCTATTTTTGCATGAATATTTGACAAGCACAGTCCTCAACTATTATCGTTTTTAATGACAAGAGATGAGAGAGAGGAAGCAGACTGCAGATGCTGATCTGCAAACATAATTAATGCTATATATTTTGCCCTTCTGGAGGTTTATCATATTACAACAGGAGACCCCCTCACAAGGAAGGGGCATAATGCAGGTCTGCACACCTGTGTGCAGTTCCAATGTACCTGCCTCTGCATCATCCTTACTGAGAAGCACAGCAGAACAGCTCAGACCTAGTTCATTACATCATCTGGTGCTCTTAAATCCTGTCTATTTGTAGCTAGGAAGTACAAAGATAACCGTGTTAGAAACCTGCATTTTACCAGTCAGTATGTCGGGAAGAAAAGGCAGTCACTGATCTATATATTCAGTTTGTTTCTAATGGGCCTTGTTGTGGAAAATTAAAACTCCAGCTCTGCAAGTCTCACCAGTCAGAGGCTTTTTCATTCTATTTTTGGCCTAATTCACTAATGAAATGAGGCTTAAGCAATTACTGTACTTGTGTGTATATCAGTCCTTGTAAAAAAGCTTGTCTAGCCTTAATAAAGTCAGCACAGGTGTTACAGCCTTTAAAGTATTTCCTGCAAGTTTAATGGAATAATTGGTAACTGCATCTCAGATAAAACCAGTTCTCCCAGTACAAAATCTTCAAAGTATTTCAACAGAAGAGGGGACACAGTTTTACTTACTTATCAGCCTACATTTTCCTATCTGAATACAGTTACTGTCAGTCCAACTGTCTGCTTGTGACCACTTCATAGATACACTCTAAAAGCATATAAATTCCAGCCTTTTAACAGTGGCATTCCTAGGTAAATATCTACCAAGTGTTAGCCTTGATAACTGTTGGGAGGGGTTTATGTTTATGGATTTAATTACAAATTTTTCATATTTTCTAAACCAGTCTTAACAGAAAAAAAAACCAAAACAATATTTAAATTTTAACAAATGTTTTTGAAAAGGATTCTCTTGGATAGCATTACAGCAAGAAATTACAGATGAAACTGCTTTTGACTTTGTACCTACGTGATGATTTTGAAGGAATAAATGTCCAAGAAACACAACTTCTCCCCATGCCACAATGTTTTCAAGCTAAAGATTGGTCCTGCATGCAGAAAAATCAAATCTTTGGAAAACATACAAACATTTTAGCTAGGGGAAAGTCAGGAATATGCCCCTCTCCATCTCTGTCCTCTGGTGTTTATTACATGACCTATTATTATTTCAAATATTTATCACAGTTACAAGCTGCAAATCCAACTTCAGGCAGCTCACACAAGTCAGCACTATGTGGTCTGCTCACTAAAACTGCATAAAATAATTCTATAAAGAACTGAGATATATTATTATTCAAAAGAGTACTTGAGAGTAGGGAGTAGTTGTTAAATGCTCCTAAATGAGGAAGCAAGAAGCTGCTCAGCCTGACACACTATGACCAGCAAAAAATTCATGTATTTCACATCACTGCCTTTTTGCACATGAGGTCTCCATAGTCACCTGTAAATAACACCTAAAATTGCTGTGACCATCCAGGGCTGCTGAACCCAGACCAGACACAACCTCCCCCAGCATCTTCCCTTAAATCTGCCCCCTCTCTGCCTCACTGCACACATTGGAGCTGACAGTTAATCAGATTTTGGGCAGGGAGCATTTGGCAGATTTGATCTACTCTGGGACACCAAATAAATGAACTCCATTTTCACAAGATCAGAGGTTTATATGTTGAAGGGAGACATGGGCACCTTGCTAGCATGAAGAAGCAATAAAACATGAATTACTATTGCAACACTTTTTGCTTTAGAACATTAAATGATAGTTTGGGGGGTTGCAAGTTGCTACTCATGAATAGTAAACTGTGATTGATTTGTTTTCCCCGCATAACATCAAATTATCATCCTGGTATGAGCTCAGCAAAGGCTGCTTTTAATGGGGTGAAGAACTACAGAGATTTCTCATCAAACCGATGCCTTTTCCTTGGTCCTAAAATGAAGAGCCAGACAGGGTTAAAGGGATAAAGGGTTTTTACATCGCTATTTAGTAAGTATCCTTATGGTGCAACATTTTGCTAAGGTGGAGCACTCCAAAATGCACACCCCTGACAGATCACATACACAGTTTTGTAGACCTCACAAATTAGCATATCTAAAAAAGATGCCTCAATGAGAGGCTTGAATAAATAGCATTATAGTATTCCATAGTGAAATATCCCCCCTTGGATGGGCCTAATCTTAGTTTACAGGGTGTACAGAGGGGCCTCTGTTTCTCAAGATAATGTAGAGCTCTACAGCCTCCAGCTCTGAGGCCTTTAGGATGTTTGGTCTTCTGGCTTAACAGAATACCAGGACTATGCCAAGTTACCAGACTTAAGGAATTACAAGTATGCCTACTAAGAGCACTGAGAATACATAAAAGGTATATGAAAAGTATATAAAACAGAAGACAAAAAAAAATCATCATGGCATCAAACTAATGTGGAACAGGAAATCTGGTACACTGCAAATATGCTACTAATAATGCAGTTAACAGAATTAACTGTTAAGAATGATCATTCTTATATCATTGTGCTTTTGCTATGTCTTTACTAGTTTTGGTGTTAAACCTCACTTTCACTCAGATCCTTACAAAGGGCATTGATCCCCCCCTTCCCCTTTTTTTGATCACTGTTTACATCTGCAGTTGCAGATTTTATTTGCCATTATGAAAAGCAAAGCAGCAGAGGATGACATATTATCATAAAGTAGGTGACATTCCTATACACTGCACAAGAAAGCCAGGACACCCCCGTCAGGGGGAAGGATACCTAAACATTGGGTTCTGCTTGGAATATCCACAGGAATCTCTGATCTAGTCCTCTAAAATAATCTAAAGGTGGTTTGCTTAAGAAAATATAGGTGATCTGCAGCCAAGCAAAAGTCAAATCCACATATTTCAAATCCTGTCAGTGCATCTCAGGCAGTGGGCTCTCTTCCCTTGCCTTTAATACTGTGAGAGTTAAGAAAATAAATAAATGTACATATACATGGTTATAGTTATGAAAGAAAGGAATGAAATCACAACAAAAATGCCTCATTTGATATAACAATTCCTTATACAAATCTCTTTATATAGAAACTTCATTCTTGAAGAGGCCTGAATTGTCAGAAAACTCCAGTCTATGCGAGGTGACAGCTATCATCCATTTAGCAGGTGAACTAGTGATTATATGGGGGTTTTTTTCATCATAATATGGACTAAATGATGATGTGCTTGATTTCTAAAGTCCAAAAAGTGTCTTTTCCATGAGTGCAGGGGCGGAAAACACTGAGTACTTTGACTAAATAAAGATCTACATATATTGACAATTGATAGAGAGACAGGAAGACTGACTTGTCATCAGAATTGGTGTTTATTGTGATTTCCAAATGCTTATATACTATTCTAGGAAGATAGTAATTTTTTAGTACAATGATTAGGTTAAATGTCACACAGACAAACTTACACATTTTACAACATCTCTTGCTCGCAGAATTTTGATTCAACCTTCTTTTCCTGTCGCCAATCATGATCCAATCTTCTTGTAATCTTCAAAGCTCTATTTGTTCTTGCCAAGGCATCTTGGTTATCAAACTGGTTATGCTAATCAAATCCACAGCCTATGTCCACATCCATACAAAGGAATTTAATGCAGAGAACAGGCCTGTGCTTGGTGGCTCCAGTTCAGCCTCTCTCAAGTTTTATTACCCCTTGGTCTGTGCAAAAGTTTGATTGAAACTGCACAAGTTATAAAAATACAGCCAAAGAAACACAAACCAAAGTATTCACAGTTTTCCTAGCAATGAGTTTTGTCATTCCAGTGCAAGTTTACCACAGTCGGCAGTTGGAAAAAGGTATTGATTTCAGGGCTGGGAGTGCCAGCAGAGGAATGCTAAAATCCCCAGTTCTCATCCTCTTTTGCAAAGTCTTTCTGCAGCCTCAGGAAACAAGGATAAGTCATACAAAGATTTGCTCAGCATCTGATAATAACTCTAAGTAGTCAGTGTTTTTAAAAAAAGGCCACATTTTGTCTGCAAAGAAAGATCTATTTAAATGTCATTAATCTGGTGGTTGTTCTCCTCTGCCAAGATTTGAGGATAACAAACAGGGAAATGTCATAAGAAAAGGGAAATACGTCTTTATATAAACTCTCTCCCTCATTTTCAATGTGAAATGATATTAGAAAATACTCAGCGCCCACTTCCCCAGGATATAAACAGAGTTTTAATGGATTCATGCAAGAAATTTGTGGAAGTCTATCCCCTGTAAACAGCTCTTCTTCCTATTCTATCAAAGGCTATTTCAACATCAAGTAGCACCAGCCACCTCCCGTGGTGAATCCAATTTTGTATCTGCAATCACTGCTCCCAGATGGTGGATATTATCAGTCAAGAATCTGTTTTTAATAACAACTTGTTTGATCTGTACAGCCTCTTGCAAGGAGCTGATTCCTCAGGCACAAAGTTCTTTTCACCAATATTTCTCAATTATCATAAAAGGGGGCTGCATAACCCCTGTCTTGAAAAGGTTCTTCACAAGTTTAATTTTTAAAAAGTAGGCTACAAAACCAGACAGAGATTAGGGCCAGAATATGCCTTCCAAATCTTTTCAGTTAAGGGTGGGCAAATATAATATCCATTAATATATGGACGCTATCTGAGCCACCCAAAATTTTGCCCTTTACTTTTCCACCTGTAGACTTGGTTCAACTACAGTCAGATAAGTGTGGTCCAGTTTACAGTTTCTTTTTCAGAGTCAGAGCTTTAAATTCAGCAAAATCTTTAATATATGTATATGTATATGTATATGTATATGTATATGTATATGTGTGTATATGTGTGTGTATATGTGTGTGTATATGTGTGTGTATATATAATATATACACAGCATGAGTTTTACACTTGTCACATGAGGTGTGCTATAAACTTTTCCTGTGCACTGGAAAATTGAGGCACCACAAATTCTCCTGAATTGGTAAATCTGTTCAGGAAGACATATAATAAGCAGAAGTGAACAGAGCTTTGTTAGTTAAACCCTCTTGAATTTATGGGAGAAGTTTTACCTTCCTTACTTTGTAATTTTTTTAAAATTCCATTTAGGTTTTCTTTCAGTGTCACTAGTCTAGAATACATTGCTCCAAATGGAAAACAAAAAGAGGGAAACTGAATATGAATTAAAATATAAAATTAAAAGAATAAATTAAAAAAACAGTCACCTCTCTTCAACCACATCTTCACCAGATGGGAACCACAACTTCTAGAAAGTGATCAGGATTTATCATACAACTTCTTACACCAGCAAGAAAGAGAATATCACCAGTGTTATTTCATGTTCTCTGATTTAGTCAATACATGGGGACTTTTAAACACTTTTTTTTTTTCAAAATACCATTTAATAGTAGATTCAGATTCAATCTCTTCTTGGAAGAATTTAGTGTAGAGAGGCAATAGAAGACTTCCTTAGAGTTTTAAGCCAGTCTTGCTCTCAGACTTACAGACAGACGGCAACATTACTTTATCAGCACCACTGGCAAAGCTTGAATTCTGAAAGTCTTTCTATTCATCATAACTTCTGAGCCTGTTTTTCCCAGAAATGGGATAGCTTTTCATGCTTCATCAATTCACAGCACATTTGCAGCTATTAGAAGAAGGAGGTTCACCACAATCTATTACATGTACAGAAAATTGTCTGTGTATTTTTTTAACAGCTCTAAAAAACTCTAAAGAGTAATTTAACAATGGATTGGTCCATATTCTCCAGATGTATGATTCTGTTTCAATACAAGTCCTAAGCTGGTGGGTTCATTGTAAGTGAATGGAGCTTCATAGACCAACCTGCATTGCAATGCTTAGTGTTTTATTTGTATATAAACATGCATTATATATATATTTATATATAAACAAAATCAGTCCCCAATTTCACATCAGCATGCTTTGAATTTTAATCAATCCTTTCAGGGCAATTAGAGGTTATGAATAGACAAGTTCTGTGCACTCAATTTAAGAGTTATACTCTTATTTAAGCATCCTTTATTTCCTGCCCTTCAATTTGAGTATAAAAAAACTTCCTGATTTCATGTCAGAGCAAACTCTTGATCAGAAACAAACAACCAGTAAAGCATCACAAAAACATTTAACCTCCTGTGAACTATCTAACGTGGATAACATGTCAATACACAGTAATGTCTAGAGAAAAACAGACAGTATTATACGAATTGAAAGAATTTAAGTTTCAAAAGAGAAGAAAAATCACATCAGAAGCATTGTTCACAGAAAATCAGATGTGTCTGGGTTGTTGATGCCAGGATAAAAGGATAGAGGTGTTTGGAGGGCAGCAAGAAAAAAATCTAAATATCTTCTTAATACCAAGAATTGTCAGCTAAAAGCTTGTAACTAAATTATTTTTTTCATTTCAAGTGAGCAAAGGTTGTGATTTTGAGTTAGGAATCATTAAAAGCACTGCCCCAAAGGCACACAACTCCACAGAGCAGTATAGGGAGGCTGACCACAATGCACATGAAATTGGAAGCTGTGCTCAGCTGAGCCCCATTTGAGCCCAGGTTATGTGATGGACAACAAGAGAAGAAAGCTGAGCTAACACAGAAAAACAGGTGCAGCGTCCAATTTGGACCAATTTTCCTATTTAAAAAGGCTTTTCAAGTGTCCTCAGGATAGCTCTCATTGCTGTTGCAAACATTAAGATCTTGTGGTGAAGCAATGAGTTTGAACAGACCTCTCAAACAAAATTTAATGTTTATATTTTAAATTAATAAGCTGCAGAATAGGTAAACTCCTTAACTGGACCTGAACAGCAGTTCTGGCAGAATACTGAGAAAACACTTTGAAAGTTTTCAGGGCGGGTGGGGGGAATGTGACTGCTGATTTAAAATCCCTTTTATGGCTACATTTATTGCCATTCTTACTGTAATGTCTAGACTTGCTCTACTGCATGTGCCTCAGGCCTCTCTCCCCACCAACTTCAAACAAGGAATTTATTACAGAAATAAGTGTGGCTTTTGCAAAAAAAAAAAAAACCTCGACTCAGAACAGTGCTAACTGCAAGCAGCCCTAAATACAGAGTGCTCACTGTGACAGCTATAGCTGGTCTACAGCTGCACAGATAATTTGGCCTAACAGACACCAACTTGACCAAGAAGATAGAAATAAAGAAGTGCCTGGGTGTGTTACTGATAGGTCAGATTCAAACTCCAACAGGGGAGCCCAGCCAATCCCTCTGAACCATGAAGGCGCCCGTGGCCACTCCATTGGCCAGTGAGCTGGGAGGAGTTAAGACCTTTATCCAATCATGTATAAGCATGTATAAGAAATTTGAAGGCCCTATAAAAGAGGGCGCCCAACAATAAAATTTGGCTCTTGTTGCATGATCTTGGTGTGTTCTTCTCGCATTCCCATCTCCATTATCAGTGACAGCACAGCCCATTAAAAGCCAGCCCAACAGAGCTAATCAGCAACTATCCCAGTTACTGAAACCCAACACTATGTATTTGCTTTACAAAGCTGCAGATTATTTTCAAATCATTAATGTCATCACATATGATGTTTTGCTCTTTGCAAGGTTCCCTCTGTGTGCATCTGGTGGAACGTTTATTAATGGAAAGGTGGGGTGGATTTCAAATACACAGGTCAGAAAGAAACAGGAATAAATGATGCAGCATGCCAAGGGACAGGCTTCCTTTCAAGCCAGTGATAGCTAAAGCAGCCTGGCTTTGGTACCTTGAAGGGTCAGAGATAAAGTGGGCTCCCAGCAGCTGGAGAGGAGTCCCAGTGCAGAGGATGTTTGTAACCTCTGCTCCATGGTTCCAGTAGAGAAAGGCAGGAGGTGATAAAAATGAGTATGTAACGAGCCACTTTGCCTTGATGGCTCAAGACAGACTTGACACTGCCATTTAGGAAAGACTGAATCCCATGTCTAGTGGGGCAACAACACTGTGGGCTTGATCAGAGCCTTCCAAACAGATGGACACAAGCACAGGCACCACGAGACTTTGCACAGATGTGAAATCTGATGGCTGCAGGCAGGATTTCTATCCAAACTCTCCCAAAAGGATGCCCACCCCAGATCAGCATGCTCTGCTCCAGAGGATATCATCCTCTGCAACCGATCCTCAGCTTCCCCTCACTGCTGCAGCTACATGAAGTGGTGCCTGACCTGTGCAGATTAAGAGAAGCAGAGTCAGGTGGAGAGAGAGAGGTGTTTTAATGCAGTGATCACACTGTGTGTGCTCTCTGCTTGAGTCCCTGCAGAAGAGGCTCACACTAACTGTTGTTTCTGAAATAGTTCCATCAAAATCAGCACACAGTACTGCAGCCAACTCTGATAACAACTTCCATATCCATTCACACAGTAAGAAAAATGGAGAAAAAGGAGAGAAGCTATTTTACAGGATGTGAAAATGGAGCCTGTCGCAGTGACGTAGTGCAGAACTTATTTTCTCTGTAGAAATATTTCATGTCATGCCTCTGACCCGTGAAAATAGTTTAACAGGGAACATTCCAAACCAATTTTTACAGTTATTTTTTTGCCCTTAGGACTGAAATATAAAAGTAACCAGACAATTTCTGCAGCTTCTGGTAAAAGAGATGAAATAAAAAGGCGGCTATTAAACAGCTTTATAGTAACTACAGTATGCCTGAATCATCATATATATATTAATATAATACTGCTGCCTTTACTAGCCCTAAAGTGATAAAGATAAACCAGAAAAAGTTATCCCAGCAGCTGCCTGAAGCAGTCAACAGTGTATTTACATACTGCACTAGGCATTTGTGGGGTTTAGGGAAGAAATACCATTTAAAGAAGCACACATACATTTTACATATACATAGCACAGCACCTTTCTCTACCTGTTGGACTATTTGTATTTTATGGGGATCTTTGCAGCCCAGGGAGCCCAGTGCTAATTTAAAAGCTGCATCCCGCAGAAAGGGTGGCTGTTTGCTCTGTGATTGCCATCTTGTGGCCACAGAAACTGTCCTACTCCATGTTTACTGCTCCCAGCAAATCTGTCTTGGAAGAGGCAACCTTTTGGCTACTCATTGAGCTGTAAGGGATAATTTAGAGCTCTGGCTAACAAAAAGACAGGCTGTGGTGTCCTTGTGAACAGCTCAGCCAAGCCCCCAGCCCTATGCACCTAAATATTGATGGGAAAGGAGGAAGGTGAGCAGCTCCCAGGTACTCCATGGCTTCAGCACTGCAGGAGCAGCAGCTGACTCTGCTTTCCCAAGAGCATGGAAACTGTCTCTGGTTGTTGTCATTAATGATATCATTGAGGCAACTGACAGCTGAGGTCATACAGCAAGTCACTACAATAAAAGAATTCAGCAATTCTGGCAATAACACCTTTTATCCTTATTTCAACCACCAGGGAAAGAGCACATATGTTGGTTTAAGTGGAATTTATCTTCTCTTGATTGAACAAACACCAAATACTATTTCTGATGAGTATCTTTAAAAAAATACATCTCTTCAAATACATACATTACAGAATGTATTAGCTAGAATTCACACACTGCTACGCAAATAAGCACAAAAAATATAAATTATTAAAATTACCACCCACAGAGTGTCTTGCCATGGGTTTAGAGTATTTCGTATAGTGAGACACCATAAATATGAAGGCAAATGAGATTCTTCTATTATGGTTATAAAGTTTATCATGCAAAACATCATTTCATCCATGCCACCAACTGAGTATTTTGATCCTTGCTCTCAGACTCATTGTGTAGTCTAGCACATCTCCAGCATGAAATATGAATACATTGTAATTCCAACAATCAAAAAACTCAGAGGCAAGAGCTTGGAAGGATTCCCAGCAAGGACTGTGAGAGAGAGAAATCACCCAAACTCTTTAATGCTCATTAAAGGGACAAATGTAATTCAGTCTTAAATTTCCCGAACAGGTTTCAACAGAAAGGGAACCTTAAGGCTTCCTAAACAGGAGATGAAACATTACAGAAACAAACAAAAAAAAATTTAAAAAAAAAAAAAAACCACAGCAACTTCTCCCTTACAAATTGCCCTCTAAACTGGGCACCATACTAGATCCTGAAGTTTGCTGATCCCTTGTGGGAAGAAGTGGGATGGAATCGATCTGTGGGCTGTGGGACGCACCTGCAGAAGCACATGGCAGCACAAAGGAGCACATGGCAGGACAAAGGAGAACATGGCAGGACAAAAGAGCACATGGCAGCACAAAGGAGCACATGGCAGCACAGAGAGGCTTGTCTCCACCAGGCTTGTCTGTCACAGGACAGACCTCAATGGGAGAAAAGCCATTTTCAACCAGAAGCTGAGAGATGGGTGAACAGCGCATGATCAACCCACAGAAAGACATTTAGAATGTGTCAGTGTGTTGCTGACTTGGAACATGGGATAGGTCACATAGTAAGAATTACCACCTAAGGAAATACTGTGACTTGAAAAGGTGTATCAAACTAGCTCTTTTCTTTGAATAAACGATTCAGATTCCCTGAGTCTGTGTCACAGTTGCTCACAATCCCTTTATTGTGTTCTGGGATTTTCTGAAAGCATCAACGTTACACATCTGCACGAGATTTTCATTTTAAGAATTCCTATTTTAACAGGTGCTGGTGGGTGCTATACAGAAAGAACTGGGTTTTTTTAAATCATTCTAAGGCCTCATTATATGAAGAAGACCAAATGCAGATAAAAAGATACCTGTTATCTTTCTTCTTAGGCTTCCCTGAGATCTGTTCTACCCCAGTTCTTGTGTCCTCTACAACTTCCAGCTATGCCAGTTCTTTGCAATAAATTACAGCACATTCACATCTTACTCCTTCTGTGTCCATAGTGTAATATCACAAGATATTTTTCCCTTTTTAATCCCCATTCTGAGATATTCCAGTCAGGCTCTTTTATCTTCCCCTTTTCCAAACAACTGACTGGAGAAACAGAAACATCTGCTAATGGTACCAAACCAGCTAGGGAATGGCACTTGCAGTCTCCCAGCACAGATCAATATGTAAGTGCCTTCAGAGCAAAACCAGATTAATTATTCCAGCCAAGGCTCACACACAAAGAACAGACTCATCAGTTTAATTATTTGGGGAGACACCAGTTCTTTGTTTAAAAAAGAAAAAAAGAGCCCAACCCCTCTACATCAGGTAGACCTTTCTCTTGATATCAGCAGTAACCCACCAAGCACAAAGGAGGAGGGCACTAGTGCTTGAGGCAGTCCTTTACCTGCTCCACAGAAAGAAGGGAGGAAAAGCTACAGCGAAACCTGCTGCAAATTGGAAATAGAAATAATCACACATACATACACACACAGACAACACATTCCTTCTCCCTTCAGGACCTGCCTCTACCTCAGCCTCCCATCCCTGAGCCCTCCTGCTCTCACTGAGCTGAGCAGAGGACAAAGACACCTCAGCTTTCATCCTCCTTTTCTTAGTGCCCCTCTGGAGAGCAACAATCAATAGCAAGTTCACAGGAGACAAACACAAAGCTTCAGCCTGACAGTTTTTCCCATCCTTTTCTAAATGTCCTCTGCAAGCAGTGAGAGCATCCAGCTTGGGCTGCAATCCCAGCTGCTCTGTATTCACCTTCCTCATGACACTTGGAGCTTCGACACCCAGCCAAACCCACCCAATTAATTCATCCTACAGCACAAATACTCCATAACACTCAGATCAGACTCAACTTGCTTGCAGGGGGAAAAAAAGGCAGTAGAACATTAGGTGTGAGTTTGCCTCATTGTGAAAAAGGAACTTTAGTTGTAAGAAAAATAAATGTTTGCAGTACATTGAAGTGAAACAAAGCCATACTGAGGCAACTAGTAACAGATGTAATCAAAAAACACACTCCCAATTCCACTCCAGATCTGCCTGCAGCTGTGTCTCAGAAATCCAGGGGCAAAGCAACAAAGGGCAGAGGGGAGCCCTTAGCCATGGCAAAACCCAGCTCCCTGCACACACAGCTCCAGTGCTGCATAACAGCCAGGAGACACGTCAGAAATTCCCCAAAAAACAACATGGGGCACTGTTTTATCCCTTAAAACTTTATTTCAACTGACCTAAAGCAAAGAACTTCTTACAGAAGCCACCATTTAGATACACTGGCCAAAAAATTATGTTAAGAGGGCGTCATAAATACCCTCCACACACACACATCCTTGCAGAGCAGGCTCTTCCCTCCAGATTGGAGCCTTATCCCTCAATCTGCTCTAGTTTTTCAGAAGAACAACCCTTTCAGTGCCCTGAGAGGATGAGCAGCTCCCTACCCCAACATCAGCAGTCTCTGCTCCCTCCCCAGGGAGGAGGCAGCTCCCAGGATCAGGCTGCCCCCTCTTCCTGCCAGCACAACCAGGAGAAGCCAAAGAAAATCTTCCCTTCCACTGCTCAGTCCTCCCTCCCTTAAGGGAAAACAAACACGCAAACCACAAAGCAAATAAAACTGATATCTTCCATCAAAGCCCTATTCAGAAAGGCTCCCTCAAGTTCAAGTAAACCAAGGGCTCCCTTTCATCGACCAGGTGCCCTCCTATTGCCTGACAGTGGGAGGCATGGAAGTCATCTGACTCCTGGTGAGCCTCCCTCAGGGATGGAAGGGCTGAACTCCAGCAGTCTATTTCCATTTCACTTTCCCTGATACTCCTCAGTCTTTCAACTTCCACCCTGAGCTCGGCCACCAGTGAAAGGAGATCATTCATTTGTTCACATGGCAGACAGGCTTCTCCTGCAGTGGCCCTGGAGCCACTGATAAGCTCAAACACTCCACCCAGGAATGGGGCTGCACAGACACATCCTTTTTGGAGGGTTCTATTTGGCTACACACACTTGTACTAACTACAGGTTTTGATTGTGTAAAAACCATTACTAACAAGAAAATTCCCAAACCAACCAACCAATCAACCAACCAACCGACCAACCAAAGCACAGCAAACTACAAACCTAGTTAAAATAGACCTTGTCATTACTGTAGTAATTTTCAAAGGACTGGGCTGGTACCCATTTCCCTTATTCAGCCCAGCAGTAATTTAAACATTTTTCCTCTCAGATATAAGGCTCTTTATAAAGAATAAATGCTATTATTAATATAGAAATTAGCACACCTAGAGCTTGTATTTTCAGAGACATAGCTGATCAATGTCTAATGTGGTGAAAATAACACATTACATGTATTTTCTACAAAGGTTAAAAATACAGAACACAAAACTGTGAAGCTGTAATACAACAGGCAAAATGAGTAAGAACAAACAGTGCATTCAGAAATGCCAGCTGAAATGAGAAAAAAAAATGAAATGAAAAAGAAAAAAAATTAACTGCCTCTATGATCAGGCTCAGTTTACAGCCTCCACCTCTTGTTTACACTTGACAGACCCAGGTTTGGGGCACCACATCAATCACACCATCCCTGGCACTGCCTCAAACACCACTTGCCATTAAATGGTCATCAATGTGCAAAGGGGTCTGGATGGATTTCTCATTGTGAAATGACTTCTGGTGGCACAATATTATCTCAAATACTCCAAAGAGCCACAAAAAGATCATCATTCCTTAAAGCAAAACCAACCAAACAAAAATACTCCAACCAAAAAAAAAAAAAAACAGACCACCAAAATTTCTCTAAAAGGGTATAATAGCTTCCTTTGCAGGCCAAAGGAAAATAAGCCCAAAACAACAACACAAGAACCAAACCTACGAACCACATAATGGGGAAAGGGAAATGGCTGCATCTGGGTTCTTTTTTTCTTTTCCTCTTTTTACATCATGTAATATCCTAACTCCCAACAGAATACTTTCAGTGGAGAAATAAATAGTTTTCTAAAGTTCATTAAGATGAACAGGAAAAAGATGAGTGCCATCATGTGGCACCAAAGTGTATAAAGTTTGTGTTTATTTTCTCTAAATGCATAGCATTGTTAAATGCATACGCACAGTAGAATTTTATAATTAAAAAAATCTGTATCTGTCTGAAATCCTTTGAACTTACAAAGTCAATCAAATTTCAGAAGCATCAGCCCACAATTAACTCAATGTAACCCTCTTTAAATAATGCTATGGTAAAAGATAGAGAGACATGACTGAGAATTTCTGATGCATCATTACTTGATGAAAAATATTAATAGCTCATGAAATTTATGTAAATTAGGAACAAAAAATGAAATTATTGGAAGGAATAAAACCAACTGTGTGGGGACAATTCGAATGGAGAAGGAGTAGCCCATACTCAAAGAGAAACTGCTGTACTGGACAGCTGTGCATCACTGAAAAAAAATAAAAACAACAACTTAAGTGCATCATAGCTCCATGCCTAAAACTCATAAGGAGATGCTGCATGAGCCATGGCTCTGATGGGAGATGTCAATCAAGGGTGATGCTTCAAAACCACTTTACTAAACATGAAGGCAGAAAATACCATACAGATGAAAGAAAAATGTACCAAGCTCTTGTCAGTTATTATATGCCAAGACCCCTCAAACCTGAAGAAGGAGGTGCCTCCTGTTTAATGACCAGTAATGATGAAAGTTACAGGATCAAATTGTCTCTTGGCAGGATTAAGATGTGCCTCACTAGAAAAAAGTCATTTCCATCAGTGCTGCCCACACACTAATACCTAATTTAAATATAGTTATTAACCTCATAAAATCTACCAAAATTAGAATTGTTTAATCACCAGCCATTTCTCAACAGCTGATGGCCCCCACTGTGTCTTGTATCATATTTCTTACTAAAAAAATCAAGGCAAAAACATCACTTCAAAATTCAACACCTTGGCCTTGTTTATGTTCATCTTCAATCAACTCCTGCAGTCCTCCATGCAGGTGCACAGCAGCAGCAGACTGCACAAACTGCTGTCTTTTCCCTGAAGATTTTTATCCAAAGACACAACAATCCAGAAGCTGTTTTGAATAGTTGCCTCTCTAGACACAAAAAAAATGAGTCAATTATGTGCATAACTATAAGCAATTCTAACTTTCTAACTCATTTGAACGGACTTCAAATGAGAAAATATACTGCTGAATTTACATCAAGTTTAAAAAACTCCACATTTCAAATTAATTTTCTTTTAGTTTTTTTTCCTCCACTGCTCCAGATCAGGCTTTGTATTCCTACTGTACCCCCTGTTGTGACAGGGAACCACAGCATAATTACTCCTTTTATCAAACCACAGGCTTTATCTTAAAACCAGATAAGATTCCTGCCTTCCACAACTCCAACAGGAAGGTTGTTTCCAAACCTCATTACATCAAGTATTACAAATATCTTTCTTCTTTCAAATTTGTCTATAAACAGTGACATGGATAAATATGTTTTTCTTTGCACCATTATTATCCTTCTGTTTGGACACTGCATTTATTTACTCTTACAAGAGAGTTTCACCACAGGGTGCCCAGGACAGCACCAGCCCATCTCAGTCTTAAGATACCAGCACTTCTCTGTAACCCTTTATGTTCATTATCCACTCCAGTTCCATTTCCTTGCACAAATTCCCAACATTAATAACATGGATATTGACAGATAATCACTTTTCCCTCACCTTAGCCAGGAATTGGAAGCAAGGCATTGTATGTGAACATAAAATGGGTATAGATTATGAAGGAATACTCTTCAACAGTAATGAATGCACAATGATTCATCAGTTTTTTTAACAGGTGACAATTAATTAATTTTAACTGCAAGAAACAAGGAAAAGTGTTAGATTTTTAAATTATTAAATTAATTTATTAATTTATTAATGTATTAAATTTTATATCTTATAATATATATATAAAATATATATATANCATATCTATATGTTTATTTTTAATAATAAACATAGACCTATTTAATAGGTCTATTTTTCTATTATCCAAAAGGAAATATATATAACATATATATATGTTTATTTTTATGGTCTGTTTTTCTATTATCCAAAAGGAAATGGATGGACTTCACTTACAGTTTCCAATTTATACACGTTCATGTTATTAGTATATTTCAGGTTTTACTTGCTTGGCCTTGTGGATTCCCAGACTCTGATGTACATCTGAGCTCTGGCTCACAAATTTGTTGTTGTTGTTGTTGTTTTGTTGTTTTGCAATATTCAAGTCTACTGTATGTGCAACCAATGTATAAAGAAAAATTAGCCCAATTTCCAAGTGTGTGGAAATGCATTTCTAGAACTTTAAGTCAGATTGCATTTGATAGGATGTCTCAGGCTTAAAGTAGCTTTTATTTGCAGAACTTATTTAAAAGCACAAACCTTTCTTTAGATTTTACTAAATGCATTTTCACCTATCTTTTCTATAACATCCTAAAACCCAGATTTGACTTTATCTGTGTCATGCAGAACTAAGATGTTGCTGTGAATATTTTCAATGGGAGTTTTTAGAAAGAACAAACCACAAACAACTTCTGCTAATGAAGAAGCTATTTCACAACAGAAGTCTAATGGAGCAAGAGACTGAAAACAGAGCAGCACTTTGCCCAGAGTTGGAAGACACTTGCAGTGATAAAATGAACATTATTTAGCTGTTTCACCAACCTGTATTTACATAGGTTCTGAAAATGCCCAGGTGTACTCCCCTTTTCCAAGGCTTCATCATTATTTGCTTGTTATACCCCACAGTTTCAAAACCCCAGCTTTTTGTTCCTGTCATATTCACTATTTTACAATCTTTAAAAGAAATAAGAAAGGAACTCTTTACTAATCTGTAAAATTTATTTACTCAATAGGTGGATGGTTTCTTTCAAGCAGTCACTACCAACCTCCCATAGCTACAAACAGAAATGACAAAGTACAAGAAACCTTCACACAACTCTTTGAAAAACACTGCATTTCTGTGAACAATAACTACCACCAGTATCACTTTTCTTATTCCATAAAAGCTTTTATTACCTTTTCCCTTCCCTAAGAAGATGGGCGAGTGCATGTGCCAGTGGCTGCACTGTGACCAGTACAAGAACATGGTCTGGAGTCTGTACACTCAATTTCTGACCTAACTAACAAATAAAGCCAACAAGTGACATGGGAAGGGGGGAAGAAAAAAAGTTGAAAGACTGAAATTCCAATTTTAGAGGGAATGTGCTTGCACATAAGAGGAAAGATTTCAAAGGAGATTTTTCCATCCATAGAAATATCCACTTGGTACACATAGGCAAAAACCCCCCCAAAACAAACAAACAAAAGGCCACCAAAAAAAAATAAGGGGGAGGTGGGGGGAAAGGCAGTTATGTTATCTGGACAGCAGGTTCCTGTGGGGTTTTGTCTGGAGCACAGGGGGTACAGGCAGTATCTGCAAATAGACTGTCAATAAAAAGCACAAGTGAGTGCCCCTGTTTTACACCCCATCCCCTCCACCCTCTGCCTTCCCATGGACGTCCCTCCAGAAGAGCTCAACACCTTCATTCCTAACTGCAAAACCCATACCCACAGATGGAAGGTCATATCAGAGCAGAATTGCTGTATTAGTAATAAATTAGAAGTTAAACACTTGCCAGGTCAGGAGATTTAGATGAGGAACATGAAGTTGTTTTATTAAACTAATTTCTTCATTGAGTGCAGATTCCTGTGCATTTGGAATCATGCTCTTACAGTTTTATCTTTGAGAAGTAAAAACGATGATTGCAATGGGCTAAGGCAGGTTTACTTTCCTGGAGTTCTTTGGAACAATATCTTGCATGATTGAGCAGAGCTTTGTTCAATTCTCAAAGCAATTTACTAGGACTGAGAACAAAATGTTTGGTAGAGCAAGTTGTTCAGTCCTGGATGATTACTTCTTATTCTGAAAAAATTACAATAAAGGGAAAACGGGTTATGTTCCTGTAAAAATATGACTCTTTCCAAGTAGCAGCAAAGAAATAAATGGATACACAATTACAGCCCACTAAAGAAAACAAAGTCTGTCCATATTTTGCCAAAAAGTGCCTAATGGCTTCTCATTGCTTCTTCATTTTTAATAATTTTGAAAGAGCTATATGACGTAGGATATATCCCCCCAGCAATCAGTAAGGTGCTCTTTCCCATTCTGTGTTATTAGTTCCAGTTCCATGCAGGTGGGAAGTAGATGGTACAATGCTGAACCACAACACAAGCAGAGCAAGGGTACTGCTTGGGACTAAACACTGGATTACTGGATCAAAGAAAATGAAAAGCTATTGCTTTTCTCTGCACTTGTTCCACTGACAAACGACTTCTCCCAGCTCAGGAAACAGGAACTTTTAGTTGAAAAGCTTTGGCCTGTGTTTCTCATAGCACTGCATACCACTTTACTCTCTGGAACTGCAAGTGGGGAAAGGAAAGCAGCCTCAATTTTCAGAGGTTTCTGCAACTGTAAGTGAAGCCTATATGGAAAATCAAGACCTCATCAGCTTCTGTCTGAGGAGGGAAAGCAGGGGATAAACTCATTTCAAGTCTGTGATAAGGTTATTGAATAAAATGAAATACAATAAAAATCATTTAGCAGCTAGAGAAAAGGTAAAGAGAGACACAGTGATTTGAACTCAGGCTCTTCATTCAGGCAGTCAAATAGTCAGGAGAGTTTTAACCTTTACATAAGTGTCTTGCTTTCAGACATTTACTAAGTCAAAAGCACATCATTCAGACATGATCAAGCCACATCACCAACATCTAAATCCTGTTCTACATTTCAGTTCATACAACTCCTGAAGTCCACAGAGCTCCACATTTCCTTAAAACTTGTGACAAAATAAGGAAAGCAAAACTTGAAAAGACAGCCTGTGATGACTGTGGATTTATAAAGGTCAAGGAGAACTAGAGAGGTACTGATATATGGATCTATCATTGAATCCCAACAATTGATTCCAATGTTCCCAGGTATTTGCTTATAGCAGGTCCCTTCAGTGGAAGGCATTTGTACCTAGCAGCAGGATGGCAAACAAGCTCAGGGAGGGATACAAGGGGGTTTTTTCCCTTTCACAAAGTTCTTCTGCATCACAGAACTTCAGTCATCCCCACCTGTGGCCTCACCCCAGAGTGTCTCATGCCAAACCACTGACAGGATGTCAGCTGCTCTCAAGGCTTCACAGAAACAGTGATGGTTTGCAAAAATCACTTCTCCAAAAGACAAAGGGCCACATTCCTTAACCTTCACAGTGCACAGACGTAACTGATAACAAAGTACAAGAGAAAGTACAACAAAGGACCAAAAAAAAAGACAGAAAAAGGAGCAAAATCTGAGGATAAACTGGTATTTTAACATCTGTGTTCCTCTCTCATTTACATCTCTGGGCAAAGATGGCCAGCTAATTAGTGCTACATCTAGGAAAAATGCAGGAAAGTTTTGGATGATGAGCACACCTATCTATAAAGAACAAAAGGAGACCAACAGCTCAGTTTTGCAGACTAGAACAAGCAGCCATCAGGTGATTATTTTCTGTCCATGAACTAGAAACTGTCTCAGAGAACTAAAAATGTTTGGAGTCCACCATGTCTTGCCTTACATCCTGAGCCAGTTTTGATGTACCTGCCCTACCTTGATGTGTCCAGTCCAGCAATAAATTCACACCTTGAAAATAAGAAAAAATTGCAGATCAATGCTTTTAACAACATTCCAGCTTTACAGTGGTTTTCACGCTCTCTGTCTCTCCAATAGATAGATATTTTATATAAATTAATTAGGTAGAGTAGAAGTGCTGCTGGTTGAATATTAAAGCACCTGCTTTTTCTGCCAATTCGTACCAAGAAGCATGTTGAAATGCCAGGTTGCTGCAGATTTTATGCCATCCATGTACAAAAACAATTACTTGCAAATGAAACTGACATCATCTGCCCTCCTGTACTGGAGCCATTCATCAGATGTCTTACCTCTGCCATGTATCACTTGATTCTCTCTGAATTATTCTGTTGGGTCATTAAACCTACTTATTTTAAATTTTTAGAAGATTTTTACAGTTTTTTAACACTCTCTCATACTCTTCAAATGACTCTAGCATCTAACTCATGGCTCAACAGCAGAATAGATCGAACGACCACCTCAGAATGAAAAACAAAGTTGAGGAAAATGGATTTACTTTTACAAAAATATAACCTTCCAAACCCTTTTTGGGGCAGACAGCAGGTTCTTGCTTTGTGCTTGCCTACAGCAATCACAGGAAAGGAATTCTGGTCTGGGGTGGATTTGGGATTCCCCTAAATACACAGTAAAATTATATAGGGGAAAGGAATGCAGGGGAGAAGCTGAAAATGGATTTTTGTCTCTGTGCATACAGACAGGATAAACCCCAGGAAAAACAGAAGAAGATGAAATCCAGCCATGGAACCAGTCCTTGAACTGGCTCCTTTCCCCAGCTTCCCCAGCTGAGTTCTCCCACCCCTTCCTAGAATTATCCATGACTTCTGCCCTCCCACCTGTGTCGCCACAACAAAATCAAATTTTGCTTGAACACTGGAGAAATCTGGAGATAGCCCTTGTTCATATATGCATACTTTGGACTACTTTTAGGTTTTTTAAAAAAATTCCAAGTTTTGTGCCATCACCAAAACTGGTGCCAAGAGACATCCCAGTGTTGTTTTTAGGGAACAGACTGTTCAATCTTTCCCCCTTTCCCAGCAGCAGCACATGAGGTTATTAAAGATTTACTACTTCTAGCTCTAGTCCCTGGTTACAATTAACATCCTGAGCCATAGGAGCTTCCAAAGCTATAAATTTTACCTGGAGTGCAGAAACCTACACCTTGCTTTATCCCACTTGGCTTAGCTATATTAAAAAGGAAAAAGTGAGGTTGGAAAGTAATGATGTAGGGGGGGGAAATAGAATTTATCATGCTGAAAAGCTTTAGCCCTGCAAATGAGTTCTTTGCAGCAGTTGTCAGAATCAGAAATGGCAGAGGCAGCACCCTTGGGTGAAGTTGCTGGACCAGGGATCCTCAACAGCCAATCCCACAGGAGCTGCAAATAAGAACAAAATTCTGTCACAAGGTCTAAAAACTACTTCCATACCCACCCCCCTACCCCACTTAAAAAAAAAAAAAAAAAAAAAAAGTCATGTTTTCATTCAGTTGGATAAAGATTTACTAGAATGAGAATCCTTCTGACTGAGCAGAGAAAGGGGGGGGAAATGTCCCATATCAGAGATGTGTCTTTTTACATAGTATTAGACAAGGACAACATATAAAGTATTTAAATTTTGATTTGAACCTCAAGGAACATCTTGTTCTCTGAGGTAGCAGAGTGCAGCACAGAGAACACTTACTCACTACTTACCAACTACTCTGCATATGGTTCTTCTGAGTAAAAGCACCAGAAGGCTCTTTTTATTAAAATCTTGACATAGGCTTTTTTATTTTCAGCTGAAATTTTCCCATCTATTTGCACATAAAATCACAATGCTCCTTTGCAGAGCTAAGATCAGCTTTCTTCTGACAAAGTAGAAGCCTTTTTTCATACTTGCAAACCATCCACTGCTCTTTTAGCTTTAGAGGAACCACATCAGCAAAAAAATATTACCAGAAAGAACTACACTGAGGTTCATTTCTAACATCACAGCTCAAAGCACATTGTGGATGCACCAGGGCTAAAACCTCCAGGGTAACTGGCTGCACACAGAGTGACCAAATTCAACACTTGTAGCAGCAACTCCCATGCATCCATGAAATTGAGTGACATGTAAATAAACTTATACATCTGAGTTCTTTAGAGTTCTTTGCACACACTTCTACTACATGTGTGCCAGCATGTGATCTGGCAATTAATGATGCTTATAAGTGCTATGATACTGCTCTGGGCAGGGACTAGCACTTGATATTTCTGAAGTTTTAAGTAATTTTGTCTAATAAAGTTAATTAAGTATATGCTACTAGCTGGAGTATATCGACCTCTTCCCTTTCATCACAATAGATATGAATTCTTTATCATAAAAATGTACTAAACTCAATTTTTGCACATTTTCTCCTCTAGTCCTCATTACTAGGCTGATCTCTGAAGGTGGCATGGCGACTCATAAAGCAAATTGTGTCTGTAAGTGAGATTATCACATGCTTCACAGAAACATGTGCTCTGTGTCATTGAGAGCAAAGGATCATTTGGTATCAAAGTGCAGGAAAACTGTGAAGGGAGTAAAGTAATGAAGCAATGACAAGCTCATCAGGGAAATGATCTAAATGGAGAGTAGCCCCATTAAAGCAACTGGTTAACTTTGCACAGGTTTAAGGCTGTTATGAGTGGTCACAGCAATTATGTGCCTTATATTTTTAGACTAAGGGAGTTGGTTGAGCTGGAGACTTCTTGCAGCCTTCCCTGAGTCTGCCTGAAAGCACAGAAGAGGTTCCCAGAAGACAGACTGGGGGAATGGCAAAAAACTTAGGAATTTGGGGATTGCTTAAAGCATCAGCCAGGAGCAGCCACAGGCCATGTGCTTTTACTGAAACAGGAACTGGACACACACCCAGGACCACCCCAGGCCTGTGGGACAACATGTCTACAATTTTTACTGTTATATACCAAATATATAACTGAAATACTGATGCTCACAGACACCCTGTGTCTGGAAATCTTGCTATCCATAAGCAGTAGAAGAAAAATGAGGTTTTCCCTCTCCTTGAGCATCTTCCCCCACAATGAACTGCAGCCTTGAGGCGCATCACTTGTGGAATATTAACCTTCTCTTTGTCCACAGCGCTTTGCCAGTCCTTCTGCTGCCTGCTTGCACAGAAAAGCATCCAAATAACATCCCCTGGCATCTGGCTGTTATGAACAGGCCAGGAGACAGTCTCCTTGGAAATGGCCTTTATGGAAGACAGCCTGGGTGGGGGCCCGAGGGGTCG
>VYXD01005230.1:666572-714273 GCA_013397195.1 Hylia prasina
AAAAAAGTTTCCATTTACAATTGAAGCCCAGCCTCAGCCTCATCTGGAGCTGCCTTTGTGGTGAAGTTTGGTTAATTCCTTTGCATTATTGCATTCTTCTTGAACTCTGAGAGTGTGTTCATGTGAGAGTGGTGTGTTGATTTGAGTTTGCCAGCATATCAACATGGGGATGCCCGTGATACAAAAATTCATTTCCTGCGAGGGTGTTGCAGCATGATTGAGTGTTTGCTGGGGTTTGAAGTTGCTTTAGTTTTGTCGGTGGCTGAGATCACATTTGTGGACTTGAAGCACCCTCTTGTGCCAGTTTTAGTGACTGCTGGTTTGGCAGTCTTCCCCACTCCCCCCTCCGTTACAAACCCAAAAATACTGTTATGACATTCAGAGGTAATAGCTCATACATTTGTTCTGCCAGTGCCCTCTCCTGCCCCCACCTCATGCACTGCCCATGGAGATACTCCAGAGTTGAGCAGGTGAGCATGGGGAGGGGCTCATCATGGACTCTTCAACTTGGAGGTGTTTCAGTGTCACGGAGCACAAAAGCTGTTTCACCATGTGAGGATTCTCCTTCTTCATCCACTTTGAGGAGCTGAGGAGAACGAGCTCACAGGACTGTTTGCCTGTAGAACAGCTTTTGTCTTCAGAGAGATAAAGCCTGCTGGGGAATGGCCTAGCTTACCTAGGTCACGCTTCAGGTCTGCTCTGATCATCTGAAGGTCATGCTGTGTGTACACCTGGGTGTTTTGAAAACCTTTCTGCAGAGTTTGAACTTGTTTGGACACCTCACGGAGGTTGTTCTTCCACATGGATTTCAGGGTGTTTGTACTATTTGCCTCTATTGTCAATCCCATAAAGAAAGAACAGTGTCATTGGGACACTCTCATTATCTTCTTGAGGGAGAGACCAGTGTCCTCATTTGTGGCCACTGGGGGGGTCTGTGGTCCGACCTGGATAGCTGCAATCTTCCCAGGGAGAGAGGTCTCACTAGGGACAGCCTTTCAGGGGTCTTGGGCAGTCTCTGGCTGCCAGGCACCTCAGCAAGGCACAGCCAGTGGCTGCAAGTGATTCAGCTCTTAGCAGTGGTTTCAGCTCTGCCTTGTGAGGTTGTCCCAGGACAACTCAGGGACAGAGAGACAGAAGCGCCGTGTAGCACTTCCACAGGGTCATTTTATTATCCTGCAAAGGGTGGCCAGAGGCAGCAGCTCCCTGGCTAGCAGGGTTAATTCTGGGGTGTTTATGGGGGAAAGCAGGGGTGGTACCAGAGGGGAAGAACCAATGGGTTTGGAAAGATATACAAAGCATTATATGTGCCTTGTTCAGACTGGTTCCTTCTGGTCAAGAAAAGAGGGCGGGAGGGAGGTCATCCTATATTTGTTTATTGTCATGGGATCCTTTACTGTGCATTTTGCGTATGAATTACTCTTTTGTACACCTCTATTATTAATATTGTTCTTGTCTTGTTCTTGTCCACAACACAGACACAAGTGGAGATGAGGCTGAAGGCACAGAGCTTGAGAGAGGCAAGTGCTGTGAGGTCAGTACAGCTTTTGGGGAGGGGTCAGTCCNTTTTTCAACTCCATCCCGCTGCAGCAGAAAGGGAGAAGGAATAGAGGGCTGAGAGTGCAGTGTGTGGTTAGGGAGAGTCTCAGTGAGAGCAGCGAATTGGGAAGTTCCATTCCTAAATCACAACACAGACACAAGTGGAGATGAGGCTGAAGGCACAGAGCTTGAGAGAGGCAAGTGCTGTGAGGTCAGTACAGCTTTTGGGGAGGGGTCAGTCCTGCCTTGCCATGAGCAATGAAGTGCTGGCCCTTGGCCATGACACTGCCACAGGTTTTCCAGGCTTGGCAGGGCTCTGCTTCAGCTCCCACCCAGGAAGGAAAACCAAGTCCACAAAAGCCCCCCAGAAAGGGCTGAGCATGACTGTGCCCTTGGACACCACAGAGCTGGACACAATTTAAGACCTCCAGAGCATACTCTGCTTTTTACAAGATTTGTGAATTCAAGTTCTCATCTTACAATGAATCACAGGCAAAAACATTTCAAAAACCTATTATTTCTGAACATACAGTATTTTGTTTTTTAAAACAGCATGACAAGAAGTCACCAATAGGCTCTTATATCCAAAATTTTTGACATGGTTATACATTTTTCTCATGCTCAGAGTACACCTGGGATGCCAGTTTCACTGAAGTCTTCATGACTGCAGTGCTGGTTACTGGAGCACCTTGACTGGTACTATTACTGCCCAAAACCTCCCCTGAGGGAAGAGGTCAGACATGAGTCACAAATTATTCTCAAATGAGGGTTTTACTGTAGCAGGTCCCTAATCAATCTTTTTTTTGTAATGAATTTAAGCAGAACAAGGTGGCCACTTCACGAAGAGAGAAGAGGTGCAGAATTTGATGATGAAGCAGATGAAGACTTAAAAATCATGTGATACTCAGGATTCTTTGCTTTCACAGTGAATTAAACCTATGTTAGATGCAGTTGTTTCTGTGACACAGGAGGCAGGAAAGCATAAATGGGGTGGGTTTTTTTCAGCTCTTGCTTTAGGGCACCTTGAAGGTACACCTGGGAAGTTGGGCTGCGCTGCAACACCAACATCAGCAGGGTCTCAGGGGCTCCTCCAGACAGCAAAATCCTGTTTCCAACCCAGCCTCAAGTGAACCAGATTGTTGGAAAAGCTCCTGATAAGTGCATGGAGCAGAGGCCAGTTTACACAAAATTTCTGTTTCACCACTGGAATATTATATAAGCACTGGCATGTTTATAATAATTAAGATATTTAAGCACTTCTGGAAGACACCAGCTTGAGTGCCAAGCAATAAAGTCTTACTTGTGAGCTTACATGAAGCATTGGAGTAAGTTTAAACAAGTTGCCTGGAAACTTACCAGGTATATTTATTTAAAATCAATCAAACAAACAAATTTTAGAACACATATTCTATTAGTATTTTGTAGCTTCTATATTAAAAAAAAAAGCATTGATTTTGTCAGCATCCTTGTATGTGCAGGTTACAACACCTGGGGAAAGACCAGAGATAATTCTGTTAGTATTTTCTAAACACCAAGCCATCACAAAATTCTATGCAAGCTCAACATGCAGCAGTCAGAGCTGCTTCCAGTCTAAACAAGTTCAGCCTCCCCTCATTAACACATCTTTTGTCAATCAAATGTATTACCATCAACGCTACAAGTTTTTCCAGTTTCCCAAGAAGACATTTAAGTGCACAATAAAATCAGATCTGCACAAAAACTATGCTTCAAGCTTCAGTAATTCATATAATGGGAATTGAAATGATGCAGACTTGTGTGGGCTCACAATACTCCAGAACAGGACCCAGCCAAGTCCCTGCCAGCCTGCAGCTGTTTACCAACACTGCTGAGTTTGATTTAAATCTCATCAGCTCAGTCTGGCTGACAGCTGTTTTTAGTTCAACTATCAACTTGCTGCATTATCAGAACAACTGAGAGTGGCAAGGCCAGCCCTGCTCCAGCCCATGAGTGACCCAGGCAGGTCAGATCACACAGGGCTAAGAAATTCTTCCTGCCATCTGTGAAGAAATGGAGGCAGAAAAATGAAAATTCTGAGGCTCCTCCAGCCAACGTTGTGAACAGTTCTAGTGCTATTTTCACCTTAGTTACTGGTTCATTTTCTCCTTTATCTTCTTTCAGAAGAATGAATAATGTTTCAGCCTAAAGAAAAGAAATTGAGAGATTTAAAACTTCTCAGTAATCTGTTGAGGGCACAACACAAATAAACTACAGCTCTTCAGCAGTGTCACTGAGTATCCTCAGCTAGCCTGAAACATCGATGTAGTAAAAGACAGCAAACATCCACCTGCTAGAATTATTTAAGTGCCATCATAATATGCAGTTCAAGCTAAAAAAAATGACAAATCACAAGATGTAGTAATATTTAGGAATATTTCTATAAATTTTCCCTGTCTGTCTTGGCAAATCACTAAAATCTCATCTGAAAATTAAGCAGTTTTTCAAGCACCATGCAGCTGTGAGTTGAAAAAAACTAAATATTCCTGCTTAGAGTTAGCACTGCTCCTCACCCCTGACCACACCAGCAGGGGAGGAAAATAAAAAAAGTATGGAAATACTGTATTGCATAATCAGACAAACAACAAAGGTTGTTCTCCAGCAGGGAAAGCCAACTCCACACTCCAGTAACTCATCAGGTGAAATTCAGATCAGGAATCACTTTATCACTTACAGTCATCTGCCCCATCTTACAGAACACAAACATGTTATCTGGGATTAATGGACCTAACTTAGTACCTACCTAAATAACAAAGCTTTGCCTTTGTTATTTGCTACAGAGAAATATCCACTTCTGGGAGAGAAGTCCATAGATTGAGTAAGATAAATCTGTTTTTTTCTGAACACCGGGAAGTTTGAGAATACAGTATATGAAGGAAGGTGCACCTATTGAGAAATAGGTCAGAATTTAAAGTTAGGAAAAAACCACTAAAAATAAAATTAAAATACAAATCTATAATTGAAGCTCAATGTTAGGTTTAAGTTAAGTATAACTTACGTACTCCTACCCTACATGACTCTACATATAGAATTCTATTGGAGAAAAGGAGCAGGGAACACACCATGGAACCAATTATTGCAATTCTCAGGCCTGCAAATCCTCAGATTAATTCAGTTCCACTGAATTAACAGTTCCACTGTTGGCCAGAATTCTGATACGGCTGGCAAAAAAAAACAAAACAAAACAAAACAAAACAAAACAAAACAAAACAAAACAAAACAAAACAAAACAAAACAAAACAAACAAAAAAAAACCACCAAACCTGTAGTAAGAAGGTTACAGTTACCAGCTGCTGAAAACTCTCAAATTTGTTGCTGAGCTATATTTTCAGCACTGAAATAGAATCACAGGTTAGGTTGGAAGGGACCTTAAAGTTTTCATCCAGTTCCAACGCCCTGCTATGGGCTGGGACACCTTCCACTAGATCAGATTGCTCCAAGCCTTGTCCAACTTGGCCTCAAACACTTCCAGGCTTTTTAGAGGGCATTTTAAAAAAGGTAAAATGTAAACTAAACTCCAAAATGTTATTTTCAGAGCAACTTTACTAAAGAAAATAAAATTATATTCTTGTAAATGCAGAGTGTCTTGGCCATGTCGTGATCCAGTTGGTCCAGCACCTTTTGCAGTACCTGTATCTGCTTCATTTCAGTTTTACTATGTCACCAGCAGTATTTTTAGGAAGATGTAAAAGAAATATTGCAATAAAGAAGCTGAACATACCAATTTGACAGCCTCATCAGTGTCACGGGAAGCCACTGCCAAAATCTCTGTGGTAGGATTAAAGGTCACACAGGTAGCAGAAGTAACAAGGTTCATTATGGCTTTAACTGGTTTAGGATGGTTTTCTTTGAGGCAGGTATCAGTAGTGTATAAATTTACAACTCCAGAAGATGAACTAAAGAAGAAAACAAACAAAGAGTATGCTGAAAAGTAACATTTCAGTACATATTGCCATGTTATCTATAGGCACTACTCACCTGCAAATGTAATTTCCAATTATTTACTGAAGTTTGTAATAACATTTTATTTGGAGCTAGATTTTCCTTTGGAGTTTATAACAATATTTAGGGGAGGGGTTTAGATGTTTGCTGGTTTGGATTTTCTTTTTACTTATATATAATAAGGGATTCAGCTGTGGAGAACCTTGATGAGCCCATCTCTTATCAGGATGAATTCAAAGCAAGGAGAACAAGGTATCAAAATACTCTGAAATAATTCAAGTTTTCTCCTGTATTTATTTGCTATTCTCATTTAAAATAATCCAGACACTGGCTGAAACTGCATCTCAATAAATCTGGAGAAACATTTTAGCTTGTGGCTTTGGTTTTTTTTCCCTTTTGAAAGGCTACCATGCTGCCTTGCAGAAGACAAATTCAGAGTAAAGGAAGAGAACTAGAAAAGGAAGAAGACCCTGGATCAACATTCCTGTTACAGAGTTTGTGATTTTAGTCAGTGTGATTTTAGTCAGTGTGATTTCAAAATTAACTGCTGAAACCATACAAGGCAATAGTAATACCAGTATCACTTTTACTGTTTCAGGTGTAGTATGGTATTTTATATTTACACAGGAAAAAGTAAATTATTATCATAAAATAGGTACTATTCATCTATTCATGTCTGCTCTAAGCTTATTAGAACCAAACCATGCTCCTACATTCTCACCACCCACCCATAAGTACACTGAAGAGCTTGAAAATGAGAGCAGAAGAAGCTGTCAAAAGTTCAGTCACTTACCCACATGCCACATACTGGTTATTTTTTGAAACAGCAATGCACTTTCCTTCCAAAGAACCTTCATCTTCAAATTTGTGTAGACACTTTCTACTTCTCACATCCCAAATGAAAACTTCACCTTCCTCTGGTTGCAGAATGAAGAATGTTAGAGAAAACACAAATGCACGTCACTTTGTTGGTCCATTTTGTTAAAATAAATTTAATTAGATGACAATGAGAAGCTCATTTACAACTATCAAATATAGGGTATTTTAAAAAAACCTCCAACAATTAAAGGTATACTAAAATAGTTAATTCCATTCTTAAATGATTAATCACTTGGATGTATTTTTAGGAGAGATACTAGCATAAATGTTTAAAATTATTTTTCTAAAACAGTAAGTGACTTCTAAGAACTCATTCAATTTAAATGGAATTATGATTAGAGCTGCTGGAATACTCACTTGAATAGCTGTATATTTTACTGCTGTCTGGAGTGAAAGCAGAGGCAGTGCACCTTCCATTCACCTTCATGGTATTGATCAGTTCTTTTGTCTGTAGGATGAAGAATAATGCTGACAGAGATTCTACCAAAAATCTACATGAAAATTGTTTCCTGTCCCACAAAAATCTTAAGTTAGCTACCCTGACATTCAGACAATAGCACCAACATTTTCAGTGCCTGCAGAGCAGAGTACAAGCTCCTGAGTTCAACTGCAACTGCATCAACAAACACTTGTCTGCTCTCTCACTGAAGGGTCTGAGTTATACAAAACCATACTTTCTCCTTTAAAACTATTTTTCCCTGTAAAAGTTTAAAACATGTCCACCAGCCATCATAAGGCATTTTAAAATTCAGCTGAAAGATTGCTCTGTGCATTATGAATCAGTGTTTGGCATGATTCATGAACAGGGTACAGCAGCATGCACTAGCATGACACCAAAATAAGCAGCCCTATACTCCTTCCACCCCCACATGCCTGTTCCCATCATGTTTCCATTCCTTTTGCCAGCACAGTGTTGTGCAAGCAGCTGAAATACAGCACTAACACATGCATTCTTCAAGCTGAAAACCCAATGGAACTGTCCTGAGCTCCACCAGCCCCATGGAACTGTGAACAAAGTCTCAGAGAGTCCAAAATATTTCCCTAAAGCTGCAGTGGGCTGATTCAGCAGTGCATTTTTGAGGGCTGTCACAGTACATGTCATACCTTGGCTTCAGCTGAAAGTTAGATTGCCTTGCAGATGGGATAAAAGCAGATTCAAAAGGGAAATGGCACCAAGGAAGTGAAGCTACATGAACCATGCAGAGCAAGTACCTTCATGGACAGCAAATGAAGGTAACCTGAAGTTCCAATTAGCAGCATAAATGATCCATCTGGAGAGAGTTCAAAGTTTCTGACAAATTTTTCCTCCACACCTTTAAAAAGAGATTTGAAACTTGAAATTGGTGTAATTTATTCTTTGGCCTCAACATTTAGAGGTAGGATGAATATGACTAAGATCTGACTCCCCTTCAGCTTTTCATTTCTGCAATATGCTGTGACAGAAGAGCTGAACTCAGCCTTGCTCATGTGTGATAATTTATATCCCAGACAAAGTAACACTAAAGGTACTTTATTTCCTTGAAGACAAGTTAAAAATACAACCCCCAACAACACACTGCACTTCCTTGTAAAGCAAATTCATGTGCCATCTCACAGCTTCAACTGTGCCCAGACACTCAGAGCTGCAAAACATACCTCGTACTTTTGGGATAGGGATGATACTCCCAGCTATCATGTCATACACAAAGAACATGCTGTGATGAGTACCAGTGGCTACAACTTGTTCTCCATCCACACTGAAACGAGCCTTATAAATTGGAAAACTCTCTAAATAGATGCTCTGTATTTTTGGGTTCCTTATACCGTCCACCTTTAGAAGAGAAAGCAACAAACCAGGTTGTCATATTGAGGAATATATCAAATACCTTACAGAGAAAAATCATACCAACTTCTCAGCTGAAACTTAAGTAGTAAGAGATACACCACTGTGAAGCCTTAAACTCTTCCTCTCTCCTCCAAATGATCTGGTTCTTAGCTCCTCACCTCATGTAACAGGCGCTACCTGCCTTTCCCACAGACCACACCTCTTGCCCTTCCTCATCCTGCCCATGTTTTGTTCAAATAATCACTTCCATTGTACTTTTTCTGAATGGAAACATCTGCTTTGATTTGGGTTTTCTTGCAGCTCTATGGGGATACCACATTCTACTTGTGTCTGACTATTTCAGTGATACTTGGCCACGCTGTATGTTCCTAAATAAAATTAGGATCTTTAGTTTTCAGAGGAGCAGGGCAGTGTCTCAGGATGAACATCTTCCTGCAGCACAGCCTCTCCATCCCCAACATGATTTCACAGCAATTTTACAGTCTCAAGCAAAGTGGGCTGCTCCCCCCACTACAGACTCTCCAAACACCTTAGGAACAAAAAGCCTCATCAGTACTTGTCACTGCAAACCTTCAAACCAAACGTTTTTAAACACAAATCTTCAGCTAAAAACTCTGAGACAAAAAGTTTGCCAGTACTCTGCATGTGCTTGGTATCAAGTCACAGGTGGAAATTCCTTCCAAGATGCCTTTAACAAAGGAATTTCCATTATAACCACAGATATTACATCCAGTGTGGAGAGGAAGAGAGAACACAGAGTCTACCACTCCAGGCTATTTCATGTACACTTAAAAAAAAGGTTCTGTGTTAGTGACCATTGGAAGAGTACAAACTGAAGTTCTTCACCTGGAAGAGGGACACAGAGCGATCATGCCCAGCTGTCATCACCACTTGAGCTGAAGGATGAAACTGCACTGTCACCAATTTTCCATTGGCAAAACGTTCCTGGTTTGCAGGAAGGCAGGTGCTCATCTACAACACAGACCAGGCAGTTAAAAACCCCCAACCATCACTTATGCTGAATAAAAAGACAATTATTCTTTATACTACAAGACCTCAAGCCCTGTGATGAAGTTTTGGGCAGCATGAAGTGATCAGAGCACACACAGCCTGTTCAGGGAACTTCTCCAATGCAAACACAGGCTGAACTCACCAGCCTTTCTATTTGCTTTAAAACTGAGTGTAAAAGCAGCTGCATTCTGACTCATCTCAGATAGCTGTAGGAGACAGTATGAGAAATACTCATTTAAGCTGTCTTCTTAAAGATCATTTCAGTAACTTCAGCATTGTGGGAGAATTCCATCCTCCCTCTGCAGAAATTAAAATCCTACTACATGATGCTATTTAGAGTGCAGAAAATGCTTATGTCAAACAATCCATCTCAGTTTATTGTTTCATGCTTTCACGTGAACTGTTCAGCTTGCTTATCTTCTAGAGCTTCGAGTCACAGAAACAAATTCACCGAATCACTGGTTTTATACACAACAAGATTCAAAGTGTGCATTGAAATCCAATGGAAGTGGAAAGAGAAGGTTTGTCTTTACCTTCAAAATCCCTCTTGGCAGAGACTCTGAGCTCGTTATGAAATTGCCAGTCCTGCGTAGCAGATCGTCATCTTCATCACTATCACCTCGTTAAACCAAAGCACATGGAAACAGCTAATTGCACAAACACCCACAGCAAAATCAACACATTCCTCACTGAAATTAATTAAATTAAAGCACACTGAAGGAACAAAGGTGACATATCCAGCATATTATCACACTACTGAAACAGAGAAGACATCAAAAGTAATTATCTTCTAGCAAGCCGAACAGGGAATCACAGAAACACTTATCAGAATAGTATTAGAAATATTTACTATCACTCAAAGTCCTTTTGGATTTCTTCCTGTTTTCTAGATCAGCCCAGGCAGGAACTCCTCCCATGGCTTGCTGAAACCTTACAAGAAAAGAGGAAGAGGAAAAAAACATAACTTGTGTGAAACAGTAATTTCATTCTATGTGTTAAGTACTTAGAATAAGCACAGTCAGAATTTTGCAGGATTACTTGCACTTAGAACACAATTCAAGTTTTTGTTTGGTTTTTTTTTTTAATTTAAGATTTCACTGTTTCTTGCATAACCCCCTAGAAGACAAATTAGTTTGGGCACTTTGATACAAGTATTAAACAAGTTAGTCTAGACAATACTAATGCACATTTAATTTACTATTTTTAGTATTAATTGTGATTTAAAACCACTGCAAATACTGCAGGAAGCACTGGCTTTAAAGAGGCCACATGAGCACCATGGATAAAGAAGAAAGTGACTTTGGATGTCACATAAGTATATTTTAGCTCACAAAATTGTTGGGTTGGAAGGGAGATCAACCTTCTGGAAGTTCATCCAGTCCAAGCCCCCGTCCCCCCCAAGGCAGGATCACCTGGAGCAGGTGACACAGGAACATATCCAGGTATGTCTGGAATGCCTCTAGAGAGAGGCTCCACAACCCCCCCGGGCAGCTGTTCCAGTGCTCTGTCACCCTCTAAGAAAAGAAATTCTTCCTCATGGTGAGATGGAAATTTCTGTGGTTTAGTTTATGGTCACTTTCCCTCGTCCTATTCTGGGCACCACTGGAAAAAGTTTGGCACCATCCTCATGGCACCCACCTTGGAGATTAATGATCTCATCTCAGTATAGTCACCCACAAAAACATTAGTGAAACTCACTGTTCCTCAAGTCTTTTCTTTAGTTTTTTCTTAGTAAGCGTTGTCTCGGCATCACTTTTCATTAAATCTTTCCTGTATTTATGGGTCATATCAACACTAAAGGGAAAAAGAAGACAAAGATCGTTCAAACCAAAGCCACTTACACGCACTCCCAAGCGTGACACGTAATTCCCATCACCCAACCTGAACTTACTCTTCCTCGGCCTCATCATCCTCATCCACCCATGCCGACTTTTTAGGCAGCAAGTCACGTTTCGCTTCATTTTCCACCCCCGAATCGCAGGACTCTTCCTGGAGGCCTTTCCCCTCTGCAGCAGTAACCTGAAAACAACCGAACGGGCCGTGTGACCGAGAACACGGCTGGGAGCCCCGGGAGCGAGCGGGCGGGGCCGCAGCGAGCACCGAACCCACCCGGGGCCGCCGCTGTCGGGTCGGGCAGGGCCCGGGCCCAGATGTTCCGTACCCGTCGGGGCCCGGCCAGGCGCCGCAGCAGCTCGTCCTCCTCCACGTTGAGGCTGTCGCCGAATACCAGCTCCTCCAGCTCCCGCTCGGCGCCCGTCGCGCAGCTCAGCGCCTTCAGGTGGCGGGCGCGCTGCGCCGCCTCGGTGGCCGCCGCATGATTCGCCACGGCCAGGAGCCGCTTCGCCGCCCGCTTAGGTTTTGTCATTTTGGTCACTTTAGACCCTTTCTTCGCCGCCTTCATTCTAGGCGCTTTTCCCGCTCCCCTCTCCCGCCCCGCGGCCGCCGCCGGACCCGCCATGGCACACCAGACCCGGAAGCGGAACACGTGCACGCAGCCACGTGGGCCNACCCGCGAGGCAACACGCATCCCTCACCGGCGACTCATCAGCCCCTCAGCAGGATATCCTATGCGCACCGCCACTTGCTGGCGGACATTGCTGCTCTTACCCTCCGCGGCCCCCGCCTTGGCGCGGAGTGCCCACCCCCGGTAACGAATGAATTCGCCCAGAGTGGGGGGGGATATGCCAGTGGAGCCGCCCCGCGCAGCCCCATCCTGGCGGGGGCGTGTCCGCGCCTGCGCAGATGTTCGCTCGTGTTGTTGATGTCCCGGCGGCCGCAGTCGGTCCCGGACGGTCCCTGGTGCTTGGAGCGGCTGAACTGTTCGGGCTGTCCATACCCCGCCGGCCCCGGCCCGGACCGTGGGCACCTGCAGCGCCCGAGCCCCTGGGGCCAGCGCGCAGAGGCAGCAGGCGGCTTCTGCCCATGAGGGCCTGATGGAAAACACAAAGGAGCTGGTGAGTACCGGAGCCCGCGGGAGGCGCGGCCGCGGCGGCCCCGCGGAAGCCCCAGCGCCTGAGGGGGAGAGCGGCGTGGGCTGAGCCGTGGGTGGGAGCTGAGCGACCCCCGGTGCCCGTGCGGGGATGGCGGTCCCGCGGTGTGTGGGAGGGAGCCGGGGACGCTCCCGGGTGTTGCGGGGGTGGCCCCGCGGAGTGCGGGGGATTGTGCCCGCCCTGGGCGGGGGCTCCAGGGGCAGGACCGGCGCTGCTGCTCGTGGAGGGTCCTGGGGAGCCGCGGGGGGGTCTGGCCGGGGCACGTGGAGGTGGCACGCCTGGACCCCTTTGTTATGGCCTGGCTGTGCGGGGTTGGGGTTTATCCTTCCCTCCCCCTTCCTTTCATCCTGCCTCGGAGAAAAGTTTCAGCTTCTCGCGGGCGCGCTCGGATCCGCTTCTCCCGCTGTTCCACTGTAGTGCCGGGTTACAGCAACTTCCTCCTGTAGTTTTAGCCTTTAAAGTTCAGTTTTCCAGCGTGCTCCTGTTAAGTGCTGGAGTGTTTTCTGTAACATCAGCGCTTCGTAAGTTTTGGGTTCTTTGCGGCCACTTCCCCCTCCTATGCAACTTTTATGGCTGCTGATATTGTGACTTTGTTCGCTTTGTAAGGAGTAGTAAACTCGTGAAACGAGTTTCACTTTCAGGTTGTTGCTGGAAACATTTGAAAGTGTAGCAATTTCTGGCGTGGTTTTGAAAATTAGAAGTCCTACTATAAAGCGTATGTTGATTATGGTAAAAATTCTATGTGTGAGAATGCAATTTATTTTAAAATGTGGCTGGAAACTGTTGCAATTTTTCAAATCTAAACCTAGTCAAAACTGAAAGGTGCAGAGCAATCTCTTTTATTTTGAATTAAAATTATTTTGCAGGTTTGAGGACCTGCATTTACCTATTTATTGCATTCAACACTTTGATTTTCACTTAAAAGGAATGGAATAAGGCTATGAGAGTCTAATGTGAAGCCTTTAATAAGAACTAAAACGATATATTCCCTTAAGAAGGCAATAGAACTTGGCAGGTCAATTGTCTTTCCTCATTCCTTCAGCCTAGGCACCGTTTGGAGGAAGTGTGTAAGGTAGGCTGTAGGAAACTGTGCAGAGGGATCTTGTCTCCCAAGAAATAGTTTAGGTGTTGTTCTCGAGAACACGTGGGCTTGTGCACATCCAGAACGATTGCAAACTGGAAGCAAGAATTCTTTTCATTGTTCCTTAAAGAGCGATGAGCCTCTGGCAGCAGTGGTAACATGCACAGAAGTTGCCTCTCCTTGGGTTTCATTTCTCTTACCTTCTAAAATTTGATTTAATTTTGCAAGGTTTTTCATATCTTCCGCAAACCACTACTGCATTCCTTCATTTCTCAGGTAAGTTGGTACACTCTGGGCATGTGGGGTCATTTGCTGAACCTGGCTCTGAGTACATGGAGTGAATTCAGGTGTTGAAGACTTTGGTTTTGGGTTGGTGGTGGTTTTGGGGTTCTTTACATTTAAATTTATTATTTTATTTGGGTTTTTGGGGTTTTGTTTGTTTTAGTGGTAACATAGTGTTTAAAGTGAAATATTTGCCTCTTCCAGATACCCCTGTAAGGGCTTTGTGGAAACATAATGGCATTTGTAACCGATTTTTAGTTTTATCAAAACTCAGATATTTCACATATTAATCATCACACCCCCCTCCAAAATTTCCTGCTAATGTGATATATTTTTTTATGAAAGAGTCTCCCCTCTTGTGTGAAACCCCCTGGGGAAGAGGCTATGGACAAAACCATTGGCAAACAGCAGAAACTGGCTTCAGACAAAATGCTGTCATACATAGCAAATGAAGAGACAGGAAAAAACATTTCTGTAATTTTCCAGCAGAGATTTTACTTATAATAAGAGTGGAAGGCACATTTCCAGATAGAGGTGAGTTGCTTATATAAAAAAAGTAAGTTTGGTTTGGTTCTGATTTCCAAGAATCCCAAGATGTTTAGCCTTGGGTTTTTTTGTTTGTTTGTTTTTAATGAAAGCTGAAAATGTGTTTTCTTTAAATTGGTACCATGCTTGAATTTTCTTTTTTGGTCATGTTCTGAGGCACAATTATGCTTCAGTTCCACAGGGACAAGCTACTATTCTACTGTAAATTATTTTGGCCAACTTGCATTCAAAAGAGTTGTAATAAATTAGTTCTTATTGTAGTGTTTCTTTAACACCCAGAGCTGAAACTACGTTTGTAGCATAAAGCATCAATGAACATTTGAAAACCAAACCTGTGCATCAAATTTAAGTCTTAACTTTGGAAATAGCTTTGGATCCATTAAGGATGTGTGATTAAAGTAAATTTGTCTTATGACAGACCCTTGGCATGAAGGTTGTGGTGACCTCGTTGTTGACCTTGGCCCCAGATCCCAGATCTATCCACGGTTCTGTCCCATTTGGGGGGTTTGGAGCTGAATGTAGGAAGTGATGCTGCTCTTCAAGTGCTGTTGTACCTTTGCTGAGCTACAGCTCTTGTAATCCAAGCTCCAAACTGCTTCCATGCTGAATTAAAGTGCCAGATTGAATTCAAAAGTAACAACAACCATTTGGAGTGGTTTGAAATCTTTCTGTGGCTCTTTTGGCTCATCCTCCTGTGGCCAGCTGCACTTACCTGGGAGCAAGAGGTTTGGTTACCACTTGCAGTGTTTTTCTTGCAAGTTTTTACCTTCAAAACTCTATGCTTGAGTATAGTCTTCATCAAGGCACTAAAGCCATTTCCTGAGTACATGTTTGATGTCTAAATAACATGAAATGGTTTTTGTTTTTGCCGTGGATTGCTCACCCTTTGTGCCCACTTTTTTGTGTAGATACTGCAATCAACGAATGTATGCTATAATGTGTTGATCAAATTCAATGTGTATATGTAAAAATGTATGTTAAGAGTGAGAAACTGGTTATTTTCTTATTTGTTTACAGTTGCCTTCCTGCTCTCAGGAAAACCAGTTTCCTTAACTATATTATTTTTCGTACCGTTTGCCTTATGTAATGCTTAATTAAGAGTATTTCTTAAAAATACTCTGTCAAGTATTCACAGGCAGGAGGGGAAGAACAGGAAAATGGGAAGTTGGGCAGAATAAGAAAGCAGTTCTTAAGGGTTCCTTTCTCCACCCATCCCTTCAATAAAGAAAAGTATGCAAGAAACCCCCCAAGCAAATAGTACAGGGTAGTTTGCCAGAGCTACATTTCACAGTCCTCTGACTGAAAATCTCTGATGAGGAACCAGTAATCTTATTAGGAAAATCAGCCTTAGCCACAATGCCTGAAAGTTTGTCTTATTCTTTTGTTTAATGTATTATTTCTGCTTAATGTACAGAGAGACTCTGTTAGTGGAGTAGTTGCTCAAGTTGCTTCTTCAAGTTGCTTTTCTTTTGGCAAGGTTCTGTTTTATAGCAAGCCAGGCTCCTGCTCCAAGCAGTTTCTGTGGATAGATAGGAGGCTATTCCCAGTTTTGATGGAAATTGAACACTGATTGGGTTGTGTTTTGAGGAAAAGACAATCTCTTCAGCAAGAATTTTGGTGCTAAGTCCAGCTTTGAGGAGTAGGAAACTGGTTTGGTGTTGATTTGAGGGTTGGTGGTTTTTTGCACGCCTGTTTTTGAATGCAAGGTCCCGCAGTTGCTGTGGGGAGATGCTGGTTCGGACAGACAAGGTGTTGCTGTCATCTGTGGAGCCTAAAAGGCCTCATCAAGAATTGCTTGTCCTTCATGTGCCTAAAAGTGACTTCCAACCCTGCTTGTTCCATCACCTCACCAGGGATGAGGCTCTTTGACCTGTCATTTCCTGGGTTCTCCTTTTGCCTTTTCCAAATATAGGAGGCAGAACAACAAAGGGACAGAGAATATGTGCATAAATGGTAGATGGTTCCAATTTCCTGGTATCTTTTATGAAGCTCACCATGATGTATTGGAGGCCACCAGCACTTCAGGAGCTGTTGATGAGATGATTGAGAGCTTCTGGAAAAAGATTGAGGCCCTAGAAAATCAGAATGGGGGAAATTTTGTACTTAATTTTCAAAAGAAAAAGGTGGAACCAGTTAGCAAAAACTTAGTAGGAATTGCAGGCTGCTGCTGTACCAAAGCCCCTGCTTTATCTTGTTTATAATGCTTTTTGAGGTATATGTTGTCCTTTTTGTCAGGATGTGTCTTTGAGCTTTGAATTCAGAGCAATGCTCCAACTTTTTTCACTTCCAGATGTTAAAGCCCCTTTTCTTTTGTTCTGAATTCTGCAGGAAGGGTTGCCAAAGCTTCCTCATGTTCACTCATTTCTACAAATGCTGTGTTTCAACATGAGTTAAAAGGAACCTCTGTGGTGTTTATTATCAAAATAGGAGTGCTTTTGAGTACATTTGAGAACATTTTGAGTAGTTTCCCCAATTGCAATCCAGGTAATAACTACAAGTTAACATTAAGAATGTCCTGCATAAATTATCTGGCAAACGTGGTCATCTTCTGGCAAAAGCTGGGATGCAAATGTTTTATAAAAACTGAAGTATTCTTTTTAAGTTGTAAGCAAAGCTGCTGATTTGAATTGCAAACTTGATGTTCAGTGGTTTTCAGTTGGAACAATTTGGCTGAATATTAAGTAAATGGAAAGGTGATACATGAGATTTGTTTTGACAGTGTCGTTAAACTCAAAAATTTGATGATTGCTACTTTAGAAATGGTATAATGCTGAATAATGATTTTTCCTATTTGAGTGCCCAACTTTCCATTTACAAAGAGAAACTGTTTTCCTTCCCATCTATGGATATTTTGGCAACGAGAGCTTAGCAGTACTATTGAGGTCCTAAATGGAAGTGATACAGAAGAGCAGCAGAAAGAGCCAGGTGCACTGTTGTGGTGGTCACCTTGCCCTGTGCTTCAGCTTCTGGTTCTTCACCTTGCCCCCAGCTTCCTGGTTTTTCTTCCACCTTCCCTAGCAGTGGGAGCAGAGCTGGCATGGGGAGTTGGAGGGACTGGGGGTATCTGAGAGATCCTGAGACTGGCTTGTACTGCAGCCTCCATAGGACAGCTGGAGACATAGAATCACACCTTGGTGTGGGATGAGACCCTAATATCTTAGTGAAATCAGACCAGCTGACTTAAAGAGGATGAGGGCATGAAGAGAGAGATCCTTCCCTGGGCTCTGAAACACCATGAGTATCTGTCCATAAAACCCTCAAAGCATCATAGTGCTCTTGGTAGTACTGCTGAGAATGGTTCATATGGAATCACACTTTATATGTTAACAGGGACTGTGGTCAAAGAGAGCTTAAATACTGTGAGAAATTAAGGAGCTCCTGAAATCTTGAGGAAGATGATTAGTTTTCATCTTCTGCTCTGAAAATTCCTGGCAGTGTTGGCCGGACACTGTATCCATGGCAACGTTGTGCTCAGCTTCTGCCTTAAGCTGTGCACATGTGCACACACACACAAGTCACTGGCCATGCATGGTGGTGGCAGATGGAACAGGTGACACAGGATAGGTGACATGGCTGCCAGCACGGGTCAGGGCTGGGCTTTGTCTGCCCTGGCTCAGTGTTTCCTCTAACAATCCCATGGGCACCCTGATTGTTGGTTTCAGTGCCTTGAGAAAGCTGTCAGGTTGTGCCCTATCCTGAATTTGATTTGATTTAATACAATTTTAATTTTTTTTTTCCCTGAAGCATATATTCATAATTAACATTACACTGACTTATTTTGTTGTTTTGTTTCAGAACTACTGTAAATGTGTTAAAAGTGTTTGCCTTATTGCATAACCTTTTGTGCTTACTGGGTTTTTGGGGAATATTTTTTTTAATAATTGCATGCTAGAATTGGGTCAGTGTGGAAATCAGTTTTCCCTTGTATCTATTAGGAAATTCTTCCATAATAGGATTTATTTAGATTGCAAAGGAGACTGTAATATAATAAAGGGATAGCATGGCAGAAAAAGGCTTGGATGAGATCTAACCATAAACATGTTTAGGCAAGGGATTGGGTAATTGTGATGAAATCTTGAAGCTATGAATTCAAATGCAGTTTAAGAAGGAAAAGCCCAATCACATTACTTTTTTGTCTGCATTGAATTTTAAATAAATTCAGCTCTTGGAAAAGGAAGTTGAGCCATAAGCTTTCTTAATTTTTTTTCTGTTTTCTCGTCTCTACTTCATTCCCTGAACTTGTGCTTTTATTGTAGAATTTCTTAGTTTTCTCTTTGTTATTTCCTCTCAAACTTAGTAGATACTGTTTAAGATTATGGAAATAATATGAAACATAAAATATTTTTTATCCTAATGAGGGAGCTCACATGGGAGTAGCGTTGTTTCAATAGAGCTGTGTTAGATATTAATGAAGTGACAATTGTCTGTATCAAAATGCATGTGGTGGATGTGCCTCAGAAAAAGTACATCAGTTAAACTCTCGCTTCTTCAATGTCTTTGCTGGAGATTGCTTAACTATCATGCCTTCTTCAAAATTGTGTGGTCTTATCCTACTTCAGATTTTTTGATTCTAGAAAAACAGTTATGTAACAAGATTTTTCTATATGACTGTGGCAAATTAGACACCTTTCTCTCTTTCAGCATTTGTACAGACCCTATTGCCATAGTAACTGAGCTGTTATAATGGTTAATGTATTAATTCTCAGAGCAGCCCTGTGAGCTGGAGAGGTGTTCCTGCTTCACATGGGAGTCACAGTCATAGGGGAGCTGAGTGATTTATGGATAACCCCACAAGCCAATGAGAGCAGAGAGCCTCTCATTCCTGTTCTTGTGGTATAAGTGCCCTCTTGATTGAACTGTCTTTTCTCTGCCCAGCTTTCTCAAATGAATGAATTTTAGAGGAATTGGCTGCAGCCATCTGGAATATGTGCTCATTTGCATATAAGATCCGTGTGGCTGTCAGGGCTCAGCCCATCAGGCTTAATGAACTCTAAAGAGACCAAGGAAATTAAATATATGGATGGCTCTTGTGTATTCTCATTGGATCATGAGATAGATTTTTTTTTTCTTCCTGTACATCACAACACCAAAAATTGGCCACTTTTGATTATACCGATGCTCATGTAATTAGCAATCCTGTGGAAATGTCTGTGCTGATACAGCAGCGCCTTAAAATACCTGCTTTTGAAGACTGACCTGTAAAACTTCTTAAGCTTGACTTTGAAATCTTTGCATTCAGAACATTCTGCTATTCTTTGGTTTTTTTGTTGTTTGGTTATTTTTAATTTTTAGACAGAGCATAGTTCCCGAGTGGAAAGGAAACGCCGAGACTCGTTCGGGATGTTTGACGGTTATGATAGTTGTAGTGAGGACACCAGCAGCAGCTCCAGCTCAGATGAAAGTGAGGAGGAGGTTGCTCCTTTGCCATCCAGTCTCCCAATTATCAAGAACAATGGGCAAGTTTATACTTACCCAGATGGCAAATCTGGCATGGGTAAGTATGTGCTGTGCGAGTGCAAAGAGTTGGATATTGATGGGTTTTAGCCTGTGCTGGGTTGTGAGGGTCCCATCCCAAAGGCTGGTCCCGACTGAAAAGGGACCAAAGCAGCTAAAGGGTTGGAAGTATTCAATATTTAGAGGAAATCAAGATTGGCAGGCCTAGATTCAAAGCAGATGCTTCCTTGAGAACAGTGGAAAAACTAAAAATTGGCTTGGGTTGATTTAGCTGGGTCATTCACTTGCACTGGGGCTGAAATTAATAGGGAGCAGAAAGATTCACTGTTTCACCAGTGACCTTGAGGTTCTTGGTGTTTCACTGATATTACTGGTGGTCTTTTAAATCCTGTGGAATTTTCTTTGGGGTCAAACCCTCAGCAACTGTTTGGTACCACTTCCAGAACCTTAATTCTGCCCTCTTCTTTCTGAATTTTTACCGCGGTTTTAACTACACTCTTTAACATTTTGGGGTTATTTTTCTCTCCTCCGATTAGCTACATGTGAGATGTGTGGGATGGTTGGTGTCCGGGACGCTTTTTATTCTAAAACCAAGCGCTTCTGCAGCGTGTCGTGCTCCAGAAGCTACTCCTCCAACTCCAAGAAGGCCAGCATTCTGGCCAGGCTTCAGGTAGCGGTACAGACACCATTTTCTTTACATCCTTTCTGTCGTCCGTGGTGGTGAAATCGGGTATTTGTACTGATCGCTGCATGTTTTCAAATCAGTTTCTTGGGTTTGAGGGTTTTCTTTATAGAGTTGCAAAATCGGTATGTGTCTGTTGACTTAAAATATTGATTGAATGGTCATCCAGGCATGGTTGTAGTGGTCAAGAAAAGGCAGAGAAATGTCAAAAAAAATATCATTATACCTTGTCTCAAATTCATCGCAACAAATGCCAAGAAATTGCATTATTATAAGTTAGATTAAAAGTTCTTCATTTTGACCTGCTTTTAAGAGATATCTTTTTTTCAGGTAAACAACAGTGAATCTATAATGCTGTTCAAGTTGGGATAGTAGTACAAAAGTCATCTTTTGGACACTCCTGACTACTGGTTTTATATTTATTTTATAATACGTGTGGTTGTGTGATACTTAGCCTCTGTATACTTCCAATTTTAGTTTAGATCTGCCAAAGATAGCTGCAGACCTGTGGAAATTTCCTGATGGGGAATTTGGGAAGAAAGATGTTAATTTACTTGGGTTGTTTGTTTTTTTTTTTTTTAGGGTAAGCCTCCAACAAAGAAGGCTAAAGTTCTACAAAAACAGCCCTTAGTGGCTAAATTAGCAGCATATGCCCAGTACCAAGCAACTTTACAAAACCAGGCAAAGACAAAAGCAGGTAACAGCATGTAAATGAAGCTGAGACAAAAACACTGAAAAATTTGTGCCTCATTAGCAGCTTCCTAACTAAAATAACTTTCCCTTAGCAGCTGTCCCTGTGGAAGGTTTCAGCTGGGGTAACTACATCAATAGTAATAGCTTTACAGCAGCTCCTGTTACCTGCTTTAAACACGTGAGTATTTCTCAGTTTGTACTTCCCTTCTCTGTGTGTGTATGAGTGAGTCTGTGGAGGTTCTTGAATTAATTTTTTCAAAACATTCATATCCAAATATTTTTAATGATCTGTAAAATATAACTGAGTCTGAGTACTTTTTAGATAATTTATCTGTCCTATAAAACCATTCTGAGCACGATCAGGTACTGTCATCATATTTACACTCCCATAAATAAAAAGGAAGGCTCTTACATACTTGAGAATTGTTTTGCTTATGTTCAAGTCACAGATCATCCCATGTACTACAGAGTAACCAACCAAGTCAAGCTGTACTGAGAACAGTTACAAAAGGCTTTTTAGATTAAGTCAGGCTTGTTCCATTGTGTTGGACTGATCTTTTTGTTACATATTTAGATCTGGGGTTTTCTTCCTTAATTTTTAGTCAGATTCTCCGTCAGTCATGCTGCCAGGTAGTCTAGTACGGGGAAAATGAAGGCTGTTTAGAAATCTGAAATTGAAAAAGTTAGTTTTTGTTGTTTTAGAGTTTAAAAAGTTTCAGACAAAAAGACATTTTTTAATGACTGAGGAAATTAGGGGTTGGGGAGAATATTTAGCATCTTCTGTTGTTAATGTGTTTGTAAAATTCCAGTAATTAAACAGTAGAATGGCAGTTAAAATATTGTCAGTACTTTCTGTCTCTTAAGTAAAAGCTTTGACAGAAGGTGTTACCCCAGCATATTTTTTAATTTGAGTTGAAGTGTTCTGTATTACAAAATTTTTGTTTTGCTCAAAATTATGTGCTGAAAGTTGTAATCAAAACAAACGTTTTGCTTCATGGAAGTTGTCTTTGAGACAAAAGAGACATATTTTCTCTCCAGCTCAGGAATTCCTGCTGGGCCCTCTCAGCTCATAAACCAGTGGGAGTTGAGGGCTCCTGGCAGTTGGCACTTTGTGAATAGTACCCTTTATGCTCAGAGGCCTCAGCTACTGCCCAGAATAGAGCCTTGCATTAGGAGAACTTGGGGAATTTGTATCAAATTCCACATGCTCGAGTCAGCATGTTTGCACTTTGCTTTCACAGCTATGTACATGATTTCATAAGTTCATATCAAAAAATACAGTTTTATAACATGGACTGTGCTATTGTATCTACAAATACAGGATGGGTGGCATCCTCTATTAGAGACAGCTACAATTGTCAGGTCACTTGTAAATTACACTCCAGCATTGCATTTTATTCAGAGGAGTTTTATCTTCCTTTCTAACTGCTTCATTCAGTCAGTGCCCCAATAATGTGAGCCAAGACCACACTCATGGCCACGTTGTACCTTGAAAATTTTCACGATAATGGGAACAGTGCTGTAGCCTGAAAGTTGTTGCTTTTCTGTCCTCATTTTCCTTTTTCATACTGTAAAATGCAAATCCTACAGTTTTCTTTGGAGATTTCTGTTACTTTGGTGGATATGAGTTAGTGTTATAAGGGTATGATTTGCATTTAACTTTATTGTTATTATTTTTTTTGAAAAATACATTATTTAAACCAGTCAGAATCTGAAAAACACATCAGTGTTTTTGTTAGATTCTTTTAGATTCTTCTCTTTGTCCCACTCCATTGATAATTAAACAATATTCTTTTTGCTTTTCTGGAAAGATTGCTGTTTCCTGTGTACTGTATTGCTTTGATTTGTAAAAGTTGCTTGATGTTTGTTTACCATCCATGTTATGGATTTTGTACACCTGTATGTGCACGATGGAATACATAAAACTTACTCTGTTCAAGACCAAAGTTTTAAACTGACAGTAAAATCGTGACATATCTGCCCTTAAATTCATTATTCAATAAAATATATTGAATTTATTGGTTATACTGGGTATATCTGTATGGGTATTTGATAGGGAACATTAGGATCAATATTAAAGAAAATTTAAGGGAATTATGAGATGTGAGATTTGGCTTTTTAATTATTTTTTCTAATAACCTGGCATACTTCAGTATCTCAGGTCTGATGTACATTTCACACATCAGTTTTTCTGGTTTTGTTTTTTTCCCTGGGAAGTTATTTCTTCTTCAGTTTAAACCAGTTACATTTTATAATTAAAGTATCTAAATCTTGGGAAGTTCTCTCTCTTTCTTTTTATGATTAGAATTAATTTCAAATTTTTTTTATGTGCTTTTTGTGCTTGCATGTTACCTGTATTCCAGACTTGAGTGTTACACTAATGAAATTCAGCAGCAATAGAGAGTGGCCATGCCCATTGACTTCAGTGTTCAGTAAATTGAAGTAGGGAACTGCTTTGGTTTATGTCCTACAGGAAGCCCATGACAATGCCAGAATTGCCATTCCTGGCACCTTGCAGCCTCTTTTTTTTGTCAAATTGTATTAACCAGGCACACAGCAGTAGCTGCTGCAAGGAAAAAACTCAATGTTTTTAATATTGAGTTATAGCTTAGTCACATACAGTGAGCTCATTGCTGACCTGCATTCCACTTTTTCTCCTCTGAGCACTTTTTACTCATTTCTGTAGTTGCGTTTATTAGTTCAAACAAAAGCAAATTACAGTGGTTTGAGTTGCTTTTCAGTACTACTAACTGGACAATTTTATGCACAATTAAGAGCAATTAGTTATTTTCACTCTATTGCTAGTGAGAGGCACATTTCCTGAATTTCTTTCTTCCAGCTGAATTTTATTCTGAGCTGAAATGTTCTCCTTCTCTTGGTTTCTTGTGTTTTTAAATTATGTCCTGTGATTTAAGGGGGCATTCCCAGGATACTACACTGGGTGGCAGTGCTCTGCTTTGAAGGTTTTTGGTTAAACTCTCTTGCATATTTTCTCCTCTGGCATGACCTGTTGTTGGGGCACTGCTCACACGTGAGGTTTCAGCATTCCATAAACTTCAGGAATTGGTAGCCTCACTGTGCTACCTATGGAATTGGTAGCATCACCATCAGGATTTGCCATTAAAATCCTGATTTAATTTAATGTCTGGAATCACGGCAGCATTGATGCCATCCAAACCCTTTAGAAACCACTTATTTAAGCCCCGTGAGCTCTTTGTTGAGGTGCATATGTAGGAATACTTGGCCTTTAGGTGCTCCTGTCAAACAGGCCCTTCCTGACTGCACCTTACCTTGCAGAGAAGGCCCTTGGTGCTCACAGATAGACTCCTCCCAGGTCATGTCCCGGAGCAGGAAGCCAGGAACCAGCTCTGCCTTGTTTGGGAGTGAAGCGGATCTCTTCGTCATGAGTTTGAAAGGTAAATTTGTTCTTACCTGTAAATGATGGTTCTGCTAGTTCACACTATGCCAATCCAGACTGCAATCACCTTCCAGCCAGCAGATAAGTAAGACTTAACACTTCTCTAGTGCGTTTTGAGTTTTTAAAAGCACTCTTCAAACACTGATTGATTAATCAGATGAGACAGAGGAGAGATGAAGGAATATGGCTGTCACAGCCCTGGTTTATCCAGGTCTTCCTGCTTCAAGAATATCCCTAATGAGTGAAGAAGACTGAGATGGTGCAGTGTAGCAGGTGTGCTGTAAACCAGCCCTCAGGACAGTACCATTGTCTGACATTTCAGCAGTGATGCTGCACAGGATGGCTTCCTTCTTGAAAGGGTGAGCCATATGGATTGGTGTAGGAGAACTAGCAGAACCAATGTTTTCACAGACAAGGACAAATTTAACTTTCTGCTATTTCCGTCTATACCAATCCATGCTCTAGAAATGAAATTTCTGTTATAGGTTAATGTCAGGAGAAGTGTTTTGATATGCTCTTCTCTCTGAAACAACTGAATAGATGAGCAGGCAGTAAAATGTACTTCAATTGAGTGTGGCTGGATTATGAAATTATTCAGCACTGTTATTTTTGATTGTTTGGCCTCATCTGTATCACTATACAGAGAACAAGATTTGCTAAAATATGTAGTTTGAAAAGTTTATTTCCCCAATTCAATTCAAAAGCCTACATATGTCAATCTAGAGAGGGTAGTGAGTATGGGATGGGATTTAAGTTGTATCTGGATATTTTGTGTGTGAAAATAAGCCATCATCTTTTCAGTTGGATTTTTCTCTGGCTGCCAGTTGGCAGAAGAGAGCTCTGTTGTTTAGACTGGTGTAGATGGGACATAGCAGAATATGAAGAGACCAGGCTTCAAGAATAAAAACTGGCATACTTATATTTCCTTTAAGGGTTAAAACTAGTTTTAAGTTTTGTATAACCTTAAATACTTCAACTAGTGAAGGTTTTTCCTTTAAGATAAATTCAGCTTCTAGTGCTGCTAGTGGCAATAGCTGATGAAATTCCAATATTGTCATTTCCAGTCATTCAGGATAAATCCAGATTTCTTCACTTGTGGCTCTCAGCAAAACTTCTGTGCAGTTGGAGGCTATTCCCACTGAGTGATTCAGTTCTCTGGGTTTGCAAAGACCTTTGTAAATGAGGCACAGTGCAGAGTCAGAGGATCCCTCCTTCAGTTGTCCCAGTGATAGCTGGGTAATCTCTGAACTGATACAAATTTATTTTTCTCAGAATTGAGAAAAATAAAAGGTTTTATAACAAAAAAGTTGTTATAAAACACCCAAAAATACGAATCTCTCTCTCCTGGGTAGTCTCAAGTTTAATGCAGACTGAGAAATTTTCTAGCTTGTAACCAATATAACTTCAGTTGAGTGACTGTTAAGAATTTCAGTTCCTCAGCACTGTGCATTTCTGGTATCTACAATACCATCTTTGACTGACATTTCATGATGCTCTGTTCAACTAAATCTTCTTCTGGAGACAGGAAACTAAATGTAATTTCCATCACCAGTTTCTGCAAACCCTTGTGAGTTTATCAGGCAGATAGTCCTCCTTGTTCCTAACATGTTCCTCACATGGAACAGTGTGAGGGATCTTGCTGTGCCTTCCCTTCTTCATTAAAAAGGTGCCACTCAGCCTTCTGGGTTTTTTGCCTGCTTGTGGAGTGATCGCTTGCAGGTGATGTGGAAGCCTATTCCTGTGAGAGGATGTTAACCCATGGGTGATAAACCCCACCATAATAAATCATCAGAATAGATTAAAGAAGTAATTTTTAGGGATTCTTCCAGCAGCATGCCTGACTTGCAGAATTTAAGGGTTTTGATGTCTGTGCTACAGGTACCATGATTTTCTTGCAAGTAGAATTGCATTGCAATTTCTGCCATTCTTACTAACATCAGTAGTTTCTTCGTAATTGAAACATTGTAGAATAAAACTGACCTTTGAGAATGTACAATTTGTGCTTAAATGCTGTTTAAACTTGGAATGCTATAGGATTTTTCAATAAATCCACAGGAATAATTGGACACAAATGCAGTATTACACATAGTCATCAAATCAAAACCAAAGTAGACTCTCATAGAACCAGTGGTTTCTAACCATATTTGTTATATGTTATATATATTGAATGTTTTGTCTTTTTAAGTTGCTTGTAGAACACTGAGATAACAAAAAATTAATATTTTTACATGGTGAGCTGATGACTTTTTAACCCCAACCTTGCTAGGCACCCATGGGGACTTGCTGGGGTGATATTGCAGAAGGAGTGCGAGTGGAGGTTCCAAACACTGACTGCAGCCTGCCTACCAAAGTCTTCTGGATAGCTGGAATTGTAAAATTAGCAGGTAAATATGTTTCAGTTGAAATTAAAATAATCCAAATAACTCTGTGAAGGGATCAAATACTTTAGTCAGTGATCACCTGGTGAGAGTAATGCTGACACTGGTCAGGCTGGCAGAGCTGTGTCTGTAGGTCACAGACTGTAGTGCTGTCACTGTTCTGCACTAACTGCTGTAATGCTTGAGAATGTCTGTCCTTGGTTTGTTCTTTTTAATTCTGCCTTAGAGTGCAGTAAGAGCAGTGCAGAGCAGATAGGAGGCTGTATAAGAGCTGTCAAGAAGCCTCACACAAATCACTTTTCTTGGTAAAAAGTTAGGAATTCAAGGTCAAAGATTAAGATATGAAAAAGCAGATACTGTGAGTCATTTATTTTGTCCTCTTATATACAAACTAAAGGTTTACAGTTCAAGAATTCGAATTTCATTTAAATTGACTGACATGATAATACCTGCACATTTATCAAAGTAATCCATTCTGTGCATTAATAGCATCCAGAAATGTACCTTTAAAAAAACTTGCTATTAAAAATTACATTTAGAAAACCAATGTAATGCACCTGATGACTGGTCAAGAAATATTCATACATATTTTATAATCTTGTTTCATTCTTGTGTTTTTTCAAAATGCTTTCCTTCAGGCTACAATGCTCTGCTGAGATATGAAGGCTTTGAAAATGATTCAAGTCTTGACTTCTGGTGTAACATTTGTGGGACTGACATCCACCCAGTTGGTTGGTGTGCAACCAGTGGGAAGCCCTTAGTTCCTCCTCGAAGTATGTAAATAGCAGCCTTCCTCACTGATTTCAAAGTCTCTCTATTAAACTAAATTTGCTCATGGTCCAGATACCAAAGTAATCTTTTACCATGACAACTCTTTTAACAGTGGTTAATTAATAATTTTAACCTTTGGAGAAATAAGAGCATAACTGATGCTGAAAGGATTTCTTGGACTAGCCCATCTGATGCAACTCAAAGCTTTTAAGATTGGGGTGGCAGCAATTGGCTGATCAGTGATGGGAAAGTGCACTGATTTTATTTATACTTTGTTATTAAATTGTTTATCCGGGCCCATAAACTTAATCTTGGGTAGCATTCATTCTCTAAAGAGGCTTTTTGTCATTATTGTCATCTAGGCTTTTTCATAGTCATCTGGGATTTTTTCTTTACATATTCCAGACTCTAATATTGTCTCTAACTGGCACAATTAAAAATCAGTGGCTTATTTTTTCCCCTTCATTTGCAACAGCCATCCAGCACAAATACACAAACTGGAAAGCTTTTCTAGTGAAACGACTTACTGGTGCCAAAACACTTCCTCCTGACTTTTCTCAGAAGGTAAGGCTGATGCAATAGCAGTGATGTTCTGTAAAGAAAACTGCAGCAGTGTGAAGAATTGAAATATTTTACATGGGCACATTAGCTCTTCTTGGAAGGAAGGAGATACAGTAGTTTCTTCCCTTTGATACAGTTTTCCTTGGAATCCCTTCTCCAATTATGTCCACACTTGTCAGTATGTACTTGGAAAACTGTTTGCTCTAGAAAGAATAGCTTTCTATAAAAACTAGTTAGTCAGTTTTAAAATACCCCATTTAAAAAATCCACAGAAAACCCAGAAGTGCCCATGAGTTACCCTGTCAGATGTAAGAAAAATGAAAACTGACTTTTCTAATTGAGGAATGATTTTTGTCATGCATTATTTCAACAAACTGAACAGAATATGTTAATATAGCATGTATGTAGAAGGAATAAAGATCATGTTTTTAAATCTTAGTGTTTTCTTCCTGCTCTGGATTATGTTTCTTTCTGTCTTAGTCATGTCTTTAGGTGTGACAGCTGCTGTATAGTGTGCTGTAACCAATATTGTGAGATGATAGTGCATATAGTTCTTAGGAGAAATATGAGACTTAATTTGTTGTTTTCCACTGCATGTAATGTTTAAAAAAACCAAAAAGCCATTCTGCAGTTGCTAATTTTTATTTTAAAGTTGGCTCAGTTAGAAGACAAATTAAATTGGCGAGATCTCAGTCCTTTGGGGAGTTGGTGATGAAAATGGCAAGTGACAGATACTGATTTTTAAATACAGTCTGTTTCCACAAAGCAGATTAACATCTGTTTCCTTTCTTTTGTGTATTTTGAAGAAATGCTTTTGTAAATGTCCAGCTTTATGTTGAAGGTTTGTTTTCCATGCCTTAAAATGAAATATTTTAATCCTGCTTTTAAAATTCTCTATTTTGAGTGGCTGACAAAGCAAGAACAAAAAATCTTGATGTTTATCTTGTTGTTCCTCAAGGTAACTTCACCCATTGTTAACAACTGAGCAAACTTCCATTTTGTCAGTGGAAAATTCCTTGACCTTATGTGAGAATTCCATCTCATCTTAAGAGATGACAATTAATTGAAACAATTGAAGCGATGTAGCATCTATTCTTAGTTTTCTGAAATATTTTGTTACAGTGAAATAGAAGAGAAATAATCTGTGTCATTTCTCCCGGTTGATTAACAAGTACTTCAATTAAACGGCGGGCGTGTCAATACTGTGCTTTAATAGACAGGTAATGGCAAAGCAGAGGATATTCTTACAGAAATGTGTGTGTTGTGTTGCTTCGAGGTATCTGAGAGTATGCGGTACCCATTCAAAACTTCCATGAGGGTAGAAGTAGTGGACAAGACACACCTCTGCCGAACAAGGGTGGCGGTGGTAGAAAGTGTCATTGGGGGCCGCCTGAGGTTGGTGTATGAGGAGAGCGAGGACAAAACTGATGACTTCTGGTGCCATATGTACAGCCCACTCATTCATCATATTGGCTGGTCTCGAAGTATAGGACACAGGTTCAAAAGATCTGGTAAGTTTGGTTTGGGTTAGAGGTGTTTTTGTGGGCAGTGTTGGCTTAAGCGGTTCTGTTGCTCTGTACGTTAATCAAACTTAACTTGAATAACGGTATTTAAAAATGTTACAATTTTATTACACTCGGGAATTTCAGTTAAAATTATAATTAACATATTATACAGCAGTGGAAAAGCCACAATAACCTTTAGATTTGTAGCGTTTAGGAGGTTCAATGATAAACAGAGGTCAGCAAACTTTAGGCAGAAAAACCTTTAACTGCATAATCAAGCATGATAAACTTCACTTTTCATGCTAACTGGAATTACAGCCCTGCTCCACAACTTAGTTTCTTCACATCTAACTCCTTTTTTTGTACAATACAATGTGGACAAGTATCCTCGTAGATACAGAATTTCTATTTACTTGCAAGTTTAAAGACTCTAATATTTTATATTGCAGTATTTACGTGATTTAGAGGGCATTAGGGAATGGGCTGGGAAAGTGAAATGACACTTTGATAGAAGAGACAATTAAGGCTTTTGCTACCTAAAATACAAAAGCAAATGTAAATTGAAATAATTAAGACTTCTAAACAAAAAAAGTCTGGATTTTTTATTATTTCTCTGTTCCTTTGAGCTGGTATCCCTTGTCAAAGACAGAATTTCTGTAAAGCATTCCACAAGGCTTCCCTTCAGGGAAGGGCCTTCAGTTTTCCTAATGCTGCAACTTTCACTGGAACCATTTATAAACAGATAGATATAGATATATATATGTTTGTATTTAAAGTGATTATACATAATTATATAAATATATATAAATGTAATTTTCTGTCATAGCATAAAGTAGTTATTTTTTGCAAAAGCTTCTGTGTAGTACTTTCATCAATTTTGTGACATAATCAAATGGTCTTGTAAATACTGGATATTGATTTTTTTTCCATAAATGATGTTTGTGTTACAGAAGTCAGCAAGTAAAATGGATGGATTATGTCATCCTGATTTTTGTGGTAGTTACTATAAACTGTGGGCCTCCCACACCAGTGATTGTGTGGTATTGGTTAACGTAGTCAGAAAAACATTGTTTGCTCTGTGAACAAAACTTCTGAACAATATTACAGTAGTATTGTTATTATTCCTTGTAGATATTACAAAGAAACAGGATGGACATTTTGATGCACCCCCACACTTATTTGTGAAGGTGAGTTCAGTAGCTATAACACTCTGCAGAGTTGATTGAGGACCTTTAGTTCCTGTTGTGTGTAAACCAGAGCTGAAACTCTGTTTACATCCTGGCCCAGCACAAACGTTTCTGCTTTTATTATCCAATCTGACCTCCTTGATATAAGCAGAGGTGGTAGAACAGATATTTCAGTCTGTTGCTTTGGCAGTGTGGGGGTATGCTTTGTTCCAGGCTCATTAAATTCTTTGTTACTGCTGCTGTTCCGTGATTCTTTAGGTAAAAGAGGTTGATGCAGCTGAAGAGTGGTTTAAAGAAGGAATGAAATTGGAAGCTATAGACCCCCTAAACCTTTCAGCAATATGTGTGGCAACTGTCAGAAAGGTAAGAAAGCAAAGGTGCATTTCGGGGAGGCTGAGAGGCATTCTTTTTCCCTAACCTTTATTGAGGCTTGAAACAAAAATCTCAAAACCAAAATTAGTGGAGTTCAGTCACACAGGCAATGGGGTATGTCTGTCTATTGTTTATATACAACTACTGTGAAAACGTGCTCAAGTAAATTTGGCTTTAATCTCTGGAAATTCAGTCTTACCTTTAATTAGAATGTATTTGTGAGGTGAATTTGCAGGAAAATATTCTGCTAATTATAGCAAGTGTTTTGCAGCTGTTCAAAATCAAACCTCACCTTCCTGACTTGCAGAATTCTGTGAAGATATTTTAAGGCTGTCCTCCTTTGTTAGCTTGATTGAAAGGGAGCCAATCCATGTGAAATCTGCTTTAAAAAAGAAAATGTAAAAAGCAGCTTAGCTGAATTGTTTAACCTTTCCAGTGAGGAGAGGAGTATGGTTTTGATTTCAAGTAATGGTGCAGTGAATATCCTTGCAATCTGAGGAATAGACTGCGTTATAAAGCTTTAGAAGTAGAGCTGATAAACTAGAGATCAGAAAAAGGAAATGTTGGTCTCATAACTTTGTGATTATCAAAGGTACATGTAACAGTTGTATTCATAGTCCTGCAGACAGGTGTGATTCAGAGAGGTTTTGTTATAACTGAATGTCCTTCTAAGTGTGCTTCCATTATTATTGAGCTGCTTTCACTCTTGAAACATGGCATGCTTTCTTTCTAGCTTTCTCACCCAGCTGAAGGTATTTAATGTGGAATTTTGTTTCTCTTTACCAAGGTGTTAGCAGATGGCTATCTTATGATTGGGATTGATGGCTCAGAAGCAGCAGATGGGTCTGATTGGTTTTGTTACCATGCCACTTCCCCTTCTATTTTCCCTGTTGGTTTCTGTGAAATTAACATGATTGAACTAACTCCACCCAGAGGTACAGGTAGCATTCTGACACCTTTTATTGTGACTGTTTTTCAGTGATACTGTATGTGCCATATACTTTGTTTCTTAACTCAGCCTACAAAATTCAGGTCGCTTCTTAGGACTTTCTCAAGTCTGAAACAAATAGAACAGCTTTACTTTGAAGTAACCTAAACCAGAGATAACCAACCCTTCACTTAGAAGAAGTTAGATTGATTGTTGGCTGAAATAATCATCTGCTGTCAGAAATTGAGGATTCCACTAAGTCAGTGGGAAGTGTGGGAGTCACTAAAAGGCCTCTTGAGAAAGTATCACTGGTTGGGAAGTCCTGGCCACCAAAACAATTAATGAACATTGTAAAGAATCTCAGACTAATTCACAACTACACCAGTCAATTTTTGGAAGGCTATACACAAACTTGAGCTTTAGGACTGTACCCTGAATAAACCCCTCTGTGTGGAAAAGCTGTCTGTTCACAAGCACATTTGCCTACAGAAGACTGACTCCTTTTTCCCTTTTTTTTTGCCATGGTCTGGCACATTTTAAGAAGATCATAGCTGTATAACAGCAGATGACAATGATTTTCCAGGGTTTTTTTTCCCTCCATTCTCATTCTTTTATTTAATGAATTATTTTTCTAGGTAATAATACAGTGTAATGCAACACGAAGAAAGTCATTTCATATCATTTTTGTTGTACTACAGTGACAACTGTCACCCTAGAGTATGTGGAAAGTGCAGTTATACAGATTTAGTTTTATTCTTCAGTCAGCTCATTTAGTGAATTTATTGCCTAGAAATTCATAGGCACCAGCATCCCTCAAAAATCTGAGGTGAAGAGACTCTTGAAATAGAAGTTTTTATGGGAGGAAATGCTTGTATATCAATATAAATCAATTTAGAAATACATAGATGAAACTGATGAGATAGAATAGGAGGGAAAAACTTGCCTTTGGTGATAAGACTGCCTCTTCACTCCCGAAACTACTTTCAGAATGTGGATTTTGTTGTTAGCACACTTATGATACTTACTGTTTCTTGTGTTATGGCAACCTAATTCTTTACCTCCATGTACATTTTATCTTTTACTGTAGTTTTTCCTAAGTCCTGTGTCATCAGTGAGAGGTGATTATAAATCACATGTGCAATAATCTAAAAGTCATTTGGGAGAGGAATTACTAGCAGTAAAATACAGAGCATAATGCACATTAGCATTTTTAACAGGATCAAAGTGATCAAAGCTCCTTAGCTCTAACAAGGAGAGTATTTTACTTTCCAAGTTATGGACTGGGAAGTTGAGAAGTTTCTTAATTCTGCCTGGTCTGACAAGGCCCGTGTGTACATTTCCTGTGTGTGATGGACTTGAGTACAAATATATTGGTGTAGCAGAGGAAGGTTACATTGAGAAGAAAAGCATCAATATGCAGAACTGATACAGTATTGCCATTATTAATTAGCTCTCCAGCTGCATCTGTTCATGGAGATAATCCATAGCCAATGGGGGCACTATTATTCATTTAGTATTGTGGATAACTTCAGTTGCTGTGAAATCACTGGACTTCACAAGGCTCATTCCTCCCAAACATCTTTATCCCATGCTGCAATCAGTAGAAGATGAAGATGCTTAGGCATTTTGAGGGATGGGATTGAATTTTGGGCTGTGGATATTGAGTGTGGTAGCCCCCAGTGACAGCCTTCTGCCCCCAGAGAGGTGAGATCCAGACCTCTCCTGTGGCTCCCATGCCATGCCCACTGCATTACTGCAGGTTTTCAGGGTGTCCATCACTGCACACTGTGGCAGAGGAATCCTTCAGGCTATTGTTGCTCCAGCTAGAATTAGAGAATTATTAGTTTAAGCAGTTGTTGAAGTTGCCCAAAGGAAAAGATATTACCGTGTTTTATGCATATTTAGTAGCAGCTACATATATTTTTGAGAGATTATTTTCTTCCCTTTATAATAGTTTTTAAAAAATCCTCTAATTTTCCATATTACATATTACTGCTGTTTTTGCCCTTATTAAACTTTTAAAATGTCCATGTTTATTCTTACCATTCTGTTTCTGACAATTTTAAGTGTTTCAATAGTAGAGCTGTTTCCCCACAGGGAAGAAACTGGATGTTCTTAATTCCATAATCTGCTCTGGGTCATTTGTGTGGAGCATTTGTAGAGATAAAAATCTTCGTGGACAAAAAACTTCCAGTTAAAGTGATTACTCTTAACTTAAATGATACCTTTTATGTTACCCAGTGCTTCATTCTTGTTTGTTGCAAGTGGGCAATGTCCAGATGGCTGTTTGTCCCTTAGATCAAATNGATGTTACCCAGTGCTTCATTCTTCTGTTTGTTGCAAGTGGGCTGTTTGTCCCTTAGATCAAATCTCAGAGAGTGGAAGTTTCTGATACTGATGTTTGACTTTTGTTGTCTTTTTAGCTGTAACACACTCCCAATGTGCTATTTTTGCTGTTGTTTTCACACATGAAGTTTGCAGTTGATGTATGAAAATGTTTAAAATTCACAGGTTATGCAAAACTCCCTTTTAAATGGTTTGACTACCTCAGGGAAACTGACTCAATAGCAGCACCAGTAAAGCTCTTCAATAAGGTAATGAAGTTATACATATCTGTACTGGAATTCATATTCTCTTTACATTTTTGTGTAGTGCATGGGATGGACCCATTTGTTAAATACAGTTTTGAAAAAGTAAGACTTTTAGAGATAAGAACCATTGGAGTAAACAAAGATTGGTATCTCTGAAACGTGACACAGATGCAGAGATACAGGAAACTTCATCAATGATACCTGGATTTTTTTCTGTATTATTGAAATCCCTGTTTCAGCACTGTGCCTTAACCATCTTAATGAACATGTCTGTTTACTGATGCTTGCCTTCTTTCCTTCCCCAGGAAGTTCCAAACCACGGGTTTCATGTTGGCATGAAACTGGAGGCTGTAGATTTGATGGAGCCTCGCCTGGTGTGTGTGGCCACAGTGACGCGCATCATCCACCGGCTCCTGAGGATACACTTCGATGGGTGGGAAGATGAGTATGATCAGTGGGTGGACTGTGAGTCCCCAGACCTGTATCCTGTGGGATGGTGTCAGCTCACTGGGTACCAGCTCCAGCCCCCAGCACCACAGTGTGAGTCCTGCTTTGTCAACAATGGAAATGGTTTTCATGGGGGCTCATTTTCCTTTTCCAGTTAGGTCCCCAGCCATAACAAAAATACAAAAAAACTCTTGTTAGTGCCAGGAAGTTCTAATTCAAAGTTCTAATCTTTCCCACTTTGATTTCTAAAGTTCTTCTGAGTGTTTACTATTTTCAATGCCAGAAAATGCTGATTTGATGCAGAGAAAAAAGCCTCTTGTCAGTTCTGGAGGAACTCACCAAGAATTTATATTGCTTTAAGACTGCCAGTGTATCTGTTTCACCTCCTGAATTTGGTGGAACTCAGCCTGTGCAGATCAAGTGATAATAATTGATGAAATATATTTCAAGAACTGCTTTTTAATGAGAGGTTAATGAGACAGTTTGTGTTAAGTAGTTTAATGCAAGTTGGTTTTCCACACTAAATTTCTGTCGTTGTTCAGTCACTAAGGAAAAATTCTGAAATTGTGTAGCAGCTTTGACTCTAAAGTGATTTTTTTTTATAATAAGCATAAATTTTGAATTCTTCATTTTTGCAGCATCAAGAGATAGCCAGTCAAGTTCATCCAAACAGAAGAAAAAAGCTAAATCACAACAGTACAAAGGACAGAAGAAAAGTAGGTGACAAAATAGTGTTTGCACTTTACCTGATGTTTTAAAGTTTGTGGTCTCTGTCTGTCTTGTTCTGTTTGGAAATGTTTGTGTCAAAACAGGTGTTATGCTTAAAGGTGCAGTATGCCACAAAAGGAACTTTTTCATTGAGAATAATCATTTTTTTATAACTCATGTGAGGGTAGATGTTGCTAATAATAATAATCTATGAATTGTAGATGGACAGTGGTTAAAATATTTTTGTATTCTGACATAATTTCAGTTAAATAATACATTGGCTGTGTACTATAGTGGTAGTTGTACTGCCTTGTACAAAATGCTCAGGTATCAACACAGTTTTCCCTCTGCTGTCTGTAACACAGGTGAAGGAATAAGAACCAAGTTACTGGGATCAGAAAGAATGAGGTGTAAAAAATCTTAATTATCATCTAACTGGCTTCTCTTTGAAACGAGAATTTGTCAGGTATTTTGGTTTAGGCATCTATGTAAAATAAGCTTTTGTATTATTACTTTCAGAAACAAACAGTATTGCTGTATGTGGCTGTTGTCACAGTAAAACACAGTAATGACATTTTTTAAGAATTTCTAGTGTTCAGATACTTTCCACAGTAATTGATTCGCTTGGAATCAAATTGTGAGAATACAAAATTAGCTTGCTTAATTTAGTCTTGTTTCCAGAGTGTTTTGTTGTTGTATAGAACCAATGTGAGGAATTAAAACCATGTCTTCCTGGTGAATTTATGAATTATTAAGACCAATTGGAACCTTCTTCCCCAGTCATTGAGAATACAACCTTTGCTGTGTTGATCTTTGGGCACGAAAAGAAGTTGGCTGGTGAGTGCCACAGATAAAACAGATGTCTGGGAAGTTCTTAGAACTTCTTGTTGAGTGCCTCAAACATTACACTGCTTTTCCTTTCTGATGTTGGAGGAAATAAGCAGTAAAATAAACAGTAAAATCCAGATTCTTTTCAGAATCTTGCAGCAGTATTTTTCAAACACAATTCAGGTACTGGAAAACTCCTGATTTGAGAAGATCTGGGGAAAGATGTGAGTGCTTTTGCTTTAAGCTAGGGAAATATAGCTCTATGGTTAATTAATTACCTTAGGACCTGTTTTTGGATAATTCTGCACTGTCTGAGCAGATTTGTTTAGCAAGCTGTTCTAGACCATCATGTTCATTACCTTATCCCTTTCCTAATACCTGTACTACCCATCTTACAGTGTGACCCAAACCTGGAAAATTCCTCTTACTTGGTGCCATAGGAAGCTTTAATCTAGCTATAGAAAATTCATTCTAGGGAAATTTGTTCTTCATCTCTCACTAACCTAAGATAAATGTTGCCTGTGGGAGCAAGGAAAACTGTGTTCTGGACTGTTTGCTCAATACCAAGAAATCCTCTTAATCACCAGAATATGAGAGAGCAAGGTCATGAACAGTTAGGGCCAGCTGCCTCCTATATGGATTTTTTCTGAGTAGGTTATGGCAACAGAAGTGCTGAGTCACTGAAAAGAACACTAAAATTCAAAGGGGAAAAAAAGGAAAAAAGAAAGATTGGATGAGTTAGGACATGACATCCTGGACCATGGCTTCCCACTCTGCAGTGACACACTGCTGTAACCAGGTACCTGTTTGGAGGCTGGGACTGAACTCCTGACTATTCCTGGGAAACTGCAGGGCCTCAGGGGCTGCCTGTGCTGAAGGGCTCAGTATGGAGGAGGAACCAACTTGTCACCCCCAGAGAAGTTCCTCTGCACCTCACCTGCCATGGGTGGGCTGGACAAACTGACACGTTTCTTCCCAACTGGTATTGTCCTCTCCAGACATCAAGTCAAACTAAAATAAACGCTTGGGTTAAAGTGCATCAGGCAACTCTGACATTCACCTGTTCTCAAAAACCAGGGCCTGTACAATGGTACCATTCAGTTATTACTGGGAATGTTGTTCTCAACTCAGCTTTCTAATGGAGGATTGTAGTTAAAAGCTGTATCATCAGAACAAATGAAGAAAGAGATCATTAAATACCTCGATGTCAGGACTTTGGTTCAAATGAGCCAGAGACAATCCAAATCGCAGCAACTGCTGTTGCCCCTGTACCTTCAGGAGCTTCCTGTTCATGGAGAGAAGGGAAACAAGGTGGGTTAGTTTGTACCCCTGACCTCTGTGTAGCCTTTGCTTAAGGCATTGTAGCATAGCCAAGTAGCCAGTTGTGTGCCTAATCATTTAGACAGCACTTTGTTGACCCCAGAGATCAAGAATCTGGGTCAAAGTTGGGCATGATGCAGGGAAAAGTATTTGGGAGAAAAAAAAATAAGGAAGGGGGGAAAAAATAAGGAAGGGCTGTGTAGGTGGGAAGAGGAATCTATTAAAGATGAGGAGAGCTTGTGCATTATGCTGCTATCTTAATTTTCAAATTTTATTGTTATTTAGCTGAAGAGCTTGTTTCAACATAGAGTATTTATAAAAGAATAATCAAACAGCTCATAAATTAGTGCAGGGCTATCAGTAGCAGCAGGTTCTGGGTTGGGGTTTTTTCCTTTCACTGCATATTTCTGCATTTCAAGACACATTGACAATGCATATAAACTTTATATTCAATAATTACAAACTTTGATACTTTTCTCAATCACTTGGTCATAGAGAATCATTTATTTTTGTATAATCAACCCTTTAATGTGGGTACTGCACCTTTAAACATTTACATGTTTTGTTTTCTGTGTTCTTTTCATTGTGCTCATATTTTGATAATCATCTCCATTCATTAATGGAACTGGAAAGGCAATTGTGACATTATTGCTATTAAAGTAACATCTTTGTCTTAATCTCATTTCCATTTAATTTTGACAAAAGAAGAGAGAAGATTAAAACTAAAAAAAATGCTTTGCTTTAATGAAACTTAATATTAAAATTTTAATGATGGATTGAGAAATCTTTGTAAATGTATTTTGTCTCACATAGACTGTTTGCAGTAACTGGGCTAAGTAATTTGAATTACAGTTTAACTGTTGGCCATTTGCAATCTCATTTTGACTTGTGTAAAGACTAAATAGGAAGCAAAGTGGTTTAAAAGTTAAAGTGGTTTAAAATACTCAGTTCTTGAGAAAATCTGGCAGAGAATGTTATTGTAAGTAATTTGAATTCTCTTAATATTAGAGCATAACTTTAGATTCTGTCTGCACTCAGAAATTGTCTGTTCTCTGTGGGAACCTGAGCATTAAAGCATTGCTAAAATGCGGAATATAAGAAAATAGGGAATCTGGGCTGCTCCCAATATCAATAGTATTAAGTAAATTAAAAGAAAAGTTGCACTTTAAATTATATAGATGTTTAATGTGATGTTTTGATTTGTAGTGACTTCATTACAGCTGAAGGAGGAGTTGCTGGATGGAGAGGAGTACAGCTTCCTGCAGGGAACATCCGACCAGGAAAGCAATGGCTCTGCCAGCTACTACATCAAACAGGAGCCCTGAGGCAGCTCCCAGGAGTGAGGGGCACAGCATTGGTGATAGGAAAAGAACCTTTCTCCGAGACTGACTGATTCTGTTCCCAATTGGATGGTGCAGTTCAGGTGACTGTGCCTGGGGTGCTTTGCTAAATGTAGATGAATTAGACTCAGTTCAGAATTTTTTGGAAGGGTGGGGAAACTATTTTAGTGAAAAAGATTTTTCAATTTATTAAAAACAAAAACAAAGGACACTTTTGTGTTGTATTTGAAACTTTTGAAAGAATTTTGTAATATTTTCAAGTTCAGATTTATTGTGCATTGTTAACAAGAACTGAAAATCTAATTTTTTGGTAAGATTAAAGTTTATTTAGCATGATTGTGGGAAGCAGTCGGAGGAAGATACAGTTGCAAATACAAATGAACTGTCATAACAAATGAACCTTTTTGGTACAAGTTGGGAGACCTTTAGACTCTTGTGAACTGCACTGGTCACGCCTCTGGTTTTTTAATTGTGAAAATAAGGCTTTAAAGCCCTGATTTAGAGGCATAACTTATATGTGGAAGATAGTCCTGTAAAGCTCTACTCAGTGAGTAGCCCCAAGTGCAACGGAGCCATTGCCTGAGGAAGATTTTAACTTTTCAAGGTGTTTTTATTTAGTTGAAAATACCCTTTTTTATATAAGGTTTTGTTTTTTAATGTTCCTTAGGGTCTGATTCAATGCCCATTAACATCAGTAGCCTTGTCTCCAGCTACTGCAGTGGGCACTGTATTGGATCTACAAAGCTCTTGTCTGTATATGAATGTCTGTAGTCTTGGAATGCTTCAGCAAATGTTTACAGAGCCCTATGCCAAACTGGAACTTCAGAAAATTCTCTCATTCGAAGATTAGTTGTAGCTCTGAATTTTGACTGAAGATGCAGCTTAGATGGACAGTCACTAAGGACTCCCTTGGTAGTGGGAAGGAACTTGTGAGTATTCTTGTGCTTTTTTTTTTTTTTTCCATTCAGAAAGCCCTAAATGTTTCCTTACCATCTTAAATACCTATCTGTGACCATTCAACACTGATGTGCCACATGGTTTCAGGTGAGCTGAAAGGAGCCCTACATTGTGGATTAAAAATTAGTTCAGTCCTGCATAGCCTGCAATATTCATGTCTTGCTACAATAGTGTAACATAGGAGTTGAGACTTGAGAACAGTATCAAAATCACATAGTTTGAGTCTATAATTCATAAACTGAATTTGCCTGTTGCCTGGAATTCTTGTCTCATGTCATGTCTCATGTCATGTATCCCATTAGCCCCGCCTGCTCAACTTAAAAGGCAAAAGTCACATAAAAGGGTGAAAATTATGACCACTTGAACAACAAAGTATTTTTGCAGGAGCTCTTAATAATTTGGATTTTCTCTTTCCATATTTTTAACCTTTGTACATTTTTGTAAACGGAGTTGATGAGTGAGGTGGTTGATCAGCCCTGCAGAGCTGTGACTGGAAGAATGTGCATCAAGAGCTTTAGCTTTTACCAGTAAGGTTCATTAACTAAACTCTCAGGAATTCTCATAAGTTCTGTAAGTGCTTCTGGGTCTTCACAGGTCCCCTTTGGAGCAGTACAATTATCATCTGACCCTTGACCATAAGTTAGGGCTTAAAAAAAAAAATTGATCAAAAATTATTAACATCTGTATTCCTACAGCCTAAGAAATACTTTAAGGATATCAACCCACAGAGCCCCAGGAGACCATTTTTGTATATTGTTGTTTGAGCTTAAAAAAAAAGTGCATAGAAAGTTGAAAACCAGCAATTTGCTTATTTTCTAAAATATTGCTCCAACTTTGGGTACATAGTATTGGTGATATGCACAGGTTTACCTCATTCTATGCAAGAGGGGTTAATTATGTAAAGTTTTGTATTTACTACTGGAATTAGAACATGTCCTGTACAGCGTAGGAATGTCTGGAATTCTTTTCTCCCTTACTGGTAAAATTTCTTAAATAATGACCTGTTTTTAACAACAGCTTCTTCTATTGACAGAATCAGTTAATCTGATTACAAGAATCTATAACTTCAGGTGGTAAGGACATTTTAGCTCTCTAAAATAGCCATAACAAGGACTTTGTTGGACCTGGTAGACTTCAAATACCTTATCTCAGATTCTGACCCTGGATGTTTATTTTGAACAGGCTAAATTGGAGAACTAGGATTAGAGACCATTGTAGTGACACTTTGAGCCTTGATTGTTTTCCTGTGTTCTCAATTTAATCTGCTGTAAAATCCAGCTCTGCAAGCATTGATTTCATTTGGTAAGTATAGCACTATTGATCTTTTTTTTTAATGCAACAACTTGCAGGTTGTCCCATCAGCTGGAACAAGGTTCTCAGAGTCTTGCTTTTTTCTCTCGTCAACAGCTTCTGACTTCAGTAGAAAAACTGTTGCATTAATTAGTGTGTCATAATGTAGAAAGTTGGGCTAGTTAATGAGTGAGGTGCATTGCCAGGTCACTAAACTGAGTATTGCCCAGACTCATCCCTGATTTCGGATTCGGTCTTCAAATGTCAAGAGGGAAAATCAGTCCTTAACACACTTGTGTGTTGGGAGAAGTGTAAGAATCTGTTCTGAAGTCTGTCAGGATTTATAATGCTCTGTTATTCATCAAACACTAAAGTCTGCAAGGTGATGTATGTTCTCGGGTCCCCGTGTGACTTCAGCAGTTGGTGAAATGTCTTTTGTGTCTCTGAGTTCATAATATGCCTCCACTGTGTAATTGTCAAGTACAGTGACATCTGTGCTAAGCAAACCATGGAAGGAGCTGCTGGAAGTCACTTGCTGAGGAGAAGCTCAGGGAAAATCTGAGCAAGGTGCTACAAGAGATGTGATCCCCAGAGAGCCTGTGGGAGCTCCCTGGCTTTGCAAAGCATTCCCATGGCTCTGAAATGTTTCTCTTGGCTTTAAAGCCGTGGTACCTGGCTGAGAGATCAGCAAACGTTGGACACATAAAACCATCAATGGGGTCAGACTAATTTTGGCTTTTGGCGCAGCAGGTTTTTCTGACCATCAGGCAGCCCAAGCCCTGACTTGGCTGCTGCCCTTTTTCTTCCAGATCTCTCTGCTGGTCTCTGATCATTACGTTATTTTCAGTAGAACTCTCTAACCTGTTCCTTGCTGCATCTGAGGAAAGCTACTGCAGTTATTGATTCCTTGTTCTATGGATACTAACACGGGTTTCAGTGTTTGTTTTGGTTTATTGTTTTCTGTGATGTGAGTACCCTCCCTCGATCTTTGTATGATGGTGCTAATATATTTGGTAATAATCCTTTATTGGGAAGGGATTTTTAAAAACTGTGATTTCAGCTGAATTTTTCTTCCTTTTGATTTTTTTCATATTTAAAATGAAAAGCCACAGCCATTTATACAAAAAAAGGCATCAGCTTTGTCCCCTGGGAAAATGTTGGGGCAGGAATCAAGATTAAACAAATGGGTTTTTACATCATTTCTGTATGTATTTGATATATAGATCAATATCTGTACAAATTTAATCTTTTATTTTCTTGGTAATTTGTGTGGTCATTGAGAGAGTATTTAAAGCTTTCTCATCCAATGTACATAACTCAGTGAAAAAATGCTTTTGGAGAAATTAATGTTACTTTCATTTTTACAAGACTGCAGATTTTCAGCATGGATGTGAAAAGCATTAAAATTATAACTTTGTGTACAAGATGAAAATAATTCACTAAATTTGCCTTTTTTATGCAAAATAAAAATGATTAAAAGTCTTTTTTCTGAATAGTGATGGTTTTGTTTAAAGGACACTCTTAACCCCATTGAAAATAACCACAATCCATAAAAACATGAGTATTTAAAGTAATCTTAAGTATGTTGGTGTGACAACAAATTGTGTGAGGCCCTGAGCACAAGGGTAAGGGGTTTGATAAGAAAAGGTGAATTAGGTAAACATTTCAGAGAGCAAGCTTTGCACTCAGTCTCATTTAGTTTAGTATAAATATTTGTGTAAGGAGGGAAATTTTGTGGTATCCCTTTTTTCCTCTAGCTGTGTCAGAAGTAGCTCCAGCCTCCCTTCACCTCTCCCTCTGCAATTTGCCACTGCTTGAGTCTAGCAGCTGTGCCAGGCTCATGTGCCAGTGGTTCCTAAATGACCAAATTGACTTCTGTGAGTATTTGAACAGGGTCTGTTGTAAGTGAATGCACCACAAGGAATTAGCTCACACCCATTTATTTGACAGTCACTTTCAGCACTAAGATAACTGGGGTTGCTCTCAGAGCAGCAGCTGGAATGAGATGAGGTGTTGGAAGGCACAAATCACTGTGGGAACCCATCACTCATAGATCCAGTCGTGTGCACAGGGCTTGAAGTCAATGAGCTCTGCGGGTTTGAACCACAGGCTGATCTCCTTCTGTGCGCTCTCCACTGAGTCGCTGCCATGGATGATGTTCCTGTGGAAGGAGATAAACATTGTTTCCTACAGAAATACACTTTCAGCAGCCTTAAAAAAACTTGGATGAAGCATCTAAAGTGGGGAGACTACTGCTGTTATTTCAGGTAGAGTGTTCCAACACCACCACACCCCCCAAAGAGCTAATTTATGCCTATCAGGGTCACTCGAGAGCTACTATTCCAACAGCAGCCCCTGCCTGAGCTTACATGCTGCTCTGCAGAGGAGCTGGACTGCAAAGAACGTCAGCTTTGTACCACTTTCCTAAGCAGCAGCTATGCACTGTGACCTGCAATTGAAATACCATCAGACTAAGGTCTCTACCACCACTTCTGACTTTCTACAATAAAAGGCTGCCAACAGTTTTTGTGTTGGCAGGTAAACAGTGAATAAGAGTTGTTGAGTTTTTAGTATCAATAAATAGACTGAGTACAAACCTTCCCACTTGAATGCAGAAGTCACCACGGATGGTGCCAGGCTTAGAGTCTGCAGGGTTGGTTTCCCCCAGCATTACTCTCCCAGTTTTAACCACGTTGAGTCCTTCCCATACCTTAAGGTAAGAACCACAAAAACTCTGTTAAGCCATGCCTATGCAAAATACTGACAATCTCTACCACTAAAGATAATGACCTTGCCTAGATTCTCTCTTAGGCCTGTAAAGGGGATAAGGGAAAAAAACATATGCACCGGAAGTAATTGTAAAAAGGACTATCAACATTATTACTGCAGTGAAGGAGACACTAATTTACCAAGCCTCATCAGAGTTAATATACAAAACCAATTCCCAACCCTTTGTGTTGTGGTAGAATAGGGACACCCTGCTGAGTGTTCTCATCATCACACTCAGGAGATGCTATTAGAGCAAGGACCTTGTTTTGCGGGGAATGTAGGAATGAATGACATGTAAGTTGGGTTTTTAGGTTAGAGCTTTTTTTGCCCAAAACAGATTTTTTGGTGCAGGAGATTTGCTTTCAGGAATTTTGCTTTATACATTTATATATTAGGCATTTTCATACTCATTTTATACGTGCATTCTTCTTGTTATACAGTAATTTTACTGTCTTAATTTTATTTTTTTCTTTTGCCACTATCAGAACTAGGTAGTTTGAAAAAAGGTTCTGTAACACTATCCCTGAATATTCCTAATAATTTATACAGCAAAACAAATATGTTCAAGAAGGTAATCTTAAACTAAAATCAAGCCACTTACCATGGCCACAATAGGTCCAGAGTTCATGTATTTAACCAAACCAGGGAAGAAGGGGCGGTCTTTCAGGTCGATGTAATGTTGTTTGAGAAGGTCTTCAGAGGCCTTTAAAAGGGCAAATGTAACCTTAAATACAGTTTTCTCTGTATCATTAACCAAAAGGTGTTACAGGTGTAAGACTATGGCATTAGTGATTAGATTCACTAATAATTAATTAGTGCACCAACAATGCTGCAGTGCTATTGTGGCTATCAGTGGGTGCTCCTGCTGCAACATTAATGTAGTTCTTTGTGGCAGTGCGGGGAATTGCCAATATGATTTCTTTGCACTGCAGTGTCCCTCAGTGATAAGCAGAGTACAAGATCCCGGGATGATGTTACCCAACACAACCTTTCAGCCGAGGCCATTCCAGCTCTCAATCGGGCTGCATTAAACCTGTGGTGCAAAATTTGCTTTTTTTGGAGAGGGGAGCAGCCGTGTGCCGGGCAGGAAGCCGGGCCTGGCGCGTGCTTCAGCACATCCGCCATCAGATCCCCGTTCTCCCGCAGGAGAAACCAAGGGGAGATCTCGGTGCGAGTGTGGGTACGGCGAGCCCCGCTCGGGCAGGGCAGGGACACTCACGTGCACGAACTTCATGGCCACGAGCCGGAACCCTTTCTGCTCGAACCGCTTGATGATCTCCCCGACCAGCCCGCGCTGGACGCCGTCGGGCTTGATGGCGATGAAGGTGCGCTCGCCGTTGCCCGCCATGGCGCTGCAGACGGGAGCGCGGTGTGAGGCGACGCGCGGCCTCAAGGTCGGCGGCGGCCATGGCGGCACCGCCCTGCCACGCGGCACCGCCACGGAATGTCCCCCTGGCCCCGCCGCGCCCGGCCCGGCCCCGCGGAACCCCTCCGCCCGCACCTCCCATGCCCCTGGAACGCGAGCCCCGGCCCGGCCCGGCCTCACCTGTCCGAAGCTGCTACCGCCTGCGCCGCTGCCGCCGAAGGAAAAGGCTCAGGAGGAGGCGGGCGGGCCACGGATCCCCCGCCCCGCGCAGAGGAGGAGCCGCCGGAACGGCGGCGCTTCGGGGGCGGAATCGCCAGCGCCGAGCGGGAGCGGGCCAGGCCGGGATGGGATGAAGTGAGATGGGACCAGACAGGATAGCTGTTGCTGCCGGGCCCGAGCGGGATGGGATGAGATGAGATGGGACTAGACAGGATAGCTATTGCTGCCGGGCCCGACGGCCGAGGGGCGGCTCTTGGCCAGGCCTGGCCGCACCTGTCGCCTCTGCCACCTCAAGGGCTATTAATTTACAGACGCAGCAACTGTGGCTTAAGCCTTTAAGGCACTGAAACGACCGTGGATGTTTAACAAAACTAAATAAGTTTTTACTCATTTTTTTCTGGCTTGGCTCCTTTCAGGTATCTCCACGGCCTGAGGGTTGGTCCTGCCAACCCAGCTGCACCGCACAGCACGGCTACATCTCCTCAAAAGCAGATTTATCACAGAAAAGCAATGCGGGATCCATAACCCAGCAACATTTTTGGTAATTTTTTTGGGAAGAAGAGCTGCTAAGTGTCAAAACCTCACAGTACCTGAATGGGTGTCACAACATGAAGCAGGGAGTGTGTTGTTACTTTTGGCCCATTCCTAGTAGATAGAGCACCTTTTCCTGAGCAAGTTATAATCGCACACCATCACTGCAGGTGGGATATCAATGAAATAACCTCTGCAGTCCTTGCGTTGTCTGTTATTGAGGGGCCAGTTAGTGGCTTCACAGGGTCAATTAGTGGTTTCACTGGACCTGCTCAGGCACCTCAGCCACGCAGGAATGCTGGCCTCCACCTCTTCCCATCTCATCACATTAGAAACTAATCAGCAGCTTCCTGACAACCCCCACATCTCCAGAGAAATCACATTTCTATTTTTTGTAGAATCAAGAAGCCTCAAGTAATCTTTCAAGTAAAGATTAAACTGGAGACTATTCATCTCATACTCAGATTTGTCGCATATTCCCTTTCCTCCAACTTCTTTTAACTTAATGAAAAATATTCTATAGCAATGAACATTTTCAGAAGAGAACTTCACAGCCTCACCTACAGCTTCACAGTTAGAAAATTTGTTCCCCCTCCTTATACTCATTATTACATATAAGACAAAATATTTTTTTTCACTGAAGAAACAGCAAATATTGTGGTTTGTGCCATCTCTTTTTAGAAGCTCGATATCATCCTTAGGTTTCCATAAGTCTTTAATTCAACATCCTCTGCTGTCTCGGTTTGAAAGACTAGGGAGGGCAGGAGCCTTCCTTGGAATGGAAAATACAAACCCCCTCCCTCCGAATTATTATAATTTTGGGACTAAGGGGGTTCTCAGGCAAAGCTATGATAACAAGAATAACAGTTCTTTACTAGTGTGTATAACAAGGCAAACAAACAACAAACAGAAGCAGGAGCCCAGTGAGCGCCTCCTCGGCTGCTCTCCGCCTTTAGTGCAGTTCCGCTCGCGGCCGGCGGGGGGCGCTGGTGGCTCTCGGTGGGCCGGGCGGGTGCGCTGATTCCCGCGCAGCGGCAGGGGGCGCTGTGCCGCCATATCGGGGAGCGCGCGGCGATGGCGGCTCGGCCAGGACGGGAAAGGGATGGAGGAGAGGCTCGGCGTCACAAACCCTTGGGGCAGCACGTCCTGATGCCCCAGCAGGACCCTGAGAGCACCGAGCTGGAACGGCAGGAATGAGCAAATATCCCGGGCTGGTGGACGAGATGTCTCAGGAGCTCTGGAGCTGTGGCTGAAGACGCGGGGTGTCTCGGCAGGGCTG
>VYXD01005230.1:723540-746299 GCA_013397195.1 Hylia prasina
TACGACGAGGAGGTGGTGGCCGAGCTGATGCCGCTGGTGGTGGCCGTGTTGGAGAACCTGGACTCGGTGTGCGCGCACAGCCAGGAGACCAGCGTGGAGCTGGAGCTGCTGCGGGACGACAACGAGCAGCTGCTCACGCAGTACGAGCGGGAGAAGGCACTGCGCAAACAGGCCGAGGAGGTGAGCGCGGCGCCGGGCCGGGGCCCGTGCTGCTCCGGGGGGGCGGCCGCACCTCTCGCGCAGGGCCTGCCCGGGACAGAGCGGGCGGCGCCGGGAGCGAGAACCGGGGCCGTCCCCCGTCCGGACGCGGGGCCGGAGCTGCCAGTGACGAATTGGGGTCGCGACGCGGCTCGGCAGGAGGATGAGAAGGGCGGGGAGTCCCTCCCGGTCCGTGCGGCTTGGCCACTGCGGGACCCGTCCGTGCGGCTCCGTGTGCCCGCTGATAAACCCCTGGGCCGGTCGTCCCGGAGGGATCCCCGGTAACCCCTGCGGGGCGCTGCGCTGCCGGTAGGGCCGTGGGAGGACAGCGGAGCAAACATGGAACCGTGCGCTGGCTGCGCTGTCACGGCCCCGCGGGATGCTCCTCGCGGAGGGAGGCGGGTTGTCCATTTCTGCAAAAATAGTGACAGCGCATTGCAAAACCCATGGAAGTACACAGTGTCCAGGCTGAAGCCCTTCAGAGGTGGTACATAAAGCTGCAGGCAGCAACAGGTGGTGTGGACTCTCCAGTGACATCGACTCTGATTTGGGGTGTTAAATGTTTTTATTTCAGTTTTTGTACCAAGAATCTCTTCGGCATAAGTAAGCTTGTGAGGCATTGTCTAGTGTAATATTATAAAGCAGTACAATAGGAATCAGCTGTGCAGGATAACTTCCTGCAGCTCATTGTCTTGCCAGACTCCTGAAGGAAATTGGATTGGCAGCATTATCTGTAATAGAACAAGCCATCTTACAGGTCTATTTCCAGACCCCTTGTCCTGTGCTAATCTCTCTGGTTGTGCTTGTCTTCTAAATTTTCCAAAAATCAGAACAACTGCACTGAGGGTGAACACAATATTGATAGTGGAAGCTTAATTTAAAAAACATTATTCCTGTACAAATACTTTTTTGTTTCTGTAATAAGTGAGTGCAGAATGTTGTCTGCATATTATTCCAGGACTCAATTTGTTATGAAGTGCTGTGGTATGAATGATGTCCCCCTAACTCTTGGACTGATAGGTCATTCATACTCCTTATCAAACCCAGGGTGGTTTTATGATTCTTTATGGACTCCAGTCAGGGGACGGGAGTTGCCACACTATTTCCAGCACAAGCTGATGTAAAAGGGTCTTTTAGAAAATATGTTTTTATTGAGAGTAATAGGAAGGGATTGATAACTACTTTCTGAACTAATTCATGAGAAACTCCATTGGGCTTGAAGCACAGGCAGCATTTGTCAGATTGAAAAAAACATGCCTTGGGCAGCAGAACAGAAACTGAACCAATGTGGTGAAACAGACCGTAGGGTTATTTATGTTGTAGCTTTTCAGGAACTGTATGTGCTTGTATTGGTAGTGTCCTTCACTGCCATCTCCACTTCTGTGTGTCATGATAAGTTTACTTGAGGGGACAGGCTTTATGCAGTTGAAGAACTAGTGCTGATGCTGCAAGACAGCTGGCTGATGCTTTCCAAAGTGCAGTTAGACCAAAGACTGTATTTTCATGGTAGGCACAAAGGTAATTTTTGTGATGTGCTGAGGTCATTGTGCTGTACAGGTGTGAAAGTGTTAGGTACAGCCTGGTGTGTTCAGGCATGGTTGTTGAATTCTTTTTTTGATGCTGAGATAACTTGATGGGTGAATATGGTTGAAATAAAAGGAGGAAGTCAAGATGTAAAGAAATTTAACACTATTTTCCTTGGACAAAAAGTTGCTGGCTTAGCCCATGTCTTTTGTTGTGGAGTTTGCTTGTGTCATCTGGTGGCAGAATGGAGAATTTTGAGCTGCTGAGTTCCATATTTATTGTCATTTGTTCATAGAATCACGCAATGGTTTGGGTTGGAAGGTACCTTAAAGTTCGTGTCACTCCAACCAGGCAGGGACACTGTCCACTAGACCAGGTTGCTCCAAGCCCTGTCCAACCCACTCTTGAGCACTTCCAGGCATGAGGCAGCCACAGCTTCTCTGGGTAATTAACACGCCTTCTTTTACTTTCTGCTTCTTGTTGTAGCAAATTTATTTGGAGTAGTATCTTAATGAACATTAAATAGCTTACTATTTGGGTAGGGGTCTCTTTACCCCATTTTAGTAATTTGTCTTCTTTATTTCCTGTGCTTAAAAAGTGTTAATAAAGAAATATCTTAAAAGCTGTTGCCTGTGGATTTCTGAAATATTTTTTTTAAAGTCACCTTGACAGAAGTTCTGGGCCTATTTTGCAACACTCTGGCTATGGTCTTGATCTTTGTAGTTGCTGCAAAATCACTTTTCTGGCTTTTAACATGGCAGGTTTTTTGATGTCGCTGAAGGAATCCAGGAACCAGCTGCTCTGCTTCCAGTTCTTACTTTCCCACTTTGTGACTGTAAGGTAGCAATTCCTGCCCCCAAGAAGTGGGAGAGGAAACAGCATTTGAGCTTCTGCTATTTTATACCCTGATAAGAGTTACTTCTGCAGCAGTGTTCTGTTTTAGACCTGCACTTGTAGCTGGCGTGTGCTTTGTGTGCACTTGGAAAGAGGATGAAATCTACTCCTTTTGGCCATGCCGAATTAGGATATATTTAAATTTTCTGCTGTTGGTGGGATTAAGCTGTTTTTGAAATCTTTGGCAGCCATGAGAAAGGATTTACCACCACTAAAAGTGGTTTAAGTCATAGTATGAACTTGATGTCTGCTTTTTCTTACTGTTCCCAGAGGTAACTTTCTTCCTTAGGATTGTATGTTGAGTAAACACTGTGCCATAAGAGTTTAAGTACTTTTCATTTGAGAGAAGAAAACCGATGCATTTTACAAAAAACTTTCACTCTATTTTACAATTATCAGATTATTTTCATTTTCATGTGTTGCTCTGTGCCCCAAGTCCTTCTGAACTGGCTTTTTAGGTGATTTTTTTTTCTCCCTGTGCCAAGAAGAAGTTGCCAGTGGCTGAGAATGTGTCATTGTTGCAATACACATTGCTGAAGGACGTGTCATAGACTAATAAAAATTGCCAAGTGGGTGGGACTCTGACATCAGATATGCTCAGCATTGCACCTGGGTCCTGTGACAGGAAAACAAGTCAAGATGTAAAGAGACAGAAGATGGCATAAATATAGGAAGAGATCTTTCATTTGGCTAATAATGTGCTACTGAGTGCTTCAGTGGTTGTGTGCAGGACAGAGGGTTCCAAATGTGCTGGGCTGTTGTGTAGTCTGAGTTCTTATTTATTCCACAGATCTCTGCAAACTTTCAAGTAGGTTTAAAATTGATTACATAAGATGTTTTGAGTTTAGTTTGTGGGGGACTTTTTTACACTTTTTTATAAGGTCTTTAAGAACAGGTTGAACAAAGGTCTGAAATGACACGCTTGATTCTGCCTGGAGAAAATGGGATGGATTAAATGGGAGTTGCCAAGCTATCTAACTAGTTCTTCTGTCATACTTGTGCAGGCTTAGTCAGGATGTGATGATCAATCTGCTGGGGCTGTGTCTGTGATAATCACCAGAAGGAGAAATAAAACCAAGTAAAAATATTCAAAGTCCAAAGTTCTCAATCCCAAGATCTGATCAGGTATAGTTTACAGAGGGGGGGAAAATACTCAGCTCTAATTACAGAAATGCTTTAAATGTAGTAATGTAGATTTGAACTTTAACAAAATGAAGGTAAACTAGTGGAAGGTGGCAAAACCAGTTTTACCACTCGCAGTTGAAGAATTTGAGAGGAAATACAAAATTATATCTATCTGTAGTTTTGTAAGTAGCAGTGACATTAATGGCTCTGAATGACTGTTTGTTATTCATGAGTATAATTGTCCCTGGCCTTTAGCAAGCTGTGGCACATTTTTGAGAAATCATCTGAGAAACAACTAAACAAAGATGTTACAGTTTTATAATTCTTCTTTCATGTTTTCCCATGTTTAGTGTAACAAACTGTTGGTCTTTAGCCCCAGTGCCAAATTTGCATCAAACTTTGAAGCCCTTTTTGAAAAGGGAGTCTGCCAAGAATAGGCCAGACATGACTTGAATGTTAAAGGGGCAAAAGTCTTGAATCAATTAATACAAAGAAGACATGAAACAAGCTTAAACATTGAGAATTTCAAATCGCATTGATTAATTAATATTCCCAAACTTTGTGTGGAGGGGATAGAAAGATTTCTGCACATCTGTGTTTGAAGAGGGATTTTCAATGGCAGCACCCAAAGCGGAGCTACCTGGGCTGTGTCAGCTGTTCCTCACTTGTGTCGTGGTTTAGCTTCAAGCACAGTCATATGAGCACCATGCCCAATCCTGTGATAGCTGTGCAGAGCTTGTCTGAAAGGAACTCTTGTTTCACTTCGTAGGTTTTGATGCATTTCTACATCTGAAGTACTTTTAGTCAGAACTTCTTCTCATGACCCTGTTCAACTGAAGCCCTTTTCATAAGATTATGAAATTCTGCTTTTGTAAAAGCTCTAAAACACAATGGCTAAAATGTGGTAATAGTTCATTAACAGTTGATGTGTGACCATTTGAAATATTTTCCCCACTAAATTTTCCTAACAATACATAGAAAAGAATATTGAAATCAGATTAGTCTTTCAAAGTTGCAGCCTTCACTGTCTCTTTTTTTCCATGGGGTCCTCAGCTGCCTTTGCCTCTTTAACTGTCTGGTTGTTTGGGATTTTTTCCTGCAGAGGTTTCTGGTCTGCTTCTCCTCCCCCTTCCATGAGCCTTCTGCAAAACTTATGTTGGAGGCCTTGTCTTCTCCTTGCCATGCAGAGCATAGAGTACTGCATGACTTAAAACATCTCTGGCTTTTAGAAGTATTCCTTGTGCCAGCAATATGTGCTGAATTTCTTGGGGTTTTTTTGTAAGATAATTAGCAAAAATATGAGCTTTTAAAGCTACTATAATGGTCTGTTGGTAATTTTTATGCTAGGGAATGTGAACACTCATGCATTCACAGTGAACTCCAGAATATGGAGAGTCACAAAGTTGGTAAACCAAGGAAACAGAAGGTGATGGTGAGCAGCTCAGAGTTTTCTGTGCAGTTGACAGATTGTAGATGATTGTTTAGGATTTGATGAAGACTTATGAGAATTTATAGCAGAATTGGGTGGGAATGGAAAAGATATCAAATAATTTTGGTTGGCACTACTGCTGGTGTGTCCCTGTTGCAGTGTCTGTACCTTTGTGGCTTATGAGTGAAAATAACTTCACTGATGATCATCCAAACTAAGGATACCAAGACTCCCTGTGTTCACATGAACTGTTGGCAGTTGTTGAACATTAAGTTAGGCAATAATGAAAAAGTCCATATTTGTGTTAATTCCAAGCAGGTTCTCTGGAGTAGCTGGCACTTAGTTGAAAGTTATTACACAGTATAACCTAGGCTGGGTGTTTGACTGGTGGACCTGGACTGAAACAGTTCTTTGTGTTTAAATGTGGCCTGTGGATCTATTCAGTTGTTTTGGAAACCACCTTGCACCTTCCTGGCTGTGAAGGGCTGCTGTGTTGTTTCCTACCTGCTGTAAAACCTGTAATAAGTTGTTTGATCTAACTTAACTATTTTGTTGTTGTTTAGAAATTCATTGAGTTTGAAGATTCTCAAGAACAAGAGAAAAAGGACTTACAGACCAGAGTGGAAGCATTAGAGTCACAAACTCGACAACTTGAACTAAAAGCAAAAAACTATGCTGATCAAAGTAAGTAAAACATGGTGCACTCCCTGTAAGTGATATTAGTGCTTTTTAATTTTTGTTCTGTAAAATGATAATACATGTGCTAAATATCTGTGCCTTCTGATTCCTACATTAACACGGATAACTGGGTTTAATTCTTGTGCAAGTCTGTTTTCTTTAGAGTTAAGGCAAACAAGTCAGATACGAGCTTGTGACTTGTAATCTGATTCTTCTTGTATCCTGCTTGTATTGCCTTAGACTGTGCTGTTTTCACATTTAGCAACTTTTTCAGGAGATGGTTAGATTACTTCCTTGTTAGTGATGATAAAATAAGCTATTTTTTTCCTATTAAACAGTTGTCTGTGCTAAAGTAAAGGTAATCTTCAGATTTAGAAGTACAGCTGGGATGAGAAGAGCATTGATGGTGATTCTCATTAACTTTTATATAATTTTTGCTGAATTATTTATTTCTATGAGACATTTACTTTTTATAGAAAAACGTTTAGGGAGAACACTTCCCTTTTTAGAGATGTTCTGTGTAATTTAAAAAAACTTCCGGAAACTTCAGAAAAAGATGAGAGTGATCAGTTGTCTTGAAACACTTGAAGTTACATATATTGTAGTTTAGACATTCTGCTGGGCTGCTTCTCATTCAGCCACACAGTCATTGAATGAAACTTCATCATCAGTTTTTCTGCTTTTTTACTTTGAGCTTCTAAGCCACCTTCTGTTGATGCGAGACTGGTGTGTTCATCAGTTAATACATAGCTTTTATTGCTGGACCCTGCAGGGATGTAAAGTGAGACTGTGACGAGGCTGAGAGATGACCAGTTTCTAAAAGCAGTGCCAGTTGTCAAAATAGCCCCTTTTCACTCTTCTGTCTTCCCTTTTTTCTGCTCAGCCACATTTCCTGCCCCTAACACAGCAAATTACAGCTCTTTTCCAGCTGAAGCTCTAACACCTTTTCTGTAAAGTTTAATTTTCAGTGGCATGACTGAGTCTAAAGCAGGGGAGAAGTATTAATCTGAGAGTGTTAAGATGAATGTAGGTGGCATCTAGGGCAGAATTTTACTGAAATTTGGACAGTTCAGGATGGTGTTGGTAAATCTTAAGAGGCATCATCTGCTTCATTATCCACTGTTCAAATATTCCCAGATTCTGTGCTGGCAGGAATGAAGGAACACTTCAAGCAATCTTTCCTAGTGAAAACCAGGATGATTATTTCCTAGGTCTCTTTGTAGATAAAAGTCAGGCTAAAATGAGTAATTGTAGAGACTTGTAACAGAAACCCTGTGATTCTTGTGATAATGGTGTTGTGTGTGTATTTAAGAGAGTCACAAGAGGTGAAAAGAAAGCATTGTAGCAGGAGTTAGGTGGTCTGTCTTGGTAATTAAGAGGTTTCTAGAAGGCCTAAGCTCTAAACATGCAGCCCAAACAGCTTGTTCATGGGGGACCTTGCTCTCTGACAACAAGTTTATAGATCAAGATTGCATCATGTCCTATAGGCCATGGCTTTATTCTGTTAATGCAATCCAAAGGACAAAGTGGTTCCACAAAAAAGAAAAATCAGTTGGATTTCTGGCAGTGTATGTGGCAACATACCTGGAGTTTCTCTAATAGAAATTGCATTTACTGTGTATTGATAACACCATTTTATGTTGCTCTGTGAGTCTGTTGGTGTGAAAGTATTTGCCCAAGAAACTCAGTTGTTCCAGTAGAAGCACTGAGTGTTGCTTGAAGTTTTTTTGTAAGTAGTAATGTTGATAAAAAAATTATCATAACTACATAAAACTCTAGTGATAGAACAATGACTTTCAGACAGCTCTAAAATCTACTTATTGGAGAAAAGAGCCTTTTATTGGAGAAATACCTTGTGTGATGGCAGAATTATATATTTGGAGCAACAATAGGGCTGGGTTAAAAACTGAGTTTGCTTGTGCTTGACTTTGATAAGCTCTCTGGGACAACATGAGAAGATTTGGGAAGATTTGACATGCTGCTGATGCAGAGCAAGGTCAAAGGGGACATAAGCACATTTGTTGAACATCTAATGAGTATTATGCAAGTAAACTGTTTTTTTAGTGCTCCAAATTTCTAAAGTATGAAAACCATGTAAGTGTCTATATTTGTGAAGCAGTTTAACCTCAATGCATTACCTTGTTCTGTTTTATAAACCAGGCAACTGGCATGTTGCACGATCCCAATCACGGATATGTCACTTTAATTCAGCTCCAAGTCTTTTAGCTATATTTCTTTTTCTCTTCTGCTTTCTATAGTACTGCCTGTGCATCTAAATTAGGCCCTGGTGTTGCACACTGTGTTACCACGTCAACATTCAAAACAGTGGCAGTGTTATCACTGGTAATGGGAGTTGCAAATGTCTGGTACAGTGCAAGTTAGTAAATAAAACCTGTGGCTGGAGTGCAGAGTGAGATCACAACATCAGTTTGTGACATCAGTAATAGATTAGAATGAAAAACAGGTAAATCGTGGTTCTGTGTCATACTTTGCCTACAAGACTTTTTGCTTCTTGTAGACTGCCTGTGCTCTGTGTGTTTTTCCTCAAATAAGCAAAGCCTGTGAGAACAAGTTTTGTCTGTTGAGAAGTTTTGACTCATTCTCTTGAACACTGTCAGTGCTGGCATTTAGTGAAGGCTTGTGAGCTGGGACAGCTCTTACGTTACATGGTTGAGTTCAGCTTTATTGTATGTGCTTAAACCTGTGTGCCAGTTAAAAGAAGAAGTTATGGTTGTTATGTCCTGAATTTTAAGTGCTTGTTTGTGCAGTCTAAGTGATTCTTAAACTAAATCAAAAGAAAAAAGGGTATTTCTTTGCAGTTAAATTTACCCTGTGGGATTGCATCCATAGCCATGCATTTAACCAGGTAGGTTGGAATAAAGCTGCCTTTTGAAATTACAGAAGTGAAATCAGGAGGTTATTTTGTGTCAACCAGTTGCTAAGTTCCTGTTGTTCACTAACTTCTTCCCCCCCAATCAGAAATTGAAACAATTGCTGCCAGATGAGTGAGCTACCTTGAAGTGCTCTGTTCTTTGTTGGGAGGAGGTGGGAAGAGCGGGAGGCGCTGCGGGGAGGACTGTAAGCCCAGCAGATGATGAAATCCCGAGTGGCGGGAGCAGATGCACTGGAGTTACCACTCCTGCATGATGTGTAGCACTCAGTCCTGGTACTGGGTGAGCTGTGGTGGTTGCCTAAGTCAAGTTTGCTGCCAAAAAACGGTGCAATATATGGCATTCAGGGATAATTCATTAAACTTTACAACTGCTTAAAGGACAGCAGAGGCATAAGGATTTGCGGCTTCTATTTGGGCGCAGGAATGTGCAACACTCATGAAGCTCCTTGGCTTGTGATCCAGGTTTTCATCTCGTTTTATACTGTTGATTTTGGCTGTAACTTTCCCTGGGTTGCCCCTATGCCTGTGTGGCCTGGCTCTCAGCAGTACCTGGACAGAGAGCGGGGAAGGGCAGTGCCTGTGCTCTTGGGGTCTGTGCTGTGTGGAAAGTCAAGCAAGTTAAATAGCACAAGGTTCCTGGGTGTTTGTTTAGCAATGATGTTGGTACAGACAGTGTTTTTAGAAGTTCTTGCTGTGGATCTATAGTCAACTTTTACTGAGTGTCGGCAAACATCTGTTTTTGGGTTTATGATTTATCTAGTATTTATGTCATTTTTTCCTTCTCAGCAGCAGAGGGCACTTGTGAACACAATAATGCCACGTGTTCAGTAAATAACATTCTTCTGTTCTGCAGTGGTGTATCTGAGGCCAATGCCAGTCTTTGATATAATCTTAAATATTTCTTACAAGAACTTGAAAATACCTGACTTCCACATTATTTCAAATCATTGCTGCTGTGAGACCCCCTAGTTCTACTTGTAATCTGTTTGCAGCATTAAAATATTTGAAATGTCAACCCTGGACCTGGAAAACAGAGAGCTGTTAAAAACTTGTAATAGCAATACACAGCTCATTTGTCCAGCAGTGCTCTGTGAAGGCACATGATACTGCTGGGATACTGATAGTGCTCAGTCTCCAGTTACCGTAAAGGGATAAGATCTTCTCAGAGCTCATGGGACATTCCACTCAGTTCTGGGGGAGGGGCTACAGAGGTTTATTTTAGTTTCCTTCCTTGCCTCTCTTTCTGGGAATGTCAATCTTCTTTCTGTATTACAGGCTGTAAGTTAATTAAATTTTTGGGAGTAAAAAAATGACTAGTATATTTTGACTTACTACAGGAATGGAACAGCTTTGGCATAAGCTTTCTGAAGGAATCATTATTGGAGTAACTTATTTGTTAGAGAATCTGAAAAACACAATGTCTGCATGACTGAAGTGCTTTCTGATGGAGGTGCTATGCTGTGGGAGTTGAAAGATTTGACTCCTTTGCTGGATCTGCCTAGTGCTAAAGTACAACCAAGATGACAAACCTCATTTGACAAGACAACAGATATATCTACATACCTGAGTTTATCAAACCTGAGCTTTGTGCACAAGATAGGTTACATTTGGAGGAAAGTTACATTTATAAAAGAAACCTAACAAAACAAACAAACCCCAAACGAGTATAATCCCAAGAATCAGCTCTTGTGTTTTGTAACTGTAAATGTTGTGACACAACTCTTGGGATGATGGTATTTCCCACGTCAGGTGACACTGTGCAGCTATTGCTTGCTGAAGGTTTTATTTGGGGTATGAGACAAATGCTTTGGAAGCTGACCTAAAAACATTTTTCTCAGAAGCTAAATGGAACTATTGCTTCCATTGGCTTCAGGAGAAAATGCAAGACCAGGTTTTGTTGCAAACGTTCTGCAAATGTTATTTGATATTTGATTTTCCTCTGAGCTCTCAGGACACCAGCATTGCTATAATGTACACTCAGGTAGGCAGCCACTCATGCATAATTTGAAGGCATCCAATATCTGAGATATCTCTGCACATAGGATATCATGCAGCTCATGTGGGTCTGTAGTTAACAGGGAGACTGATGTCAACTTTTGGCTGTGAAGTTTAACAGAAACTGAAACTTGCCAGAAAATTGTTTTGAGATTTGTGTATCTGCACAGATGGTGATACGAATAACTAAACTGGTGTGAAACAGCTCTGTCAGTAAATGGTGCTTCTGGGGATGGCTAAACTGGTGTTTATCTCAAGGAATACACGAATGCTTTTCAATAGATCCTGGAAAGAAATTGAAAAGTTCAGGTTTGTTCTGTGGGGGTCTGGATTGTTCCTACTTCATTTTCACAGACTGACAGCAGCAGAACTAATCTTATTTCCAGCAAAGGAGGAACAGAATGGCTTGATTTCTTGTATTTCTTGATTAGCAGATGTGGAACTGAACTGTTTGCTAGCGTGTTCTCAGTGTGAATGTTCCTCATCTCTGATGATGTCCATCATTATCTCAGGTTTGTTTACCAGGCAGATCCCCCTGCCCTTTGCAACACTGTGCCTCAGGTATCAGTCACTACACCTGAAAAATCCTTCTGTAAAAAGTGTGAGTATCAAGGTGTCCTGGAAAAGGGAGGCTTTCCTCCTGACTGTGCATTTCCCAGTGCCTTTCCAGGCTGCCCAGTGCTGTTCCCAAAGACCTGCTGTCTGTGTGGTTTTGGGAGCCAGCAGCCCACTAGACGGAGCAGGGGGTACAGCTGGCTCCAGAGCAGGCACTGAGCCAAGCTACTAAAATAAAATGGAGCAGGAAATTAGAGCACTGATTGGCCCACTTTAAGCTTAGCTGTTAATATACTTGAGCAAAAGTGGTGAGAAGAGCTTGAAATCCACTGGTGTATAATTAACTGCTCATGTGTGGTTTTAAATTAAGAGAGTATTGTAGTTTGTGCTGGGGTTTGGTTGTTAGAGTGATTCTGTTGCTCAAAATATGCAGTAATTGAGAAAATTACTTTAAATGTCTCTTAGAATCTTACATTCCTGATTTTCACTGGCTTTTAAAACAAATCCAGTCTGTAAAGCTTCTGTGTCTACGCTGACTTCATGTAGATTTTCCCAGACAGTGACTTCCTTCAATAGCCAAGGTTATAAATGGAGCATCCCACTGTTTGCAGAGCAGTCAATCAAAGATTTTCTCACTGAAACACTTTCTTGTGCAGAGTGGGCAAGAACTTGGATGTTTGACTTGATTTTGTGTAGAAGTTTCTTGTACATATTCTTGATTGTATGAGTTTCACTCTGTGTGAGGGATGTCCTGGCATGTGGTTGTCTTTATATTAAATGTTGTAGCAGAATGTTTAAAGAGGTGGGGTTTTTTTCTGTTTTTGTTTGTTTGGTTTTTTTAAGTTTTGTGTTGGCTTTTTGGTAACAAATTGCAGGGATTTTGTGTGCCTGAAACAGTGCAAGCTTGAACAGTCTAGAAGTGTCAGGGATAAGACCATTGCTGCTGCATGTGTTATTTGCTGTCAACAGGGCATACTTGACAGCAAAATTATTGTCATAATTTCAATACTATTAAACTGAGATCTAGAGACCCTGCTTATTAAACTGACCTAGACCTGTAGTTCACAGTGTAAGAGCTACTTGGAGTTGATCTTGTCAAGGGATTGAATTATTCACTTGTTTTACAAATCAGTTTTCTGTGCTGGTTTGATTTGCAAGTCTTACCACTTCCAGGGTAAACAGTTGTTTGATAGCTCAGTCCTCATTTCAGTCCATAAGTGATGTGTGTGCTCTTTGGCAACTACCTAAGAGGTCATAAGGTCCTTCTGGATCTGCATCTTAACTTTGGTGTGGGACCTGCATTAAAGAACAGAGCTGGATAAAAGCTGTCCAGGGAGAGTCTTCAGACAGTCTTGGTGCCAGGAAAGGCTCGTTGATGAGCTGGATCTCTGTCTTGGCTTGTGTAGGAGGAACTTGTAATTCCTCTTGAAGGCATCACACTGGTTGGATTTGCCATTCTAGCAGGTCTGTTTCTCTTTCTCCCCCTCAGGCTTATCAGGAGTTTGAGGCAGAGGACAACATACAGATGAAGGGTTCCAAACTTGGTAAAAGCCATCAGACTTGGGAGGTAAGCGCTGACTTTCGAGCAGGCAGGGTGGGCAGCTTGGCTGCCTAATTCCTCATAATGCTATCAGGAGACAGAAACTCCAGTTTCTCTAGTTTACTATTATATTTAAGCTCCCATTTTTAGGCTTAATTGATTTTCTGTGAGAGAACTTTGATCAAGATTGGTACGTCAGGTCATTAAAGGTGTTAGAACATTGACAGTGCTGGAGAAGTTCAGCACTAGGCCTTGGGTTTGAGTTTATGGTGATGTTTTAGATGGATACCTTCTTATCAGCCTAAAAGCACTAGAATATTTGCATTTTATGCTCATACTTATGATGCTTGAAGACCTTTGTTTTTTTTCCACATAAGCTTCTAAGAGTGACTAGTGCAACTTTTTTTGTTGCATATTATATTTTGCAGGTGTATTATCTTAAACAATGTAATCTTGCAATGTAAGGTCTCCCTTGATGTAACAAGGCTTTGTAATGGCTTTGTAAAGACACATTGCAACAGAGACAATGGATACTTTTGCTTTTAGGATATATATAATCAAACTAATTTTATCATCCAGCCGTAAGAATCTGACATCTTAGTGGAAAAAAGTCTGAGACTGCAATATCAGACACGCTTTTTGTATTGTTACTTAAGTCAAACTTGTAGGAACTATGTCTGGTTGGCACTTGGTAGGCCCAGCATGTGGCAGGCAGTGCGAGCACACAGCTCCATTCCTCTTGGGGTGTTATCAGGGCCAGACCTTCACTTCTTTGTATGTTGATGTATTAAAATGGAACTGGCGACAATTCAGTTTAAAATATGTTTCTGGGTGCCAGTGAAAGGCATTTTGCCCTCCTGTTTAGTTTCCCGTTACTGCTGATGGGAATGTTCCTTTAATAGTGACTGAAGTTCCTCAAAGTTTTTGGGGTGAGAATCTGATGGTCTTCCTCAAAATTCTTCTGACTGTGTGTTCAAATCAGTGGTGGTCTCAGCTCCTTGGGGAGTATCTGATCTCTTGCACAGTGTTTAATTGGAAAAAGAAAGTGTATTCTGTTGGTTGTTTTGGCAAGATCTTATCTTGAGGGGAGGCATGTTTTGGGTAGAATAGATTTCTGGTGCTGTGGCTTGTCCTGCTGGTATTGGAAAAACCAGTTCTGAGGACTGTTGATGTGGTGTCTCTTGAGGGTATGTAACTTAGTGTACGTCCTCTTCTGGCTGAAACTTCCAGCTCTAGGAGTGTAATGTATTGCACAGCTGGAAATGACTTCCAGAAGAAAGTGCTTGGTGTCAGTATATTGTCTTCTGGGCCCCTAATAGTTTTAACCTTTGTACTTAATGAAAGAGACCTTGTGGTCTGATCTAATGGAGAGATCCCCCTTGACTGTCGATTTGTCTTCAATGACTTGACTGAAGGAACTATTTATTATAACTGGGCCATTAAAGTTTTAAAACATTTTAAAGCATTTCTTTCTTCACAGATGGAGAGGAAAGTGGTGCGCTTCTTTATGGAACCTCAACCCCTGTGCAAGCATGTATTGTATCCCTAACTGTGGGAAATGCTTTTGTGGATTTCCTGAGGGCTGGTTTTGGGCAGCTGCAAAGGAGGGTGTTGGTAACACCTGATGTGATGTTCATCTTCGTTGCATGTACTGTTGAGTACTTTGCCAGAATCCGCTTGCAGAATTCATCCCTGGAGTTGGCTCTCCTGGCTAGACATGAACTCACTGAACAGTGCTGGGTGCTTCACCTTGGTTTGTGTGGGAGCTCCGTGTGAGGCCAAGTGGAGCCGTGACTTCACCACCCAGCGCGAAGCAGCGGGGGAGGCTCCTTGGACACTCTTTGTTGGAGAGGGAGCTGGTTTCTGCAAACATGAGACCCATCAGTCATGCAGTTTGTACTTTCTGGTCTGTTTTCCTAAAGCAGGTTTAGCACAGTGGAAAGGTTACGAGGGAGATGGTCTGGGAGCTGTGGTACACAGCCTGGGCACAATGTGCTCACGTGGGAGCTGCTGAGTATCTCTGATGGGCAGCTGTTTAACATCTCATAACTCATGACTAGGATGTCAGTCAGGCAAAGATAGTGGATAAAATGTGGTCTGTCACATCATAGCTTTGTTAATTGTAAATTCTGACTCTTGTTTCTGTAGTCTCTTACCAAAGGCTTCCGTATAACCACATTTCAAGTGTACAAGGAGACTTAAAACACCTTGTGCTTCAAAACAATAAACTGAACTCTTCCATTGAGTAGTGTTCTGCATCACATAAATATGTATTTTTTTAGATACATGCATTGTGGTGAAAAATAAATTTTTCTCTATGTTGTATGACAGATACTTGTGCCTCCCCTGCTGCTATTTGATCCAAAGAGCTTTTGTTCCGTTCAATAACAGGGCAGAAATGGAAGCATTTGATCTGGCAATGTTATAAATACTATTTGATATAATATTTTGACCAGATATTTATAGGTGGACTGCAGAAGGTTGTGTCAAGGAACTTAATGTTCTTATAAGAGCAAGATTAGATCAGGAGTTCAGAACGTTTTTACAGATTTGAGTGAGTAGACAGTTGTGTATTTTGGTTCCAGCATTTGACTTGGGCGAAGACTTTTTTCCATTAAAACATACTTATGATAAAATACTGTGCCAAAATACAGATACATAGATCAAAAAGAAATGGTATATTGAGAATTAATTCTCAGGAGACCCAGTTGGCAGCATGAAAATATGCAAATTGCAGAGAAGATCTTAGCATTTGTCTTCAGATAATGTGTGTCTGGCAGTGACTCTCTGGAAACATGGAACTATAAATTTGAACTTTCCAAGGGACATTTAAACATGACAGGTAGAATAAGCTCAGTTACACAATTTGATACACATGCTTATGTCATAAATATTACGATAAATACCTGAATAAAATGATGGAATTCACATCTAAGCAGCAAAAATGTTTTGTGTTTGAATAACACAATAAGTTGTGTGTTGAAGGTTCTGAGTTCTCTTAGTTTTTCTGCAAATTAATTGCATTGGGATATCACAGTTTGTTTCAGCTCAGTTTCATCTGAGCTGAAACACAGCACAGATGCACTGAGCTGCTCAATTTGTTTTATCTCCCTCTAATAAGAACTTACTGTCTGAAGTTCTCCTAAATCTGCTAGATGTGTTTTTAATTTCTTGGAATACCTACAGAAGCATTCAGATGTTTTCTGTTTTTAAATCTATTGCCTTAATGGTCAGTGACATGTGAGTGAATGCCAGCAGAAACCTTAATTTCTGTACCACACAGGGCTTGAACCTGTTTTAACAAATACCTTGCCTATGTTTGTCCTGGTTAAACACCTCTGGAAATTGTGTGGATGTGTTTTGGGGGACTGATGTAGGACCTTAGCTGGAGCCCATGGCTTCATCTGGGATTGGGTGACGTGGCCTCTGCCTCTTCTTGTGGTTTCCATGTGAAACAGTCTGGATTGGGTGAGCAGTAAGCTGGCCTTGAACAGAAAATCCCCTCTCACTGGCCTAGCAATCAGTAGGGGAAAACAGGACTTGGGCTCTTTAGGGGAATACAAAGTGCAAGATTGTGCTGCTGTTGATGTACTTCAAAAGCTCAGTGATAAGAGCTGAAAAACACAAACACTGACTTACTTTTTATCCTGCTTTGTGCCATTCACTACTAGGAATACTCTGATCTGCTTGCTTTGTCCCAGGCAAGCCAGTCTCACTTACTAGAACTCTGAATTTAGTTTTAATTTTTTTTTTTCTGCTTCCAGTTAGCAGACTTGAGGAGCGGGAGGCAGAACTCAAGAAGGAATACAATGCACTTCATTCAAGACATACAGAGGTAGGTTGTCACACCAAGATGATTTTGGGATATCTGTAAAAATGTAGATCTGTGGAAAACCTTTTGTTGTGAGCAATTGGGAAAATTATTGAATATTTTGATTTGTACACTGAGTTGTAACCAGGCTTCATTTGGTGGTGTAGTTTTCTTCATTCATGTCTAAGTGTCTGTTTCTCAATGTTTGATTAGCTATAAAAATCTGTCATTTTTATAGCTTTGTCCAGATATTGAGAAGTTTTCAAAAGGAATTTGTTCTTCCATATTTCAAAAGCAAATTTTCAAAACACATTAATAAGCTTCAAAGAAATAGAAATGAAATCACATTTTCATACTCTTTCCGTCAGTTTTTTTTGTGTTGGTTTTATTTGTACCATTGAAGGAACAAATCCTTTCAAAACCTGCCCTACTGGGATATGTGATTAAAAGAGTTCCCTGCTATATTTTATGCATTTTTTAGCTGTTGAAAATGGGATTTGCTGAAGATGGAACAAGTTGAAATGTGTCAATTTAAATAAATAAGAGCCACACTGTTTAAATTGGGTCCAAAGCATAAAAACAGGACTTGCAAAGCTTCAGTTTTCAGTAGCAGGTTGTCTTTCCCATACAGGGATGTTTTACTGCCTAAGTCTATACATATTTTAGTGAAGAAGTCACTAGGTCCTTTGAATTATTCTGATTAATGTGGAGTCCCACTTGAGCACAGTTCTTCTCCTTACTCTCCTTCCTTTGCCTTTGGAAGGTCAGCGATCTGGTTTTAGATCCTTGCTACCAAAGAGAGCCATACTGACTGCTCCCAGTCCGAGAGACCTGTGTAAGGAAAGGGGAAGCAGATACAGGTGTCAGATATGGTTACCTTAAATGCTTTCAGCAGCCTTAAATGTCTTATACTCACAGCAGCTGAAAAGTGACTTGGATCCATGACCAGTCTGTAGCACTTGTATGACAAGACTTCTGAGGCTCTTAAAAATATTCATATATTTACTGAAATCATAGCATTTTTCAAATTACATTAGTTACTAGATAGTCGCTTTAGAATGGCAAATCTGTTGAAAACTGGAAATCTTAAGTAAAATGAAAAGTGACAAATCTTAATGTTGCCCCTGAGGTTTGGGATCCTTTTGATCTGGAAGTACTTCAGAGTATTGGGTGCTTGCAGTGTTCTGGTTATTGTAATTAGAACCTTTGGGTTCTGTCGCAATAGAATTGGCACATTTTTATTGAATCCTGTTTCACGGAGTTCAAGATTAAATGTATTGGACACCATTAATTCAATGACATGCCTATGACATGTTCTGAATAACTTTTTACATAAGTTTTGTCCAAAAGGGACAACAGCCTCTGCTAATCTGATTCCAATTTATTAAATTCTTTTACATCTTAATTTCGCTTTCTTTGATGTAAGGAGAGATTTTTCCTTGGGCTTTACTATTACTGGGGTGACAGTCCTTTCTTCATAAAGAAATAATTTTTAGTGTACCATGGTATATCCATACCTCTGTTCTCCTAAAAGCAGATCCCCAGGTTATACTCCTGCCTTTCAATATGATTGCTTCCTTGATTCTTTGTTTTCCAGACCATAGTGAATCTTGAAAAGATGCGCCTCCCTAAAGGATAGAGCATCTCAGCATTTTAGTGCTGTATCTCGTGCATGTTTGAGACTCAGGGTTGGAAATCCCTGGGAATTGGAAAGGGCTGGCTGATAATAATGCCCAACTCCCCATTCTCTTTGTTGTTTTCTGCTTCCCTATTTCCCAACAAATTCTAACACTGTAGATCTGTGTAGTAACTGTTTTCTTTTAATGCAAGGCATTTTGGCAGATATCCAACTTCCTTTCAGCATTTAGGTTTATCAGTTTTATTGGATCAAATATTTCTATCAAATACTTGGTTCTTAAACTTTTTTCCTTTCATGTTCTACAAGGAAAGGATACTTCTCTCCTTCTGAGTCCACTTCACAGTTGTCTTTACAAATCATGCATCTTTGGTACTTACTGAAATGGCAATTGTTTTTCTTTCAATTGACCAGATAATGAACAAATCATTTAGAAATATTTTTATTTTTATAAATTTAGCTCTAAAATGCTTACTTTGACAGACGTCATGTTAAAGATGCAATGTGACTACATTTTGTGCAATCTTCAATTCTAGCAAATTTTCTCTCTTCTGTCTTCATTATTTGTTTCCTTCCAACTCCTGGCCTGAGGTTCTGTATCCACGTCCTTCACAATACCCACCTTTCAGCCCTCCCTACCTGTCTGTGGCTGCCTTTGCTGGAGTTCACTGCACAGCAAAGGTGTTGGCTCAGCACCCCAGGGAATGTCACCCATTTTCAGTCCCAATGGACCAAGACCTACTGAAGCTGAGTCACCTTGGGGAGTTCTCCCAGGGATGTGAAGCAGAGAGCTGAATCAATCCCTCTCCGCAGTGTGTGTGTTGTGGTGAGAGCTGGGAGTTCTCCTTGGAGCTCAGCCTGCCAGAGACAGGGTCTGCATTGCAGTTCCACCACCAGCCTGCCCAGCAGTGAGGTGTCTGCAGCTGCAGAAATAGCAGGACTGCCTTGGCTGGGAAGAGCTCTGGGGACAGGCCTTACCCTCCATTACCCTTCTGTTAAATCAGCATCTGTCTTGCTGCTCTCTGGGCTGGTTGGTGTGGGTGCAGGATATCCCATTAAGCCTTCTTCTCACTAAGACTGTACTTGGGCTAACTGGCTTGGTTTCAAATGGATTAGGGAATGAGAACCTGAGCAGTTGAGATGGCAGATTGGAAGGTGGGGTGTAGCAGGTGGTGAAGAGGATAAAATGTTTGGTCAGAACAGAATGGATGGAACAGCCTGAACACATTCTAACTTCTGTGCTCTGGTTCCTTGTCTTTCCTGTGCTTGCAGTGGGTTTTGATCTTGTGCTGATCATACTCTGCTCTAACACTCAGCTGAGATGAGTGACAAAGCAGTGTGCTGGAGTTCCTGAGGTGGAACTTCTGGGTAAGGACTTGTTTCCATCTTTCTCTGACTGTAAAGGACCAGATGTGGGAAGCTGGAAGCCATCATACAGCCAGGTGCTGGAAAGCAGAATGGTTGACAGTGGTCTAACACAAAAGTCTTCAAATTTTTGCTCTTTGACTTAGAAAGGAATTCTGTCAGTTGCCTCTTGTATCTCAAATATTGTTCTGTTTAATAGATTCTGGCTTGTTTTCATGCCTGGATAAAAGCAGGCCTCTCTGATCTTTGTACCTGTGAGGGCTTTTTTGCCTTTGCTGCTGAGATGATGTGCTGCTGCTGGTGCCTCTTTCAGAGCACACCATTCAGGGTGATTTTGACTACTGAGTAGGAGGTAAAGGATCTTACTTTCCTTTTTCAGCAGAGCTAAAGGACATAACTTCGTAACTATGGTACTGGCTTTTTAAAGGCTTAGCTAAGGCTTTTATGTTTATTACTCAGTTGGGAAACTGAGGCAAAGCAGTACTTGAGATCTGCTGGAGAATTGACTAATACCTGTGGCCTCCCTCTGCACACGTTTCCGAAATAAACCTCTTTTTTTCTCTGTTTAAGGAAGTTACTCTTTTTCTCCTATGGGAAACACCAGGCTGAGGTGACTTTTCCTGACACACAGAATATGGGCTTAGTTTAATGAAGCATAATTGGGCCATGGAAGTTTCTCAGTGTTCTGCACTGATACAATGTGACAGAACAGTGAGCCTGGCTCTGGCATTGGGAATGGACATTGTCAGGTTCATTAGCATAAACATATCCCCAGCCAGTCCCTGGGCAGGAAGAGAAAGTTAGTGGCAGTGTCTATTTACAATTATAGCTAAGCATGGGCAGCTGTCACATTGTGAGATTAGACTTTGGATATCAGTTCAAGCAAACAGTTTTTCTAAAGCCTTATGCTGAGCATTAACAGCTTGATCTATAAAACCTGGATTTAACATCTTTACATACTAATATATCTGCCAGCAGCACCATCTTGTGTGTGGATAAAGATGCATCAAGAGCTCTGGTGGGAATGGTGCTTTTACTTAGGTGAGAAACTCACCACAAACCCTGAAAGGAAAGAAGGTACTTACATAGAAGTATGTTTAGGACTTTGATACTGAATTAAGGAGATTCTAGAAATATCTGTTACCTCAATAAATCTAGATTATGTGGGACAGAGAAAGATCTATTGATACTGAATTAAGGAGATTCTGGAAATATCTGTTACCTCAATAAATCTAGATTATGTGGGACAGAGAAAGATCTATATACACACAGTTGGGTGCACATTCCCAAAGGGAGGAGCTGCTTGTGCCCAGCCTGATTGGATCTGCAGGATAAGCAGCAAGGGCTGTAGCACTGAGCCTGGTCTGACAGCCAAAGAATTACTAAAACCTGTTTAGGGGAGCTAAAGGAGTGACACCAAAAGGAAGGAGGAGCAAAAGAGCAAGAAATGTATAAAGGAGATGCTCTCAACCTGGTTAAGGCAAAGGTGTAGGTAACAACATCGCCAACATGGCATATCCACATTTGTTTGTGACAAGAGCCAAGGTTGTATACATTGGGAGTGGTTGTGTTTATAAGGGTAGAAATTGAAACGAGTGCCAGGATGTTCATTGTCTTTTACTGAGTGCTGAAGTTTAAGATGTAGAAAAACCTTTAACACTTCTGCAGCTGTAAAACTTGTCATGTGTCATATGAGGAAACCAATCTGAGTGTTTTTATGAGGTGGAAAGACATTGCGTTCAAAGGGAATTGATTTCACATTCATGCTGTAATGTGTTGGTTTGTACATGTACCTTAAAATCATTAACACCTGAACTGTGAAATGCTGTTAACTAAGGTAAGTCTTAAAAGTTCTGAGTTTATCTTTAATCCTCTCAACTAAATGTGTTTAATTACAACAGTGCTGAAATGCTCTGCTATTATGATCTGTGTTCCTTGGAACAACTGGTTGTATTCAAAATACTTGTGGACTTCATGGACAGCAGAGTGAATTGTCCATAGTTAAAGGTTATGCATGATGAAAGACTGACTGCAGCTGGTATTGAAGAGAAGATGGGTAGACATAGTTAATTATTTATCATCTGTCCTCCAGCATAACTTCAGTAAAAATTGTGCTGAATGGAAAGTAATTCAATCCATTTAAGTCTATTCTTACATAGTCAGTAATATTAAAACCTTTTTATTTCAACAGCTGAATAATCTCCAAACAGCAGAACTTCTAATCAGATTTTGAGCCCTCAGAATTTTAGTGCATTAATTCCTTACACACTTCTGGATCTTCATGGATATGCCAAGGCTCAAGGGTCATTTAGATTCAAAAGATTTTTGAATGTCATCTGGTTCAAATCTCAGTGCTTTTGGAGTGAGTCTTCAAAGTTTTATTGCACATGAGCAGTTAGAGTGGGCTTACTTCCCAGGAAGCTGCAGTATTTATTACCTTAACCTTCAAATTAAGTTTGTGGGAGTTGGGAATTCACACATCATTTCTTATGACTCTACAGCACCAGCTGTGGACCTCCCTATCCTGTGGGGAGGGAGGGTGAGGAACTTGTTTCCTTGTGGACGCTATTCCAGTATTGTCAACTTTTATGCTTGGGACCCTGGGTTGAGGCAGAGAGTGGACTTTATATGGTGGTACCACTGTTCCGATTTTTTTGGACACCACAGGCACATATAGCCTGGATCGGTAGAGGAATTGCTGTGCAGCACTGCACATGCACATAGAACCTTATGATTCTATCAGTCTTAAGTTGCCATGCAGCACTGCACATTTTGGTTTTCATTTTATTTTTGGGGTCCTATAGCTTATATGCATTGTGCTGAAGTATGTGCTCTACAGATTTGCTTATTTTATTATCAGCACCTTTTTCAGCTGCAGAACAATATAAGCTGAACAGTCCTTTAAACTGACCTGCCCTCCAGCCTCTGTGGGTAACAATTTTGATGAGACATTTCAATAAACAAAAAAAACAGACTGAGAGGAGGGAAGAGAATAGGTTAAAACCATGTGCTTTGCAAAACATAAAAGTTGTGTGGGTGTCTTGGTTTAGAAGACAGGTATCCACTAGGGAAAACTGGAGTTTCCTTGGAATGGAGAATGTAAAACCCCCTCCCTC
>VYXD01005230.1:751654-798253 GCA_013397195.1 Hylia prasina
TTTTTGTAATGTGCTTTTGCTCCCCTGGAGTATTTCATGGATTTGAGAGATCTGGGGAAGCTATGCTTTCTCCTGCCCTTCTAATTTCCTTTAGGAATTACATGAATTAGAATTCACTTTCTTGGTCTTTATTCATTTAAAAAAGAGATAAAAATATAGGGTGAAGGAATCTAATTGTAGAAGTATTGTTTCTATTTTCTAACACCAGTCAGATTTTAGAACTGAGCATCTAAAGGTTCCTGTAAATGCTTCAGTGCATCACTTCAGATGATTAGTTCAGGCTTTTAAAATACGTGTTTCCATTCTGCTCACTGTGATATTTTCAGATATTTTTTGGGCACTGGGGAAGCAGAAGAGGTTCTTTGGTTTCTGCTCAACAAGCAGTGAAATAAATTGAAATTGATTCAGTCTAATTGGATTATTTCTTTAGTGCAGATACTGACATAATAAACTTCATTTCCAAAATCAGCCTCTTTTGCAAACTTCATTTACTGTACAGACTTGCAATGCGCCTGACCTCTGTTCTAACACATGAAAATATGCTTATTAGAAAATTTCTCTCAAACTAATCTGGGAAAAAAACCTGATGCCAGGTGTGAACTGTTTCAGTACCCATTTAGTATTCTCTCTTTCGAAGACTGCAAAGCAGATCAGCTTTGTTGCACGTCCTGCAGTAAGGAAATGTGCTGGACCCTCTGCCTGAGGCCAGGCCCCTCACAGTGCAGCTCTACTGATGCCTTTAGTTTTAGCTTTCATGTTTTTCAGATTCTGTGCTGCCTAGGTGTGTAGTTCTGAGCCTCATATGAAGTGCTGGTAAGCTCTCTTCACAGAGTAGGTAGACAAAGCAAGTCCTTTTCCTGCTGAAGACCAAGGACAGTGAGTACAACTTTCAGGCCCAAAAGCATAAACGGTGGACTGAAGAGAGAAAGAAGCAGAATGAGACCTCACAACCTGAAGCTGTAACTGGACAATTAACCCCAATATGCAAATGGACCAGAACTGACAAAAGTGTAAGACCTTGTGACTGGTCATCCAGTTGTGACCATTTTGGGTACACCTTGGGCCTCGTCAGACTCTTGTCCTGCCCAAGGTATACCTTTAAAGGCCCCTCAGTAAATATCTGCTTTATTCTCTAGCTCTGTCCAGTCACTATTTCAGGTCAGCCTTCCCAAGGCGTCACTGTCAGCCACTGAAGGGCAGCTTTTCTTCCTCCTTTTTGTTCCTGCACTTCTTATCCAATGAAATGGTCTTAGACACCCTTTTGACAAAATCTCAGCTTCTGTGGCCTGTCTTTTGTTCCCCACAGGCCTGAGAGTTGTGAGAAGTCTAAAGCAAAGCAGGATCTGTTACAATGGTGGGAATCCTTGGAATCCACTGTGGGGTTTCTCATTCCTGCAGTTACAGATGCTGGAACATCATCTGATGTTTTGAATTTTGTAACACAGGCTGATTATGCTTTACTCACTTTGCTGCCTGCCTTGTTGTGCTAAACTACTTCACAATCAATGACTTAATTTGGAATAATATTTCTGAAAGGCCAAGATAGCTCCAATGTGAGAATTGAGTGCAAAGGTTTTTGTGACAAGGAGCATCTTCCTGCATCTGGACTGGAAAGGTTCATGCCAATTAGAATTGTTTGGTGTTTGAACATTGTGATTTTGACAATGTAAAATTTACCAAAGAGAATTTACTGATTACTTGGTAAATAAAATCCCTTCTTTATTAATTTGCCTTCAAAGTAAATAAACAAAATCAAAAATATGTCCAAAAATGCTTAGCTTTTGCTTTTCAGCACTGCCTGCCATATATTTGCATGTATTTTGTATGCAGATAGTAATTCTGCCTAGGTTATGTTTAATTTGTGAAGGGCCTTGTGAAAGGAAGCACGTGTGGTTGTGACTTGTCTTCTTATAATGCTAAAATGTGAAAACTATGCCATCACTTGTTCACACTTTTATCTTCTGCCTCTACTATACTTAAAGCTGTGCTGGTTCACTACAGTCATTTGTTTCTGCACTACATTGTTCTGCCTGAACAAACACTTTGCTTATCTCAGTTCTAGGCCTGGCTGATATTTTTCCTTTTCAGGCCTGGCCATTCTGATGAATGGCATTGCACACAATGGTTTTGTCTCTTGCTAGCAGGAAGAATGAAACCTTTTGTGCACTGAGCACACTACCGACCTGGGGATTTTTTGTTTCTTTTGAGGATTACTGCATAAACCTTTGGAATTTCCAAATGCTACTTGCCATAGGGAAGTAGAAAGAATGAAGAAGTGAAAATTCGGGATGAAACATTTTGCTTTGGTGGCACACGCTTTTGTGCAGCTTTAAGATGAAGTAGAGTGTTGAACTGATCTTGGGTAAAACGACACAATTTTTAGCTGAGCCAGTTGTAACACTGGTAATTCCCTGACCCAGTTCTTTTCTGTTACATAAATCCATGTAGTTTCTGTGATCTTTAGGAATAAAATCCCCAATGATTTGAGAAGAGTTGCTTGAGGCTTACTATTTACAATTTTGCAAATGCTTCAGTTGATGATTTAGCTGTTTGCTGTTGTAGAAGTTAAGTGGTTATATCTTGGAGGAAAAGGTGCAAAAAGGTATATTTAATAGTGGCTGCTGAAAACTATTTTCAATCTGAAGTAAGGAAACACTTTTGTCTTATATTTCTGTTGGCATTTCATTTCTGTAAAACTTGTTTGCTACAGATTAGTTGTAGTGTAAATCAATAACTGCTATTTAAAGCCCTGAGATTGACTTGGCAAGTGAAATGAGGAATTATTGGGTGCTGTGGCACAGTCTGGGTGTGCTGCACTGCTCATTTAATGGAGCAGTGTCTGGATGTTTGAACCGGAATTTCGCTACTTCTTTGCTGATTACGGAGGCCTGCAGGAAAACAAACTGTGGGACATCTGAGATGGCTGATGAACCCTGCCTGTCTTTCCAACAGGAAGGAGCGTCCAATATCCCTGGGCATCTTCCCATTACCTGCAGGAGATGCTCTCCTCACGCCCGAGGCTCAGAGGGAGGCGGCAGAAACACCTGCGGCAGAGCACTGGAAATTCCACGAGCTGAGCCAGCCACGGTCCCACACCAGCCTCAAGGTGAGCACAGCCTGGCTGCCTTGTGTGGCAGGAAAAACTCCCATAACAGATGGTAGGGAGGATGGAAAAAAAAACCAAAAAAAAAACCAAAACAAAAAACCCCACTTCCTTGAAAGAGAGGAGGTAGACGCCTAAAATATCTCTATATAAGCCAAGTGCATTGCTTACTCCAGTAAGCTTTGAGGGAACTTTCTTAGTACAAGAAACAAAGTTTTGGGGGCATTTTCCAATTGAGTGATAATACAGGTTAGTTTTCCTCTTCTCAGCAGTGGGTCTTTTCTTTCTGACTAAGGACCCTTTCTAAAGGTTCCAACTTGTTTTTCCCCACTAGATACGTTACTAGGTAGTGGGAACAGTCTTAATTAGTTTTATTAATGCTGCTTTAGAAGGCAAGCTTTGGCTATGACGTGGACAGTGCTCATCATGCAGCCCCTGCCTACTACCAGGTGTATGGTGCAGGTAGACCACAGAGCTGAGTGACCTAACTTTCCTAAATTACCCTGTGATCATGATTTCCCTTACTCATAGCTTGGCTGTAATTCCTGCAATTGTTCTATGTTCCAGCTGTAAGAGGGTAGAATAAAACAATCTGCAGGGAGTGGAGGAATGGGGGAGTGGTGTTGGAGTGTGATGAGTCTGGCAGTCTAGGGTGCACTCACAGCACAGCAGGAGGAGGATGTGCAGGGTGAAGAACTCCAGAATGTGTAAATCCTCCCAAAATATATTTCCTGACGAGGTTTTTTTGGAAGCCTGTGGATGTACTGTTATTTCTGGAAAGGCATACAGCTGAGAGGAGTTTCCTCTTAAGTGAACTAAATACCTGCCTAGCAGGAGAATATTAACTGATCAGAACTACAAAAACTATTTGGAGCTAATAGGAATCCATTTATTTATCATGGAGATCATAAGGAGATAATGGGAAGAGGTAGGGATATCAAAGCAACAATGTGAGTTTGCTTCTAAAATTTGTCACTTAAAAAGGGTGTTAGTCAGGAGGTTGGATCTTGAATATGTCCAATTCCCTTAGTCTTATGCTATTAACCTCAGTAAATTGGTAGGTTTTAGGAAAGCTGACTGAAATATAACTTATGTACAATCAACACAAGTCATGACTAAGAGTAGGTGGAGATGAGGTAGAAAGAGAAGCTTCTGATTCAATCTTTCCCCCCTCAGAAAATTGATTACTCCATATTGTCAAAATAGGCTTCTTGGTGTAATTTTTCTAAAAATAATGCCCTGCTAAAATGAGAATTCACAAAGTAGCACAAAGTGTAGTTACTCAAATCTGTTTATTCAGAATCAGTTCCTTAAGTCCAAGGGAGGATCTTTACTTTGTAATTGAATGTGCAGTACTTCTGAAGTGATGCTATTGAAAAACAAGATGTATTGAAGCCGAAAGCATTTGAAACTTTTTTCTCTAATACTTTTCTTCTGAATATTTTTAACATCCAGTACATGGCATAAACAAGATTCTGCTGCTTTCTAACATCTATTTTCCATTCATGCCTGAACCTTTCATTAATGGTCAGTGTTTCCTCCAAAAATATCACGAAGAGGAGATGGCAGAGATGAAAAATCTGGGTGTTCTGTAGCTTGGGCAGTAGTGACATTGCTGGATATCATTGTAAGATGACAAACAATTACATACCAGTCATTCTTTTCCACTCATTCCTGCACAGCATTGCAGATGAGTTACTCCTTCCAATTTAATTATTAATTTTTAAACTTTTTTTTTTTTTTTTTTTAAGGGGAAGTCTTTTGGCAACATGACAAAAAAAGTCAATTTTGCTAAGTCAACACAGCACAGATTTTCAAATGTCCATGCTTTGAGATATTCCGATTAATTCAGTGTCACTTAATGAAATTGCTTTTGCTTTTCTTTCATTCTAGAACAAATATTTGTGATAGTTTAATCTGTGTGGTTTCCAAGAGTAAGCTAAAAAATACCATAGATAATAAAGCCAGAAATATAAAATAGATGGGGTGATTTGAAATTTTTTTAGGGAAAGGACTGTTTTATTCCCTGTTTTCGCTTGTGCTATCAAGCTATTTTCCCCGAGCTTTGTGTGTGATCAGTTTGTGCTGCATCAGTTAGTGGATGCTCCTGGAATACAAAGATGTAGAAATGTTTAAACAGAGCCAGCAGCTCTGCTGAGGTTTTATTCCTCGTTTGTGTGAGTTCTGGATGCCCTTGGTAAGGAGCACCACTTCCTCCCTTCTGTATCTGCTTGCTCAAGTATAAACCATTATCCAGTGCCTCAGCTTCAACCATTCAAAAGGCAGTTGGTTAAATTGCAGAGTGTTTATTTCTTTCCTTTTATTCCTTTAGAGGTGTCTGTATTTCTGAATACTTTTGACAGAAAATCAAATATTAATAATTGGTTATTCTGCAATTTACTGTAAAACAATGAGAACTGTCAGTAATTGATAGGCAATTAGAGCTGTATTTTTGTTTTTAGGGCTTGCAAATTCAACATGGAGATGTTACTATCAAGCAAGGTTTACATTTATGCTGATATACATAAATGTGTGTTTTGCTCCCTGTCCCCACACAAATAAAAATTTTGCCTTAGTTCCAAAAGGACAAATCTCTAAGTTACAATTCATAGTAATCTTATGCTAAGTACAAGTCAGACAGTGTATGTCTACATGTAGGTGTCTTCTGTGTTTTTTTCAAATGACCTTAAAATTCAGTTTCATTTCCTCCTCAAAAAGGAGGAAATTTGTGAATTTGTACTTTGCAAAATCTAAACCTATTTTGTTCTTGACAAGTTCAGTCAGTTCTCTTTAAAAAAATGTCACAGATTTGTCCAGGAGACTTGCTTTCACCTCTGATTCCCAAACAAACCCTACAAGAACTTTTGATAAAAAGTTGCCATGCTGGCTTCATTTTGGACACAGCAGCCTCAAGTTTTGCCTTTATTTTCCCCAACAAGATTCCTCTAATGGTGTGTATTAGAAATTATTGGCCTAAACAGGCAGACTTGTTCTCCTCTCTGCAGTGAACTGTTGTTCACTGTGATGTGCTGCTTTAGTCATAGATCAGACATCTGATCTGGGTCTGGGCAGGAATGGGAGGTAAAATGTGAATGAAGGAGATGAGAGAAGAGCCAAAAAAGGCTATTGGTATATTCACATAGTGGCCTTTGGTTGTGTCACACACAGTCCACTCTGCCCTCCCACCCAGTGCCTGATGTAGCTCTGTCTGAGTGATGGTCCCAATCTGCAGTCCAGCAGCTGGATTAAGTCCATAATTAATGCCATAATTGTGGGTCTTGACACAGTGTCACTGTAAACTGTTGACAGGAATCAGCTTCTAAGGAGGAGCTGTTTACTGACGTTCCTTGGTGGACAAGTAGTTACCACAGTTCCATGTCTCATTCCCATTCAGCCAGCACTCACAGTTCAGACTGGGAAGCACATAAAACCTGAGTGAAGTGTTTGCAAATATGGAAATGTTCAAGGCCAGGTTGGACAGGACTTGGAGCAACCTGGTCTAGTGGAAAGTGTCCCTGCTTACAGCAAGGGGTTGGAACAAAATGATTTTTAAGGTCCCTCCCAACCCAAACCATTCTGTGACTGTGATTCTGTGAATTGCTACAGTTTTATATCAGTTAAATCCATATATGCATCAGTGCTTCAGTGGCTGCTCTTTAAGGTACCATGTATATTCTAAACTGTTAATTTTATAACAGCTTTGGGAAGATTAAGCAGTTCATTGTGCAGCTAGAAGGACTCTTAGAATGAGAATGCTGCTTGTTTTCTATAAGACTTCACAGAAAAGTAGTGATTAAAATTATCAGCTGAGATCAAACATTACTATTAAAAATAAAGACACTTTTTATGTAGCTATAGCTGCCTTAACAAGAGTGAAACAGCCATAGGCTAAAGATGACTGTACTGGCTTAAAATATTATTTTCATTAATCTGTCTTTGCATTTGCATAATTTTCAGTAAAATTCAGTGATTTTATTGTCTGTTCCTTAGTTTATATACCCAACTCTTCTAATAGCACTTTGTTCATTTTTTTTACTGGTAATGGTGCAATTCTAGGATGAGCTCTCTGATGTTAGCCAAGCAGGCTCCAAATGTACTACTCCAGCATCCACAGCTGCATCAGGTGTTCCTGTACTGCCTGCTGAAACCCCTCAAAAGGAAAATGTTGAAGGGCTTGCAAAGGACACAGAGATGTCGAATGAGCAGCTGGATGTAAGCAAGAATATTGAAGTACAGGTAGCTCAAGAGACAAGAAATGTGTGCACTGGTGAGCTGCTTTAATTTCTTAATGCAGGGTTACTATGGACCTCATATTTGATCACTTATTAATTATCTTTTGGTGCGCCACAAATGAGAATGGGGTTTTTGCTCAGTATTTTAAGGAGTACAGAATATTGGTCAGAGAGAAGTCTTTTGTTTGTTGGTGACTTTAGTCCTTTTTTCTTCGGAATCAGAATTATTTATGACATTTCTTTGGTAGTAGAAAAGGCACAAAGAGTCATGAAGTGTTGGACATCTTGGTTTCAGTTGCAGAAATAGTAGGAAATAACTACTGTTGGGTGACTTGTGTTAAATTCAGGAGAGACTGGAAATTACGGTGTCTGCACTAGAGTATCAAAATCTGTGGGTCTTTTCATTTAATTACCTTGATAAGTCTTTGAACAGAAGTATCCTAAGTTGGTGATTAAGAACTACTATATATGGTTAGTATCTCATGATGATTTTGTTTATGGGCTTGTACCACTTGCTTTGCCCCAGGGGGAAATGAAAATGAAGAAAAATCTGAAGTTCAGGCAATCATTGAGTCAACTCCAGAATTGGATATGGATAAAGATCTCAGTGGATATAAGGGTTCCAGGTAAGTTGTGTGTTGTGATTTGAGGAAGAAGACAAATTTTAGAAGGTTATTTAAAGGTACTGTGTATGGGAATTTTCCTTTTCTTGTCTTTGTTTCATTCTTGTGATGAGAATGATAAAATTACCCTGTATGATGAATCTTAAGGATATAAGAGCTTTGTGGGAAAGGAGCCCCTTCTCTGACCAGAGGAATATTTTGACCTCCTACTATTCAGTTCTCTTGCATTGTTCTTATATTAAATGACTTCCAGTTTAGCTGAGCTGTCTGTTCTTCAGGCATTTGGGCTAAAAGTCCTGACACAACTGAATTTCTATAGGCCAAAACTTGATATGCTTTAATTTATTAAAATCCTCAGCTCAGTATCAGCAACTGCTTCAAGATTGGTATCTTGATGGCAAAGCAGCATTTGAAAATATAAGCTAGAACTGGTAAGCCAACTGAAAGCTTGTGGGGTTTGTTTGAGGGAACAAATGAACTACTGGTAAAAAAAACAGAGAAAGCTTTTCTTCATTATGGGGGTGTTATCTCCCTGCTTTTTCATGTCTTGTTTAATTCTCTGCCCAGCACTCCCACCAAAGGCATCAAGAACAAAGCATTTGACCGCAACACAGACTCACTCTTTGAGGAGCTGTCATCTGCTGGTTCTGGCCTAATTGGAGATGTGGACGAAGGTGCAGATTTACTGGGTAAGAAAGGTTATTTCAAGATGCTGTATACAGCAATTTTCCTTTTTAGGAAGTGCTTAATTATTCTTGCTGGATTTATTGTTAGGCTTCATTTGCATTAAAATTGAGTAGCATCCTAAGGTAGTCGTTGGAATGTAAAACCAAGAGAAAGTGTTCTTTCTCTCTGTATAAGGATCTTAATCTTTTGGGGCACTTCTACACCATTCTCCATTTCTCCAGGTATGTTCTCTTACATAAGGATTTTTGTCTCAAGGAAGGATTTTCGTCTTGAACTAGTTTTAGGTGGTTTTATTCAGGTTGTGCCTGATCTTTAGTAGCCCGAATTTATTACCTCCTTAGGGATTTTAACTTGCAAGAGAATTGCAGCAAATGAAATGGTGGTAATTTGAGAATCAAACTGTTAATTGATAGGGGAGGGGAAACCCACATTTCTCCTTCCCCTAAGCAGCTTGCTGTTACTTCTATGCTGACTGAAAAAACTTGAGTTTTGAGTTGACCAAGATCAAAAAGGTCATCAAAAGAATAATCTTTCTGTAAACAATGTAGCAAGATATTTTCTGCTATATAATTGTTCAGACCACATTTTGAAATAATGAAAGCTGTGGAATGTATAAAATGCAGATGTCACTCTCAGATGCTTTTGAAATGGGTTGTGTGCAGACAATCAAGGACAGAAGCTCGTTTGCTTCTGCTCTCTGACCCTGCAAAAATACAGATTGTTTGGACTGTTAAAACTCCTGCAATCTGGATTTCTGGTTGTTCACTGTTCCCCCAGAAACTTATTTTATATCAAACCGGTGACATTTCTGCAGGTATTGCTCGCTGGGAGTAGTAGGCCTATCTCCAGTCTGAGATGGTTTTTCTTTCTTGTTGCTCTGAGCAGTGAGACTCTCCACATCCTTACTGCAACATACTCCATCCAAAACTCTTTGATGTCATTCCATTGTCATGGGGACAACTAATCACACATTCTGCATGCAAAAATACAGATACTGGAGAAGTATTAACATGGAGCAACATCCATCCCTTAGCTGTGATAAATTGATAAAAGAAATCAAACTGTTGTCAGGATGTCCGGATTCTAAAACTTTGGTTTTTGTGGGCAAAAAGTAATATACTTTTTAGTATAAATTATTAAAGGTTTGTCAGTGAGTTTATTACTAGTTTCTGTAATCTATTGCTGGAAACACCTCTATGTGCAAACTAAGCCTAGGGTTATACCTGTGTTTGTTATGCAGAATGTGTTGGTCTGAAAATTTTATTTTAGAATTGTCATTTAACTTTGAAGGCAACCATAGTCCAAAACCTGAAAAGCCACACCTGCATCCAGGATAGTCTGTGTGTTTGAAGCATTTGGACCTGTTCTAAGTGAGCATTAGGCTTCAGTATGGAGTTGTGTAAAAATAGTTAATTGGGATTCTCCAATCTGTTTTCTCTTGGGCCGCATACCCAGGGGAATATTCTGGTGTGTATGCTTCTTTTTTCAAAAAATCCTTGAAATCTGTTGCTTCTCCAGTTAGGCATTCTTGGCTGCTGCTCTCATGAAATATGTTCTCTGTATTTTTTCCCCGCTTCATAACTTTTTTTTGCTGTTGCACTCTGGCTTTCTAGTTTTTGTTCTTGCATTACAATAGATCCTGAAACCTGTTGGACGTTATTCTATGTACTTTTATCTGTATATACTGAAAATGTTTAAAAAGCAATAGCAACTTGAATAAAATCTCTTAATGGCTGTAGTATAGGGGATTTCTCCCGATATTGATAAATTAACCATGGGTGATCTAAGTTACTTCAGTAAATGTCATTTACGTTTAATCCAAAACCCAGAGAGGGAAGTGTCAAAAGAGGGAACTTTGACTTGCATGTCTATTTATAGATACCTTTATTTCTTTTTTTATCCAAATATCTTTAAAGTCTTCTGCTGCCAGAGTTGCTTAGAAGATTGTGTTCCTCAAGTATTTTAAAAGGCCTCCACCATTAAGATAACTTTTTCATTCATTATGTTAATCTCGAATTAACATAATTTCTGCTGTTATCTGTGTGGTAATTATTTTGCTGTGCAAGATACAAAATAATTATTCTCTCCTGAAATTACCTTTTTTAAAATTCTGACAATTATATAAGGTATGCAAAAAATAGGATGAGAAATTAATTTCCAGGAATTTAAGTAACACTGAAGGAGTTGAAAAGTTAAGTTCACTTTTTTGCATAATAGCATATTAATTGGAAACTTCTGAAAGGCTTAGAATTTCTTTCAAGGGCTGTGCTTTTAAATTATTTCACAGAAAATGAGAGACTTTTATTAAGTTACTGATTTTTGTAAGAGGTTTAACCAATGGAAATGGTTGTGACAAACTTAAATTCTTCAACATCAGTCTTGGGTATAAATCCTGCTTTTAATCACATCGCATCCCACTTCAGATTTTTGGTGGTGGCTTTGTTTTAATTCGCTCTTACTTCCTAAGTCTAAATCTTTTATTGCTCCTTGCTCATACTACACCTCACATGAAATGTTTCTTGTTCTTGTTTTTGCTCTACATGGAATGCATGGGCTTAAAGACCATAGTTTCTTTGGTAAGGTATCATTTGCTCTGGGGAAATCTGCAGGGCTTTCACAATCTGAACTTTATTCAGCATGTCTTGTGTCTGTAACTGATACACTTCAGTATCTAACATGGCGTAAGAGACAGCTGAGCATTTTAAACTTAACTTTTTGTGGTCTAATACTTCTGCAACATATGGTGTGTTTGGTTTTTGACTTAGTACTGTAACATCTTCTAAATATACAGAGTAGCAGCACTGGCCTGTGCTTAAGTCAGGCACGTCTTTGGGTTTTAATTGGCATCACACTGGGAGAAGGTGGGGGGCAAGCTAATTGTAGAAGGTAGGTTGGACCTGAAACTTCAGATAGCTCACAGTTCTTCTGACAAGTTTGTCGTACTTAAAATTCAGTTGACTTTAGACAATGCCAAAACATAAGTTTTGCAAAAACAACCATTTTATATGCTGATTTCATGTGTTTGTTTCCTTTGGAAAGGAATGGGGCGTGAGGTTGAAAACCTTATTTTGGAAAACACTCAGCTGCTGGAGACAAAGTAAGTGAGAATGTTTATGTAAAAATACTGACTTCCAGTTATTTCAATATATCTTCAATATCCTGATACAGAATTAAAACTATACAAATGTGATTTCAGTTGTAAGAGTGTGAGGGTTTGAATACTTTGAATTTGTAGGTGTATTTGTCTGAGTTGGTCTTCTAGAAATTAAGGACCTAAGAAGCAAAATGTGTTTTTATCTTTGTAAGGCTCCAAGAAATGCAGTGCTGTGTCCTGATGAGATCACCTCCCTGTCAGAAACACAGCTTTAAGTGCAGAGGCAATTCTACTGGAGCACTGTTGAGGAATTTAATCTAAGCAAACTGATTTATCAGTACTTTCTTCTAATAGAGAGAATGTGAATGTGTTTGAATATTGGAGATTTTGGGGGACATGGTTTGATCTCCAAGAAAGCTGTGTTGTTTTACAGCAGCTCTGTGTAAGAAATGTGTAGGTCTTCAAAAATAAAACCAGGCAGAAGCTGAACTGCGAGACCATGGTCATCCTAATAACCATGTGTTTTCAATGTTTGTGTAGAAATGCACTGAATGTAGTGAAGAATGATTTAATAGCAAAGGTGGATGAATTGACCTGTGAAAAGGATGTATTACAAGGTGAATTAGAGGCTGTAAAACAAGCAAAACAAAAGCTTGAAGAGAAGAATAAAGAACTGGAAGAAGAGCTGAGAAAGTAAGTTTAATTCTGTGGTTGTAAAAAAAGGAAAAGAGGAAAAACTCTACTGTGGTGTTTAATGCAGTTGTTTTTTATTTTGTATTTAGAGCACGTGCAGAAGCAGAGGAAGCAAGACAGAAGGCTAAAGAAGATGATGATGTAGGTGTATTTGTGTGTGGTTACGAGTATGTAATTCAATGGGACATTAGAAGTCCGTGTGTTTAGTGTGTGCTACTAAACCTTACTGCTTAGTAAGTAGTGGTAAAGTTCCTCACTGTATAGAAATGACAGAAGATCTAAAGAGCAGAAGATCTTAAATTGACAGTGATTAGTTTGCTTGCTTTCTTCTCCGCCCTCTATTACCACACTTGTTTGAAGAGCTGTTTTCATTCACACTATATTGCATACAAAGGATGGGAGGAGAGGAAGGTAAAACTCAGATTTCCAAAGCCCCAAACTATTTGAAATCTGGAACTGTGCCCTAGCCTGGCTGTTATCAGGAGGTAGAGGGTGGCTCTGCAGGGCCCTGTGGTGCTCCTTTGTCCCTGCCACGTTTGTCCCCTTGTGTCCCCAGAGCGATGTCCCCACAGCGCAGCGGAAACGCTTCACACGTGTGGAGATGGCCCGAGTGCTGATGGAGAGGAACCAGTACAAGGAGAGGCTGATGGAGCTGCAGGAGGCTGTCCGATGGACTGAGATGATAAGGTGAAAGGGCTCTTACAGAATCCTTGACAGAGCTCCTTGGGATTTGTAGCTCCTGAGTGATCTGGTCAGCAGGTTCATTGCCTTCTGCTTGTTTTCCTCATGCCCATGAGTGACATTGGTTTTAAGTTGTGGGCATGTAATTTGTCAGAATCGTTCTTGGTGAGACCTCAGTGAAGATGTGTTGCTTCATATGATGTGAAATACACACATTTTTTTCAAGGGATGCTTATTGACAGTTACAGAAGTTGGTAATTGTAAATAATACCAATCTGGTGGGCAGTAAAAATTCTTCTGTGTGTACACATATCTTGTGATGTCAAAATAGGGATAATGTAGTCTTCAGACTGAGCATAATTCCTTTGGAAGGACTTGGATTGTTCAGGGTGAAACAGTTTAAAGTTGTACAAGGTGTGTTAAATATAAACATTAAAGATGGTGATTTGATCTCATTTGCATCCTGAATACTCAGTTGTTTGGAAGGTATGGTTTAAAAACCCAAGTCTTCTGCCTCAGACCTCAGCCCAGCTCATCCTTGTCCCTGACCACAGGTACCAGAGTGTAGCCCTGGTTCCAGGCCCAATATTTCGGTTTTTCTGAAATCTTTTCTCAGCAAAAACTTAGTAAACATGAGGAATGTTCTTGTAACAGTACTTTATGTTATTCATTCCTTCTGACAGGAGGGACTTCTTGATGTCCCTCTGGTTTGACCAGTGTTATTGAAAAGGTTTGCCTTTGTTTCACCAATCAAATTGGTCTGTGTAAAATAGTATATGAGGGAGACACCACCCCTAAATAAGTAGTCATTTTTAGCCTTCTGATTCTCTGAGTCTGTCGTTTGTGGTCTATAATAGCAACACCAGAGGCTCTGGTGCTGCCTGCTGGCCATGGACAGCAGTGACATGTAATTGTTCCCATTGTCCTCATGCCTGTGACCTTTTGGGAGGAAAAATGCACATTTCCATCAGCAGTGCCTTGTTCTTCTGTAGATGTTGTCTGCTCTAGAAATCCTCTCCTATCTCTTTTCTATGGCTATGGGAACACTCACTTTATCAATTATTTACTGATGTATTGAAGATTAATAGGCTTTAAAACAGAAAAGCAATGGTTAAAATATTAAATAGGGGGCAGAATAATTTAAAATGGTTTGCTGCTTTCTTCAAGCTTTTCTCATTGCAAAGTATTATACAGACTTGTCTCTTCTGTCTGAAAACTTGCCAGTCTGTTTGGGATGCAAAGAAATATGGATGAAATTTATTATGTAACTTTCCTCTAATGGGAATTTCAGTATTGTCCTCTGATAAGTAAAAAAGTAGCAGCATGAAAAAACAGGCTTTGTTATTTTCAAGATATTATCGTATTTAAAAAATAAGAGTTACACACTGCTTCATTCCTCTTCTTTTTTCAGTTGTTACTTACTCAGTAAACTTGGAATTCATTTCTTGTAGAGCATCCAGAGAAAATCCAGCCATGCAAGAGAAGAAAAGATCAAGCATTTGGCAATTGTAAGTATAGAAGCACAACTCACTGGCACAAATGAAGACCCTAACCAATTAGTGGGCACGTTTGTGTATGTTAGCTAATTATTTTTTGGCAGATGAAGATGTCTTAACCCTTCTCCTCTTGTTGCCCAGCATGCCACCTGGGTAAGACTGGTCTGGAAGACAAAACGTATTGTAAGCCGCAGCATGTAGTGAGTGGCTGTGCACTTTGTGAAGTGCTGGAGTCCTGGAATTTTTTCCTAGCTGCATATGCACCAGGATTCCTGTTCTGAACATTTTTTCCGGATTCATTTTTATGGTGAAAAATAGAAACCTGAATAGCACGTGTGGATTGCATTTATTTCAGCTTCTTTTCCCTCTGTGAAGTACAACTTAGTGATTGTTACGTTCTCCTTGCTGACTTTAAGCTCTTTAAATCTAAACCAGTGTTTTTCACAACAAGGTATTTGTCAAATATTCCTTTTGATGCTTTAGTTTGCTGATAACTGTTTTATCTTGTTGCATAGAAAATAACAGGGTTTTTAAAATTCTCTCTGCATGAGCTAATGTCCTTCATAGAATTGTCTTCCAGGTGTTGTTCACATCCTAATTTTGTTGGTTCCCGGTAGATGCTAACTCAAGATGAAGTTCATTGAATTTGATAGATGAGATAATAATCCTTTAAGAATTTTTCTTACAGACATGAGCCTGTGCTTTGAGAGTGTTACTGAGTGTGTGGTGGTTGCTGTTATGTTGGGCTCCAATTTCTTACTTGAACTGTTTTGAGCAGGCTGGCATATGCTGTATTCTGCCTGCACAGTCAAATTCGGATGTATCTGAAAAATCTTGACTCTTGTCTGTTTCTCTTCTCCTAGTTTTAGTAGGCTCTTCAGTTCATCCAGCAATACTGCAAAGAAACCAGAACCTCCTGTCAATGTTAAATATAATGCTCCAACCTCGCACATTACTCCATCAGTCAAGAAAAGAAGCAGCACGTTATCTCAATTACCCAGTGACAAATCTAAAGCCTTTGAATTCCTCAGTGAAGAGTAAGACATTTTGGTTTTATACTAGTAGATATGCTCTATATGCTCACTCTTTTAGTCCTCTGAGATTACTAGCATGCTGGTAGGTGAAGTATAATGTTCTCCTGAAGGGAGTGTTGATTCATGAGAAGTCAAGATAGTGCAGACTGAAATGTGCAGCAGTGGGTAAATACTCTGAGGGCCTGGCTGAAATATTCTACTTGGTGAATACCACTGTCAAAAAAGTGCATTTAGCCACAGGAGGCAACACTTGGTATGCTTTGGTATGCAAATATTGTAGCTGAGCAATAACTGTACAGGTACTTAAGGTTCACTTAAGAGTCAGGCTAACAAGAATCTGTAATTATTTTTTTCTCCCATGCTTTGTTTTGGTAATATATCCTTGTGAGTTGCAACTTTCAAAGCTCCTCCTAGAGGTACACAAACCAAGTTCATTTCTTTTAAGGATGCTGACAATAGACTTTCTGGTTTTGCCTGTTTTTCACCAATCCCTTAAAAATGGCCCACAGGAAACCTGATGTTCTGATAGGTGAAAAAAACGATCCTTAGTAACCCAGTGCGTCCACACTGATCTTGGTTATTGAGTCTAACAGCAATTCCCATTACACAAGAGATTCTAAGGGGCATAAGTAAGAAGTTCCTCAATGCTGATTCTTGCCCAGAGCTGAAGCCAGTTTAGCCTCACGCCGGGAGCAGAAGAGGGAGCAGTACCGCCAGGTGAAAGCTCATGTCCAGAAAGAGGATGGCAGAGTGCAGGCTTTTGGCTGGAGTCTACCTCAGAAGTACAAACAGGTATGATGTTATCCAGTGTAATGGTAACAGTTTCATATTTTGTCACATTCGGGAAGGGTGTGATTTCACAGCTAGTGTTTGAGTGATTCCAGCTTTTTTTGTTGTTGAACTTAGCAGTAAAGAAGCTTTCTAAAGAAAACAATAATGCCAAACTCCTAATTGTGTTTAATAATTTTTGAGCAACTGATTCCAAAGATTGTAAATCTCTTTTAAAGGTAAAGCTTTTCCTGTTTGTTTGTTTTTTACCTAGGTGGCAAATGGTGGGCAGGGTGAAAATAAGATGAAGAACTTGCCTGTACCTGTTTACCTGAGGCCTTTGGATGAGAAGGATACCTCTATGAAGGTAGGATATTTCCAGTGATGACAGAGACACTTGGGCAAACTGTATTGAATAATTTTGTTTTGGACTCAGTCACATTCTTTTTCAAATTAAGTTGTTTCTTTTTAAAACCTAGTGAAGAAGAATTTATGTCTCAGTAAAATGTGCATTACTTTTATTATAATTAATAACTTAAAATGGACTTCAGATATATAATGTTGACATCACTTAGCATATTTAACAATGCTCGTGTCTCCTTTTTTTTAGTTTGAGATTGAAGTGAAACATTTCTTTTTCTCCCAAGCTGTGGTGTGCTGTAGGGGTGAACCTGTCAGGAGGGAAGACACGAGATGGAGGGTCTGTGGTTGGTGCCAGTGTATTCTACAATGATGTGACTGGTGTGGATGCAGATGGCAACAAGCAGCAAACAGGATCCCAGAGTAGCTTAGATAAACTAGACCAGGAGCTCAAGGTAAGGTCATTGCATGGCACATTTAATAAAGGCCTCTGTCTTTACTGTGTAACTGTGGAGTAATAAAGAATTTTCTTATCAGGTTCATTGGTAACAAATAGATTTTTCATGGCTAGTCATTAGCCCAGGATTTTTGGGTTTTTGGATTCAACTATTAAGTATATTGTTTCTTCGCTTGCTGACAAATCTCAGGAGCAAATCAGTTTTATATCAAAATGATGTACTGCTTATATCAGTGCTGCCTCATTTAAAAACCATTTGTGACAGAACCGTTTATGTTCTAACTGTCATGAATGGAATTCATATTAAGGGCATAAAAACAAAGTCTTAATTTTGAAGTGCTTTGGGATATCCCATTAACCTCTGGTGATACTGAGTATGGCAGTTGTCATGTCAATATTGTTTTTATTTTATACTGGTCTAACTGTATAATTATGCAGTGTAATTGTAATATTTTATATATTTTTAATAGATGTTTGAAATATGAGGGAGCTTTATACTTCAGATACACAGAGAACAAGTAACTACATGTAGTTTTACAATGGCATTGAAGATATTTAAATTCCCACAAATCTATGTATATTTCTCTAGGTGAAAATGTAAGACCACAAAAGATCAAAGGGTGATAATTCTATTCTTGTCTCCCTTTCTGTTGTTCATTTCTGCCTTTGTTCTCCCTCAGGATCAGCAGAAGGAGCTGAAACATCAGGAAGAATTATCCAGTCTAGTTTGGATCTGTACTAGCACGCATTCTGCTACAAAAGTTATCATTATTGATGCAAATCAACCAGGGAATATTCTGGACAGTTTCATTGTTTGCAATTCTCATGTGCTTTGTATTGCCAGTGTGCCAGGTAAACACTTGGGCTGGTTCAGCTCCTGCTTTTTTAACTGTTTCGATTCACCTTTTCTTATGCAATGAAAACCCCCAGATTTGTTACTTAGTGTGATAATAAGTTACTGTAACACAACAATAAGAGAGTGTTTGGTTGTACCTTAAACTTTTGTATTTCTACCCTCCTCTTTCACTCCTTAGTTGGCTGTTGACTGAAATTAACTAAAAATGAGAGAGATGTCAGCAGCCAAGGGGAGCTGTTTTGTTTGATGTACTGTAAACTGTGCATCAGTTTCAATATTTCATGGAATTATGAACATCACAGAATAATATGTTGGTTGCTTTTTTGACCTCTTCAGCCTCTTGAAGATGAGCAGCAAGTCTTGGACCTCCCTGCAGAGGGAATCCTTGTTACATTTGAGTGTATTTTAAGTCTTGAAAGTATAAGAGGATTGAATGTGAGAAAAATGGTTTTTCTTCCAGAACAAAAGATCTGTTGCTCCTAAATTCTTCATAAAGATATAGAGAGGTTCCTTTGCATGCATGCATGCATCGTTACGAAATTAGTTTTAAAGGAAGATATAATTGAAATAGAAATAAGCTATTTGGAAAACTGCAGATTGAAATACAGTGAATGACACTGTAGTGCAGCATAAGTCAATCTTGCTTTTGTTTTGTGAGCTTTGTGACAGCATCTTCCATGTTTGCTGATCATGTTAAATTAACCTTGTAGGTAGAGGCTGTCTGCATGTTAAATCTCAGTTGCTGGCGAGCTCATTCAGTTGGAAGGTTACTTATTAGAGATAGACAAGTGATTCAGCTTTATCCCTGTGAAAAACACCCAGTGACAGGTCCAAGGGAGTGGCCTGAAATCGTATCAGGGGAGGTTTAGGCTGGATGTGAGGAAAAGATTTTTCTCCAGGGAGTGGTGAGGTGCTGAGAGGGCTCCCCAGGGCAGTGGTCATGGCACCAAGGCTGCCAGAGCTCCAGGAGTGTTTGGTCAGTGCTCTGAGACAAAGGGTGGGGATTGTTGGGTGTCTGTGTTGGGTGTCCATGACTTGGACTGGATCTTTGTGGGTCCCTTCCAGCTCAGGATATTATGTTATCCTGAGTTTAATCTCTTTCAGGGGCAAGGGAGACAGACTACCCTGCAGGAGAGGAAGGGTCCCAGGAAGCAGATTCCAGCCAAGTGGACAAATCTTCCCTTTGTGGCAGTATGACCAGCAACAGCTCTGCTGAGACTGACAGCCTGCTGGGGGGCATCACCGTGGTGGGCTGCACTGCTGAGGGTCTCACAGGGGCTCCTGGTGCCCAGGACACCAATGGGACCTCACCTGTGGCAGAGAAACAGTCAGGTATGTGATAATACTGCAGGTGTGTCAGGGCTGGCCAAACACCTCAGGATGCAGCTGGAAATAAGTGGTGCAGCTACTGAGGTTAACAGCATGTAAGCCGTGCTAACCTGAAATCTCTGTAAATGTATAAATTGTAGCTGAAAACGTGGTGGAGGTGACATGAAATGGGAATTGGCAGCTGCTTCTTGCAGGTACTTTTGAGAGAATTCTTATGCCTGCTCTAGAGAGAGATTGTAATGTGATATTTGAAATGCAGATCTTGCCAAAGAGTGACTAAAATAAATGCCTTGGATTTTGTCAAGTCTTAATAGAGATTTAAGTGAAACTGATTGTTTCATAAACATTCATACTGTTTTTTGGCATATGCCCTGCAGAGCTGTATGGTGATACAATTGTCAGTGGATATGTGGTGGTTGGCCTTGTTCACTTGCTGTCCTAGTTAATCATTTAATGGCTGATCTGAGCCATCAGTCACTGGGTTGATACTTAAAGTGCATTTGACATTTGTTTATACAGTGCAACCTGCTAAAATTTGGGCATTTCTGATACGATGTTTTTGGTTCTCATGTGGAAATTGTAACTGGGTATAACAGCTATTCCCTTCAGTTTCAGGTTTCAAGTTCTGGCTGTTTTAAACAGTAGCAAATTCTATTGCAGTTGTTAAAAAGGTTTTCAAATTTGTTTGTTTCATAGATATTGCAACTGAAAATAATTCAGTAGATGAGAACATTCCAACGGCAGAGGAGGCAACAGAAGCAACAGAAGTCAATGCAGGGACAGGAGAAGACACAGCTGATATTGCACAAACTGGAGTCTACACAGAGCATGTCTTTACAGATCCCTTGGGAGTGCAGCATACAACAGAGGCATCTCCTGTGTATCAGCCTAAGTACCTAGTCTCAGTCCTCATACTTTTTAAAATGTATTTTAAAAAAAGAAATAGAATGTTTGTAGGAACATAACATGGAGACAAAATGACTACTTTTTTTTCCTTTAAGTGTGTTGAAGTTTACAGAAGTGGTCTTGGTACAAGACTGTGCTTTGTGACTCTCTTCTGCCATTCCCCAGAGATAATAATACTGATAGGCTTGAACGGAACCTAGTTTTCTATGTAAAAGAAAATGTCCACTTGAGGAAATTCGTTGTTATTGAGGTTTTCATCTGTATTGTACTTTCATGTGTGGTTACTGTGTTTTTAAACACCTCAAATACTTCAAAAGCCAGTGTAGGAACTCTCAGTAGTGAAATAAACACCTGGGTTATAGCTTGAGTAATCTGTGCACTCCATTAAACATATTTTAAATGGTGTTTTTTTTCTAGTACTGAGTCAGAGTTATATAAAGATGTTGCAGTTCTGCCAAATGAGCAAGATCTAGTGAGAGAAGAAGCACAGAAAATGAGTAGCCTTTTACCGACCATGTGGCTTGGAGCACAGAATGGATGGTAAGGAAGTGCTAATCTTGTTACATTTATTTCTAATAATTACTTTAAGCTTGCTTCATGTGCCTACAGGCCTGATAACCATCTGAAGTCAAGATTAAGCACAGGATGATCTCAAGAGAGCCAAAACCTTGAAAGCTTTGCTGCATTTTTAGGCATTATAGAATTGAAAGGAAGTATTTTTGTTAGATAATGCTTCATCTGCAGAAAAGTTCTGTAGTTTTTGGGTAGTCAAAGTAATTGTTATGGTCTTCTATAATTTTCAATATTTTAGTATGCTAGAAAAATGCATTGTAATTTTTTCTGCAGATCTGCAAGGGAGTTTGTAATGCTTTGTGCCTCTGAGAAAGCCATTCTGCTGTTCATGTAGTTCTTCCTTTCAGTGAATACGTAGTTTCCAGTGGAAGATGAAAACTTATTTTCCCTTTGATTGTGGATTTCAGTATATGCAGGTTTTGCTTGTGTTGTTTTTGTCTGGTAGTGCTTTTAATCCCTCCTGATTTGTCTTTGCAGCCTGTATGTTCATTCATCAGTGGCCCAGTGGAGGAAATGTGTTCATGCCATTAAACTTAAAGATTCTATTCTCAGTATTGTGTAAGTCCTAAAAGAATGTCATGTAAATCGTACTGAATTTCTGTTAAAATACTTTCCAAAGTAGTTTTATATTTTCTCCTCAGATATTGGGAATGCCAGTTGCCATAACTGCCTCCATGCTCTTTGAGGGACAGTGGAAAATTTCTGGGGAATAAGGAAAATAAAAGGAATCTTGTACCTGTAGAAATACAAAGCCCAAAGGATGAGATGTAGCTACACAAAACAGTTATAGGTTGCTGTCTTTGCTGCTTTTGTCAGACACTGTAGCCAGATATATTTCAAGCTCTCTGAACTGGATTTTGACCCCTTGTTACATCCCTTCTCTTGAGTTGTATTGTAGAAATCAAAACACTGTTTTACAGTCACTAATGTGACTGTAAAAAATATGCTGAAATATCAAATGTTTATACCTAGCTTTAAACCTGCCTTCTGAGTAGAGATGTCTAACAGAGTGTGTTGTTGTGCCTCCTATTTCCCCAGACATGTCAAAGGAATAGTCTTGGTTGCACTGGCAGATGGGACACTTGCAATCTTTCACCGGGGAGTTGGTAAGGGATTCTGTTGCATCTGGAAACCAGGGAATTTTTAACAGCACTCAGGAAAGAAATTTACCATTTACAAGTAATGTTTTGATAATGTATTCCCCAATGACCTTTTTTTGGGTTGTCCTGAGAAATATTTCTTGTTATTTCAGTCGCAGATTCAAGTACTGTTCTTGCACTGTTGTGGTGCATTCATGGAGTATTTTCTTACTCTGAAATGGAGAATGGGATAGATCTGAACTAAATAGGGAAAAGCCATATGAAAGTCCACTTTGATCATTATCTCTCTTGCTTTTTCATTATAGTTATTTCTTCTGTTTTATTAGTGTTAAAAGTGGTCTCTGGGCAGGTCCTTCAATGAGAATTTTGTAAGCATCCCTTCAGAATTTCTGCCCAAACTGCTCCTGAACCAGCTCCATTTTTCAGCCTCCAGATACAGGACCTAGAGGGGAAGGTCTTACTATGAGCAAACAGAAATTATCTATTAGCTTTTTTTTCCCACCCTGTTCCTTTCAGCTTTCCCTTGTGATGCTTTAAACTTTGTCCTCAGCATTTATAAGAATTAAAAAAGTTGCACAACCCTAATGCAAATATTGGAAGAGATGCCTCTGGGGTGAAGTTGTTTTTAGTGGTTTTGTTGTTTATTTTTTTAAAACTCACTGCAGTGGCCTACAATACCTAAGTCTCTCTAGTGAATGTCATTGATGATTTGTGGCCTTAGTTCAGTCTACAGAAGAATTTTACTTGGTGCTGAATGACCAAATTTAGTACGCTTTTAGTAGGTTTTAAGTGCCTTTTTTAAGATCTTGCAGCGTATTTCAAAAAAAATCTGCACTGGCCAACACTTCTATGTTCAGCCAAGCAGCAGGTGCCTGGTGCTGTGTAGAAAGCTGTTTTTACAGGTACTGGTCCTAGTCAAGCAGATCCTGTAGCACTGGGTAATCGGCTGATTTAAAAATGTTTTGCTGGATTTTTAAACTGAATCTTTGTACAACTTTTTTTTTTTTAAAGTAGATAACATTTAGGATGTTAGTTGCTATTTTTTAATGAGGAGCCTAGCCATAAACTTGTACTGACTTGCTCAGATTATTACAATGCTTTAAAAAAATTAGACTTTTAAGATAGTTGCTTGTACTTCTAAATTTTCCTTAAACTAAATGCAGGTTCCTATGAGTTTTGCTTTTTGTTTTCCTCCTGTTTTTGCAGATGGTCAGTGGGATTTGACAAACTATCACCTGTTGGACCTAGGCCGGCCGCACCACTCAATCCGGTGCATGACAGTGGTACATGACAAGGTGTGGTGTGGCTACAGGAACAAAATCTATGTTGTTCAACCAAAGGCCATGAAAATAGAGGTGAGTTCCAATGGTGGTTAAAATAATTAAATGTTGTGTTTTAATGCTGCAGCTCAGACTCCAGACTAACTCCAGGAACATCTGTTGCATCAGTACGGAAACAGGCTACCTAGAAAATTTGTTTTACAAAATAGTTGTTTTGGAAGACTTAAAGTATGATGAGACAGTTCTCACTTACTGATAACAGTTTTTGGGAGAATTAGTTCTCCACTTTTAGCTGGCCAGAAACTGGAAAGTGTCCTTGTGCAGAGCTTATTAGGCCAGCTCCCAGCTTATACTGTGTGCTTTATTTTGTTTGCCCCTCAGATGCAGAGGTTTGTGTTCATTTGGAATGTACTCTCCTTCTAGTTAGAGAATAGTTTATGCAAGGTGTGTGAGCTGGTGTTTTATCTGCAATATATAGTCTGTCATCTCAAGAGCAAAAAGCTGCTAAGGTTTCTGCAAGCCTTGAGCAATATAAGTGTTTCAGCTCCTGCTGATTGGCCTGAGACATGGGCCAGGCCTTTGAGGGTGACTGCTCAGCTCTTCTGAAAATATCAATCACCCAGTAATAACTGTTTTTTGTGAAGAAGATTAAATATATATGGGAAAACTGAAATGAAGCTCATATAAAAGTGAAATGGATTGTTTTGCTGGTGGATAGTGTATATTTTGCACAGGTGGGATTGTTCATGAGAGTCAGTCATGATGGAACAAGGAAGAAAGGCACTTTTTGGGCATACATACCTTGTGCTGTGACAGCAGGATCTCAGACCAAAAAGGCTCAGGGTTCAAAGGAGACAGGAGCTGGAGCAGGCTGGGATGAGATGTGTAAATGAGGACAGAGTAGGAAGTTACAGCTTTGAGATCACACTCAGGGAAAGGAATGAGCAATTTTAGAGCATCACATGCTATTTGTACCTGAGCTAAATACTGTCTCTGATCTTACAAATCAGAGGGTTGTGCTTGATTTAAAATTGCCGGTACCAACTGTGTGAGAGTAACAAGAGAAACCTTTCTTACTCTTCCCTTTGTTTTACCTTCTGATTTGAACCCCAATGTCTCATAGAAGTCCTTTGATGCCCACCCAAGGAGGGAGAGCCAAGTGAGGCAGCTGGCATGGGTGGGGGATGGGGTGTGGGTGTCCATCCGCCTGGACTCCACCCTGCGCCTCTACCACGCGCACACCTACCAGCACCTGCAGGACGTGGACATTGAGCCCTATGTAAGCAAAATGCTTGGTAAGTTCTCAGAAAAAACTTGTGTGTTCTTGCTATCTGTAGCTTCCTCTTCCTGCTAGGGATCAGGCAGTTCTCACCGCAGATTTGGGGTAAGGGTTGGTGGAAAGGCCAATTAAAATCAGTTTGCAACTTGAATTCAAGTTTGAAAACTTGAATCTGGAAGTAGAAGCCTAAGTCAGTCTGTGGAGCATAATGAGGGTGATGGGTCATTTGTTACAGTCACCTGTTACAGTCTGTTGACCTTATCTGGTGTGTAAAGTGTCCTTAAAAACTCAGAACTAATGAGGAAAATGGTGATTGAGTTGGGCAGGCACCAATACAGACACTACAATCTTTCTCTTTTTCTATACTGATACATTTTTATAGCTAAAATTGGGAAAAAAATCCATTACCTGCCTGGAAAATTGCCTTTAAAAAAAAAACCAAACAAACAAACAAAAAAAAACCCACCTCAAAATAGCAAATTTTTATTGCTGTTGAGCCTAGTAAGCTTTCTGGGTTTTTTCGTTAATATCTGTATAAGAGCAGTTTGACCACCTACATTACACAACAAATACAGGTAATTAGGCTTATTTTTGAATAAGCTTTATTGTGCAATCCTTCACAAATCACTGCTGTGCATTGCACATGGCTGGTCAGCCTTCTGCTCCCCTCGTCATGGTAACGAATGAGAAATTAATGGATGACAAATGGATCCCTGTAAACTCTCTTTCTGTTTGTTTTAAAAGCTGGTAAGCCCCAAAAGGTTTTACTGTGCAGCATTAAGGAGCTGTTGTACCTTTTTTGCTTTCTCATAGCTAATGTTAGACTCTTGCAGTATAGGTTCTCAATTTAATTACAGTGTTGTAGCCTTCTAGGTTCTCTTTACTACTTAAATGTGCTCCTCTACTTTGTTTCTCTCAGAAGTGGGAGGGAATGTCTTGCCTTTGTGATTTGGGAGTTGGATTTAGGATTCTGTGTTGTAGAACTAAAGTTATTCTTGCTCATAATTTTTGATGAAAAGCATCTTTTGTTTTTAGGTACTGGTAAACTGGGATTCTCATTTGTGAGAATCACAGCACTTATGGTGTCTTGTAATCGTTTATGGGTAGGAACAGGAAATGGTGTCATCATCTCCATTCCATTAACAGAAAGTAAGTAAAATATCAACGAATAGCACTGTGTAGACGTTAAAAAAAAGAGTATTAAACACAATTCAGATGCTTGCTAATGGGTAGAAAGCTTCACTGCCAGGTCTGACTCTATAAGGTTTGTAACAGATCAGGCCTGTGTGATGTTTAGCACCTAAATCTGTGTATGTGGTAACAATTACTCTGAGAAAATAACACATCTCCAGAATCTCCTGTGCTACCATTTGAGCAGAATTGGCTTGAATCAAAGGGACACTTCAAAGCCTTAGAGGTGTTCTGAGAACTAGCAGCATTGATAGAAGTTTATTGCTTATATGGAACATCATTCAGTTTCTAATTAATGTTATTTTTTGATTGCCATATGATCACAAAGTAGATTTTTGATTTGAGCACGTTGGTGTTGTTGCTAATAGAATTTGATTTGCTTTAGTTCTTGAGAATTCATCACAAAGTGGTTATAAAGGACTGGAACAGAAGTAACACAGACTGCTTTAAGGGACACATTCAGAGTTATAGGAGCTGTAAACACATTCTTAAAACAGGGCACTAACTAACATCCAGATCAAATTCCAGTCATGTAAATCTTCGTTTTTGCTTAATAACAGACCCTAGACTCTTGTCATAGGCTGAAGCTAATTGAGGGCAATTGAATCTCAGGAGAAAAGAACAGCTCAAGGGCAAACCAGATCTTACATAGGTAAAGTTTGGGAAGAATCTCTGTGTAAATTGATTGCATTTAAACAATAAAAATAGCCTCAGCACTTGTGCCTGAGACTGATGTTGTAACAAGTGAAGAGAAGTTTCAGAAAATAAAAGGCATACCTTTGATAGTCCTAATTGTACTGTTGTTACCCAGAAAATAGTGCAGTCTGACAAGTGAAATTTAAGGGTGATTTAATAGTGAAAACTCTTCATGTTGTATCTTCTTTGTTGAACAGCAAACACATGCATTGTTTCTCATATTGTTCCATTGCATTGTCCATCCATTCAGTAACTGTCTTTTTTTTGCCTTGCATGAATGTACTGAGGAAGGACAGACTTCCTGTCATGGGTTTTGAGGCACTTTAAATCATGCTTTCAAAAATTATAGCTCTTAATTTGCGTCAAGCTTAATTTAATGTTTCCAGGGGAGTTTGTTTTAAACCAGGAGTGAACGTGAAGAAATTCCTGTTAAAGCTGTTGAGTTTAATTTCAGTTCTGTTGGTTGGTTGTGGGTCAGAACAGCCTTTGGGGGTAGCCTCATGGTGGGGCTGAGAACCCTGGTGAGAAATATTAATGGTTTTTAAAAGCAGTCACATCCTTGCATGAGCAGTGGCATCTCTCAATCCTCTGGGTCTCATTAACAGGGTGGCAGATGTTCCAAAATGGTACTTGAAAACATGAGTCATTCTGTATTACTCTGCAGTCTCCTGCTAAGGAAAGAGAGAAAGGGGAAACGTTGCTAATCAATAATAAACTTAAAAATATGTGATAGTGCTTTTGTGGTCTATTTTGTACTGAAACTTCTATAATGAGGTGCTGTTCTTTGTGACTTTTGATTGAATCTTCTGTAATTAAATATCTATTGGTTTTTTTAGGAGCTAAAATTTTAAGCTCTACCTTATCAAAAACCAAAATATGAGTGGTGGGTTCTCATTAATCCTTCTCCTCTACTGTCATACCTATCCATTTCCCCTTTCCTCCTTTCTCACTAGCTGTAATCCTCCACCAGGGACGTTTACTGGGGCTGCGGGGTAAGTGCAGATCCTGAACCAAAACCTATTTTCAGGCTTCTAATAGCCACTTTGAGGCTGTTTCCCACTCCTTATAGATTTACCCTTTGTATGTTCCTAAATGTTTTTCCACTTGCAGTTACTGCATTGCAGCAGTTTTGTTTGCTAAATGGCCACCAATCTGCTCAGCAGTTTAGCATATCATCTATGTTGCAGCTGAAATCTCATATAGACTGTTTTTCTTTCAGCCAATGTGATACCACATCTTATAACTTTGTCATTAATCCACATCATTTGCTGTCTTGTTACAAATCACTGTTTCTTTCACTACTTTGATAGTCTTTGGAATGGAGATGGCTTGTATGTCTAGCATGAGTACTTCTCTGGTTTAATGTGTTTTAAAAATTCTCAGTAAAATCTAGGTGTAGAATGATAATGGGGTAGCTCTTTCAAGCCCACAGGTGGCTGTTTCTAGAGAATTTTTGCTGGCAAGGGCATACATTATGATTAGTTGGAATTAAGCTGTCTTTAATTACATGCTTAAGTATGTGGAATTTGCTCATACTGTGACACATTAGAGGTACTTATTTCCTATGAAAGATACAGTCCCGTCACAAATTATTTTTTCCCAAAAGTAGGATATTGAAATCTGGTGTTTATGCTAGACTAATAAGAATCCTGCTCCATTTTCTGATGTACTTAAAATAACGAAGCATGCAATCTTTTTCTTTCCAGCTCTGTCTTGAATTGGCATTGCTGCCCTCCTGTTTCATTTTTATCTAAGTTGGCTTTAGCTTTTAGATGGTACCTATAAGGTTTCTTAACAAATAACCATTTCAGCCATTTGTGTTTTGAAGTAGAAAACAACTCCTTTTCTTTTACAGCCAATAAATCAGCAGCAGGCTCTGGAAACCGTCCAGGGAGTGTGATCCGTGTGTATGGAGATGAGCACAGTGACAAAGTGACTCCAGGGACATTCATCCCCTACTGTTCCATGGCACACGCACAGCTCTGCTTCCACGGCCACCGAGATGCTGTGAAATTCTTTGTTGCAGTACCAGGTGAGGTTTTGTTACAGTCTTCAAAAAGGTTTTTATTTCTTTGGGTTGATTGTTTGTTTGTTGTTTCCTTCATTCACTTATTTAAACACAGTGTTTAGGCAAAGATGGCAAGAGTATGAATTCATACTTTCAGAAACAGTGTATTGGATTTTAATTACAAGGCTTGTCTGATTGCTAAGTGCAGCCCTGTTTAATGGGAGGAAAGGGGCTTGATCACAAGTGAGGACTTTGCTTCCTTCTGTGAAAAAGGTGCTGTGCTAAGTGAGCACTTGCCTGTTAAGAAGGCACTCAATTGCTTTAGGCAAGGTCATCTAATGACCAAGCACAGAAGGTTTTACTCTGAGATAAGACATAAAAAAAGTGTTCTGTTTTTCACCCAGGTCAGGTTGTTTGCCCTCAGAGTAGTGGTGGAACAGATTTAACAGCTGATAAACAAGCCCAAGAGTCCTTCAACCAGTGTCCCTTAAAATCAATGTTGGTGATAAGCGGTGGAGAAGGATATATTGACTTCAGAATGGGTAAGAAATCTGAGCTTTAAATGAGTCATACTTCATACTGAAAGGGTATTAACCTCATAACAACTGCTGCTGTAATTGCAATGAGTGCATTTGTGTGGTCAGTATATACACTCTTTACCATACACTGCAGGGGTAGAAGTATTTTTATTCTGACACACACCTTCAGCTTCTCCTCCTCCCTCCAATAAAACTTGACCTTTGGGATGACTGTATAAGAAGGATTATTTGAAACTCTGCTTTGGAGTCATGTACCACCTGCCTGTTTATGCTTTCAGTCCTTCTTTGGCAGGTTAATCTTCTGTCTCAAACTGCTGGAAATACTGTCCTTAGTTACTTAAATATGCAGACTGACTGAAAACAAGTTGTGTTAAGTGAAGAATGCTCAGTTTAAAATTTACTCATTTTTGAGTAGGAAGGAATAAAATAGATCACTTATCTCTGCATGCCGATCTCATGATCACTGCTTTTCTTGGATAGCACTTTTGCATGATCTAGCACATAAAAAAGTTCTTGTGTAAACATGGATCTTCTTTTTAAATGTAATTCTTTGGGGAAATAAAGTGAGAACAGTTATGATTCTGTGCTTATAATCTGCTGCTTGATACTTAGACAAAAAGTACATAAAAAGGTGTCACAACTCTTAGACCTGCTTTTTGACCTTTTGCCTAAATCAGTCTGTAGTCTTTCAACCAAACAGCAAAACAACCCACATAAAGCATTACAAAGTAAAACCCAGGAAGGCCATCTCAAATCCTGTCATCCCACTAATCAATGACAGGCAGGTGACCATGGGGTGACCATGTTGGATTTCTGTGGGAGGCAGGGCTGGAGGCAGTTCTGTGCCACAGTGCAATGAAGGCTGAAGTACTGCAGTCACTCCAGGGCATCTGGAACAGCCACATTCCAAATGTTTGTTTTGTTGTCCCTGTGACATGATGGCAAAGCTGTGAGCTGAGTGCCAGTGCTGCCTTAGCCCAGCCAGTGCCACATGAGCCCAGAAAACTGGTCAAGAGCAATTGGGGACTACTCTGTGTTTAGCTCCCTCAGCCCTCCAAAGGAGTCTAACTAGGTTCTAGTTAAAACACCAGCTAAAATTTGATTTGGCACTTTCCTGAAGGTGTAGGTCAGTTCCTGTTTCCTGTGATTAAAGTGACCTGGATTGATGGTTTTGGCTGTTCCTGTGCAGTTCGGTGTCACCTTTGGTCCCAATCAGCTACTGTCACCCAGAGTTCAGGTGCAGCTACAAAACTGCTCTTCTTTTTGAAGAGCAATAGTGGAGAATATGCTTAAGTCTGTCTTTGCCACTGTGGGCAGAGTTGTGACAAGCTGGAATAACTGGAACAGGAGGAAAGAGTGGGAAAGTTTGACCATAGACATGAATGTTATATTGTCTCATGTGCTCAATTACAGCTCTTGTCCCAGGGCATCTATATGTTTGAGTTTGTCCCAGAACATTTTCTAGTGGCAAAACCATCTCTTTGTCTGCCTGGTAGTTTGCAGATTAGGCCTCTCTACATTAAAGAGTTATAAGTAATGAAACATGTAGAATATGGATACTTATGAAACTGCTATTATTTTTTTGGGGCTAGAAGTAAAGAATATGGCCAGCAGAATGCTGGGCTCTGAAATAATTACGCAACACACTCTGTTTACATTCACAGATTTTAATATGTTTTTATATCAGCATATGGCAATGCTGTCTTTTTAGTGCTTTTCTTGTCTTGCTGCATGTGGTGTTGATGCTGTTCTGGTTATTAGCTGCCTCAAACAATGCTGGTTTTTTCCAGGTGATGAAGGAGGAGAATCTGAACTTCTGGGAGAAGCTCTACCACTTGAACCTTCTGTAGCCAAAGCTGAGAGGAGTCACTTGATAGTGTGGCAAGTCATGTGTGGCAGTGAGTGAGCCTGTAGGATGCAGTTGGAGACCTTAAAAATGCAGGGTGGGGGGTGGGCTGCAGGGGGGAGAAAAAGAAAAAAAAAAAAGCTTCTGCATGTTTTTTTATTTTGTGAACCTGTTTCACTACATGATGTTGAAGCATTTCTTTGCTGTTTAACTTTATATTGCAAATGTCATACCTTTAGCTATACAGAATTAGCTTGTGCTGTTTTACTGCACCCATGTTAAATGGAACAGTGTGAGGAAATCAGATGTTTTGCCAGCTGGTGTGCACACCACAGTGAGCAGCTGGGACAGTTTTACTGTACCACAGCAATCTCATGTGTTCACTTCTTTGGTAGTCTCACTTGAGTTCAGCTTTGTTCCAGCTGAGCTTCGTTTCACTGTATAATGCATTGGGTAAAAACAGCAAAGTTATTCCCAGAGTATGAAAAAAACAGACAAATTAGAAGATGGATTATTAAGACTCATCCAAATACTCAATGAGGGCTAAAGCAATCTGTATATTTCAGCTTTTGTTTTCGAAGTTGGAAAACCTTGCTCATATAGTGTACACGGTTTAATTTGTTACATTTTTTCAGAATTTGTGGGGGGAAAGAGAAGGCTGTATAGGAATTAAAATGAAAATATTTAAATAAAATCATATTTTCACTATTAAACCTTAAAGTTTGAGAACTGCTGCTCCCAGTAATGAGCAATTTTGAGCATAATGTTTTTCCATCTCCCTGACATGGAACAACTCTGTTTCCAAAGGGTATTCTTAGGTTGATATAAATTGGAAAATAACTGTAAAATTCTCAAACAGGGGATATGTTTTGTTCTTTTCTTGTCTTAAATCCTTATGTCCTAAGCATTTAGAATGATCTTCTCTGCCTAGCTGATCAAACTCATAAGGCAGTATGTGTGTGAAGGTTAGAGACCTCAATTAGAGCATGAGAAGACACTGAGAGTGTACAGGAAAAAATTCTGCTCAAGTGAGATTGTAAAGGAAGTGTAGTTCTAGATAATTAGGTACAAAATGTATTTTTTTGTAGCTCCACACCCCAATTTAGTAAAAAACCCAATATTATCAGGTAACACAAGGACAGAGAAAATTACCAAAAGTCAGGAGACTAGTATTAGGCTGACATGCTGTCTACTCACCATCTCTTTTTTTAACCATAAATGTGGGTTTAAGACTGTCTTCCTTTTACATTGAAATTCCTGCATTAGTATCAGACCTAAGTTAAACACTTCATGATTTCTGTACTTCAGAAGATTTAAAAAAACCCAGATTTGGTCTTTAATTTAGTCTCTGGAAAGTAAAAGTTTTGAGGGGTTTTAATAAACATCCAGCATTTTACCCCAAACAGCTGGAGCTGTTCAGATTAGCAGAGAAATTTAGTAACTTGATTATGTGAGAGAACTGAACAGTTTCAGAGGAGTAAATATAGAAACGCTTTTTTAAAACTGCCTAAACATTTTTATGTAATAGGAGCAGTTCTGGTCTATCAGGCAAACATGTGTTTATATATTTTCTTAATTTTTTAAATGAACACATTTAGCTGAGGTCTATTGTGTAAATATATATTTAGGCAGCTTTTTCAAATGCATATCATAGCTGATAAACCAGAAAATCTCCATTCAAGTCTATTGGTTAGATTTATATGTATAAATACTTTCTAAGTGACATATTTTGTACACAGCTGTTCTGCTCGTAAATATGTATTTAGGACATGAACTATGTAGTAAAAATCCTTATTAAAGATATTTAATACCTTGGTAGTATTTTTCTCTTCAGAATGCCAAAAGCCATGAGAGCATCTTGTTCATAATTTGCTTTCCATATTCATCTTGAATGTCACTCTTAAAGTACTTTGGCTTAAATATAAAGTCTGGAAGCTTATTGAAAAATTATACAAATACCAATTATACAAAAGTAACCTGAGTCAACACTCTTAGACCTATTTAAAACTTATAGGCATGTATGCTGAACATGAAGCACATCTGAATTAACTAATGGGATTGGATGTGTTAAGAAAAACTATGTCTAAACTTTTACTGTTGTGCAGAATCTTCACTGTGAGTGGTGCAGTTTCATTGCTTTTCCTGCCATTTTCTTGATTTTTTTTTTTTTTTTTCTCTTTGGAAAACACAGTCTCCAAAGTTTTTTACTCACTGGTAATTGTCACATTCTCATGTTCTCAGAAAAAAAAAAAGCGCACACAATTCTGTAACTCCTTCCTGTAGGATTTAGTTTGTTATTAGAGATGAGCTGTTCTCTGAGTGGCATTACTGCTCCAGCTGGAGCCATGCAACCTGGCAAGTGTCTTCCTGTCTTTTGCCAGCTGGAGCTGGCCCACCATGCCATTTTAGTCACCTCAGTGGGCCAGCTCTTGCAAATATTTCAGAGAATGATCGATTGCTTCTGTCCAAAAGTGGAAGGGTTTCAAAGCAGACAGTAGTTGAACTGTGTAGCACTGTGGGTGTAGATAAAGATGTGCACTTCTCTGTCTTTTTCATTTAAAAACTTTATCCCCTGTCCTAAGGTACAGTAGATTAACTGGGTCCCTGTTGCTATCACAGTGTGCTGGGCTGTATAAACTCCTCTTAAGGTCACTTTGGAAGGTGAATAAAGCACGCAACCCCCAGGCACTGGGATGACAATACATGCTCAACTCTGTCTCAAGAATGTGTATATGCATTACACTCATGACTAAAGCGTCATATAAATAGGAGTTAATCTCTTGATAGCTACCACTTGTTAATACTTTGGAAACATTTTGAGCACAAAATACGCAGCACATGACTTGCCTGGGTAGGGGTGTTTGCATGGTGAGGGTGAGGCTGCATCGTCCATTCCTTGGGAAGGTTTTCCTGTGCCAGATAGAATTGAGGTGACAGAGCATAGACACTTTATCATAGGCTGCCTTAGTAACAAACAAATGTTAAATCTGTTTTATTATACTAACTGTTCTAAAGAACATGTGTCTTTAAAAAAATGCTGTGTAACTGAATATTTATTTCCATGTGAGTATTATAAAAGTTACCAAAGGATTAAACCTGACTTAGCACTCTGTAAATGGCCCTGTTGAGGTGGGCCTTGTGAAGGCCTGCTCTGTAAAACGAGACATGGTAAACTCAAATACAGTTCTTCTTTAGGGAAATTAAATGTTCTTTTCTAACAGGGTTATGCCATATTGTAACAACCTATATTGCACCTCAAAGCATTTTTCTATACACTAAATGTCTCTCCCACCTTCTAACAAGATTAAGTTTCCTTTATTAATTTTGTTGATGCACATTTCTCAATCTTTTAAACATATATTTTAAACATTTTATGGTCTGTAATTTTTGAAAGTTTTGTCTGTTGGACATTTACGCTGAGTTTTACTTGCCTCTGTAATCTGAGATGGATTCTACAGCGTTAAACTTGCTGTCTGTTAAAACTTGAGGCTTCTTTTCTGTGAGCAGAAGAGCTCATATAGCAGTGTAGTTATTTCAGTATTTATTTCTATTATTGAATCCATGAGGTTCAGAATGTAACTTTGTACATGAAATATATATAAATATGTATATGAAACATGCATTGGGTGAGTGTGTTCTTTGTAATCTCCTGTTAATTTTGCAGAGTTTTGGTGCTGTCAAAAGACACAATGATGTGTTTGAGTTAGTCCAAGACTAGTGTTATCCCACTCTCTCATACTGGGCCCAGACAAAAGCTGTGAAGAAAAGCTGTGATATCTGTGCCTCTCTTAAGATACAGATCTGGAGGAAATCTGCTTAATGCAGCTTGGATGAAATAGATGCTGACACTTGAGATTTATTTTTGAAATCGTTTTAGCATAGATTCATCAGAGCTCAGATGCTCAGTGGTTACTTCCTGCTCAGCAAAGGAAACTGTGTGTTTTTAAGGCAGAAGAATAAGAACATGTGACTGCAGAAACAGAACATGGCCAGAGCCAGGGTTTCATGATTTCCAAGCACGTTTGTCCCAGCTGTGTGTCCTGATCCACGTGTCAGGAGTGTGCCTAAGAATCCCTGGCTATGCCCAGGGGCTGGAGAAGCCCCCCTTGGTGCAGAAAGCTGTGCACAAAGCCCCCCTGCCCACCCTGTGAGTGTCACTGCAGGTGTTACTGCTTCCCTTGGGCACTCGTGGAGGGCCCACATGAAGTTACCCACATTAAAACTTCCAGAACAAAAATGCTTCAGATTTGTTTGAAAAATGCATATGCAAACACTGGAATCATCTATGGATGGGAACCACCAAGTGTCCTGTTACCACTGGTCTATCACCTTGAAGCTTTATATACTTGGTGCTTAAGAAAACCACCATAATTTTTGCTCAGTTAGTGGAGTTTTCCTGGAATATTTTTTCCTCTCCAGATGTCCTGATGCATTTCCCTCTCCTCACAGTAATGGTTCTGGGGGGCCATGTCCATTCTCAGGCAGGTCACACACTGCACTGTGCTAAAGGAGAGTGTGTCTGTATCAAAAAGGAAGAAACATCATAAATCTTCACTCTGGGAATGTTTCAGCTCTTCCAGCAGCCCTGGAGCCCCTCAGGTCTGTGCGTAAGTAATTGGATTTTTCAGACCCTGTGTTGAGAGCTATGTGAGAATAGAGTTGTGAACTGAGCTGAGGTGTTACAAGTGGTGTTTGGAGACTGAAGTTTGAAGTCATTGGAAGTAACAAACCTGTGGGCTCTGGGCATGGGATTATTGGAAAAGCACTGACTGTACTTTAGAAATCTGAGGCACCTTTCTAAACAGTTCTCTCAGTTGTATCAGTCTCCTACACAAAGAGGTGTTCAGAGCAGAATACACACACTTAAACTTTTTCAATGCAAATGCTTTTATTGATTTTTTTTTTTTTTGGATGGAAATTAAACCTCAGACTTACTGAGGGAGACTGTTTCCCTTTTTCTACAGTGGAATAAATAGTAAACCCAAATTCTGGCATTCTTTTTGCCTTCGCCTCCCATTTTCAGTGTCCTGTTTGAGCAGCACAGTCTGGAGCTGGTACTGAACATTCTGGTGATCTCTGATGCACAAGTGCCCCTTAATTCTACTGTAGAACAAGCTGTGAGGGGCCTCTGGGCAGGGACCAGTGCAGCTCCTGGCAGGGCCTGCAGGACTCGCTGTGATTCTGTGTGGTTACACTTCTTTAAAAAAAAACAACTAATTTGAGCGCAAATAGCTTCCTGCTTTTTAAAATACTTTAGGATGATGGTGGGAAGGGAGCTGATGAGATGTGGATTGGTGCTTATTACACTCTGCTTGAGCTTCTGGCCAGGAGTAGGAGCAGTCTGAGTTGTGACACAAGATGGTGCTCTTACAATTCAAACACAATGTGGAGCCCAAGACAAAACACATTCTGCTGGAGCATTCCTTTCTCCAGCCTTCCTGCAGCAGCCGGGGCTCAGGTTCCCTGAAGGAGCTCTCCCAGGTGGAGCTGTTGTGTGTAAGGAAGGACAGAGGAACCCAAGGACTTGGTCACTCTGGGGTTCAGGAGATGCTTCCCTGCCCTTACCCCTGTGAGTGCTCCTGTTGGGATTTGTCTCTGTCTCCTCTGGAGATGGGACCTCCAGTCCAATCCACCTAACACTTGGGGAAGGAGAAAGCTTTTCCTTTATTAGACAAAGGTCCTTGCTGGGCACTGGGATGGAGCCAAGCAGGGTGGGGGAGATGAGGTTTCTTGGCACTGCAAGGGCTGAGCAGCTGCTCCCCAGCATTCCCCTTCCTGCTGCTTCTCCAGCCTGCAGGGAAGTTTTGTTCCAGTTTCAGGTGGGATGTAAAAGGCCCCCTTCACTCCTTCTCTGTCTGAGAACAGCAGCTCTAAACCCATGAGCCAGCAGCAGGTGTGGCTGCAGGGCTGAGGGGGCTGATGCTCCTCACATCTACCCCAGACCTTCCCCTGACCACCTCCAGTGCCCAGGGATTTGGGGCATGCTGGGGAGTGCTGCCATCTCCTGCTGAACGTTGCTGTGTCCAGGGGCCTTTTAGGCTGTCTCAGATTTGGAGCTTAAATGAAGAGAAAAAGGGAAAAACCCCAAAAAATCACGTCGGAAACCTTCCCAGGCATCACATCTGCTTTTCACTTGCACCTTTCGGCACATGGGGCTGAGATGGGATCAATATCTTGGTGTCCCTGAGGCCCTGCCCTGGCTCAGGGCTGGTAGGGATGGAGCTGCCACCAAGCCAGGCCCTTTGTGGCAGTGATAGCAGAGCTGCTTCCCAGTGTCATCCTTTCCCAAAGCCTGGTCTGCAGACACAGATCTCAGGGTCTCCCTTTAAATTTAAAATTGGCTGACGTTTGCTTTGAGTTCAAGGAAAAGGGAGAGCTGATGGTGCTGTCCTAGGTCAGAGCACACATCCTGCTGTCCTGGCTGGTGGTGGCTGAAAGCAGCACCTGGAGGAGGGAGCAGGAGTGTGGGGAGGTGTCCCACAGGTCACCCTGGATCCTGCTGTGTCTCCAGGCTGGATGAATCAGCTTCTACCTTGTGGAAACAACTGAACTGATGGAAAACGGTCCAGATGTCTGTATGCCAGCAGGATATCAGAACCAGGAAATCAGAGGCATCACTGGTTTGCAAAGGCAGCTGGAATACCTTTGGAATACTCTGGATACTCTGGATGAGAATGATAGAAAACTTTACACTTGTTCTGCCACTGCACAGGTGCTCCTGGGCAGATGCTGTTGCAGAGATGCAGGTATCAGACAGGGCTCTGTCCCTGCTTGGGGTATTTAGATTCTGCTCCTGGGATGGCAGAGAGATCTGTGGGATTGGCTTTGGAGTGGGTAACTGCACAAGGAAATGTTGTTAAAGGCTGATGGGAGAGGCTGAATCCAGAGGAGAAAAGGTGATAAGGACTTTTTTGGCTGCATTATAATTAATGTGTTCAATGAGAGAACAGCAGGAGGTGTGTGTGGGTGGGGAAGACTGAATCCTTGTCAAAATTGCCCAAAAGGTAATGAAAATCCCTAAGAGGTGAATTGTGCAGCATCCACAAACCCATTAGAGTCTGGTTGACTCCCTTGCAAATAAACACTGTGTGGGTGCTCAGGAGCTAAAAAAGCTTTTCTGCCGTTTGCAGATGTGCTTGTGTCTCCTTCCCCCTGAGAAGGAAGGGAGAGAGGAAGGATGGATGCTCAGCCAGGCCAAGCTCAGAGGTTGGGGTGTGCAGGACTAGCCTCCCACCTTGGCATTGCAAACTCAGCACCAGACACATGGTACCCATCCTTGCGCTGCTCAGGGCTGTGCAGATTTCCACATGTGGGATGAGAAAATGAGGAAGGACATTTCCAGAGGGAAGGAAGGCACCAGGAGTATCCCAGCATCATCTGACTGGCAGTACCAGCACTAGAGAACACAGGACAGAATGAAGGTTTCATGCAGAGGGGATGAGAAAACAGCTTTGCTGCTTTTTTGGGTAATGACTTGCCATCGGCTGGGTGCAGCAAGTCAATGACTGTCTTTTGCCAGCATTTGTAATTGTTCTCTGAACTTTTCAGGGTGCTTGGAAGGTCATTTCACCTTAGCAACCTGCCATAGAGTCCCAAATGTCACCTCTGGGCCTGTGGCTGAGCTGCAGCAAGCTGTAAACAGAGAGGTGGGTGTATGGCTCTGGGCACAGGGTGAGGTAGAGTTCACACCATGATCCCTGTGGTGCCCTGGCAAGTTACAGCTCTTCACACCCTTCCAGTCCAGGCTCTGTTGCCATCCTGGTTTGCAGGAAGCTCAGGGCTCTGCTCTCAGAATCTCTTTGAAATGCCTGCAAATGGCCTGTTGTCAAAATGGCCTGGTCCATCAAAAAGGCTAAAGACACAGGAACCCCTCTTGGCTGAGAGCAGATAAAGGGGCAGGAGAGGGGTTTCCTCACTTCACTCAGCCTGGAAATCACACCAATGGGTCAGAAACCTTCAAAAGGAAGCATGGAGGAGACATTTTGGAGGGATGAAGAGACTTTAAACAAAGCTCTGCTGAGCCACCAGCAGTGTTCTGGGTTGACAGCAGCAGCACTTGGGTGTCACAGTTAGACATGAAATAAAGATGCTTTACTCCAGTCAGAAGGCATAAGAGAATTAGGAGGCTTTATTTACAATTCATTCAGCCTTTTTATAACATGCTGTGCTAAAAAGGCATATCACTGGTTTATAGGATTGACACCTCTTTCCATTGGTCAAGCAATAGAAAATGCCAAAAAACATCTGGGAGAGAGGTCCACTATGGGAAAGGAACATTGTTTACTTAGGAATGTTATGAGAAAAATTTTGTTATTTACACAAAGTTATCTGGAAAAAAGAAAACAATTGAAAAACTCCCTTGGGAAGGGCTTAGCAATTCTCAGGCTCAGAAACATCGAGCCCACACTTGGCTGTTAAACTGTTCTTGTTTTGTGAGCTGAGCTTTGCAAGCAGTGTGAGGTGTGATCTGAAATCAGACGTAAGGTGAAGGAAATGAGAATAGGTCCCAAGGAGAGTTTGCAGAAGGAGGCAGTACTGGCAGGGCTTTATCTGCTGATGAAGTGGCAGTTCCCATGTTTCTCTTATGGTTCAAGCAGGCTTTGCTGGCCTCTCTGTGCCTGGAGCAGCTGGGTTGCATGATACCTGGCTAGACTGTGCTTCTTGCTGCTCAGTGTTGCTTTGGGCTAATGTCTAACCATGATAACATGTAGGTCTGCTCTCAGACTGATCCCCAAAAGAAAAAATCAGAGCAAAAAAGCCCCCTGAGAAAGTCATGGTTCAGGAGAACTGCAGATCAGACTGGCACAAGTCTGGAGGTTCTTCAGGGCTAGTGATGTTTGCTGTCCTCCAGCTGTTCTACACCCAAATACTGGCCTCAGGGCACAGTGTGCAGCACACCTTCCTCCAGGGAAGCTTTGGACAATAGACACAGGAACTTTGCTCTACAGCTGCTGCAATTGTTTGTACAGATTCCATTCTACAGCTGCTGCTTCTTGTTTGTACAGATTCCATTTTTTAGGTATATCTCACACCCTACTTGGGCACCTCCCATCACTTCTCATCACAAACTAAACAAATCACTTATGCTGCAGAACCATCCTTCCCCTCCAGACATGGATCACCCAGAGATGTTCTCCAGGGTATGAAGTTACTCCAGGGCAGTGGTCACAGCCCCCAAAGCTGCCAGAGCTCCAGAAGCATTTGGACAATGCTCTCAGGCACAAGAGTGGGATTGTTGGGGTGTTCTGTGCAGGACCAGGGGCTGGTCTTTGATGATCCTTACGGGTCCCTTCCCAAGTCAGCATATTCCATGATTCTACATTGCTCCTTCATGGAAGAATGTGTCAGGGCTGAATCTTCAGGGAAGCCTCCAAGGCAGTAATGGCATCAGAGTGGGTTGTGGTGGAGAGATGCTCCAGTCACCCCCACAAGCTCTGGCATCACAGCAAAAACATTGCCAAGCCCTGGGGCAGATCCCTCTGCAAGCCAAGACATGGATATGACCCCTCTGTTCAATTCACCTCTTCAAAGGTTTTGACTTGCTGGCACCTAAAGAGATGGAGAGGGCTGAGAAAGGAGCAGTCTCAGCAGCAAACAACTTGTTTTCAGGGCAAACACCAAGGGCCAAGATTGGGGTTGGATTTTCCAACTTGGCACAGCCACAGTCCTCATGAGAAACTGAAGGTTGGCACTTCCTGGCTCTCCTGTGCCTTGGGGCAGGTGCCCTGCTGCCCTCCAAGCTCCCATATCTGACTGACTGCCCAGTTGTGCTTTGAAAGAGCCCAAACCAAGAAATGCTCCAAAAAGAGCTCACTGGGGTGCTGGGATTAGAGTCCTCCCTAAGGCCAGTAGTAAATTACATAAGACTGTAGGTCATAGCTTAAACTAAACCTTTTATAGACAATAAATCCACATTTCCTGGATTTTTATAGCTTCTGGTTAAAAACATAAAAATACTTTGTGATTGGAATAAGCCAGCTGATCATTTCTTGACATAAATTCTGTTCTGGGGAAAGCCCCTCATCCCATGAGGATGTACCCTGCAGGAGACCAGGGATGTCCTCAGAGGAAAGATGGGCATAAACAAAAAATGAGGCATTACCAGGTGTGTGTGTGTGTGTACTGTAATCAAGGGTCTTGGTCAGTGCCACATCACCATATGGTGACACAATATTGTGCCCTCCCTTTATTGTGTCAGTATCTGGCATCTTTATTTCTGCAAGTTCTATGGCTGTGGAGGGTGCAAGATCTTATTGGCCTTTACTTAATATCTTGGAGTTTGTTTGTTTGCTGGCTGTCTCCCTCTCTCTCCATATAGCCTGTATTTTGGGATCATTCCCATTCCACTCTGGATTTTTCCTCCTTGGTTTGGCTGAGCAGGGTGTGTCTGAAGTGTGAGTGTCTCTGTGAGGTGTCATAAAGCATATGGCACTGGGGACCCCACTGAGCCTGCAGTACTCCCTTGCTCCCCAGTCTTTTCCTTCTGCCTACCTGACTCTTATTTTTTGCTGAGAGGTTTTTATCCTGCATTTGTGTGAACTTTCAGCTCAATCTGCGCTTTGACTCATTTTAATATTGTTACTATCTCAAACCTACTCCTTGTCACATATTTGGGGAGTAGGCAGGAGACATCCAAGAAACTGAAGCCAAAAATAGGGAGAATGAGGGAAAATAAAATTAGGACTTTCAAGCTCTTCTGACTCAAACCCAGTCTAGCTGTGCAGCTGCAGGTGCTTGGGGCACCCTTGGGGAAGGCACCCTGAGCCATGGCCACACAGTGGACATCAGTCTCCTCTTCCCAGCCCCAGTGCTGTGCTCCTGCTGGTCAAGTCTGTGCCATGAAGTTCTCCTAAGTCTCAGCCTCTGCTGGCTGCTGTGTCCTTCAGCTGGTTCACACACTGTACACACCGAGCAGGAGCAGCACCGGGGTTGTAGCTGCTTTAACTTTTAGGACCATGTTTGAATTTAGCCATGTGTTTGTTTTCAAAATCCTCGCCTATTTCATGCTGGTTTTAACTACCACTCATTCTTAGAGCTGAACTGATTTTAAATTTCCTTATTCCAGTCTGAGCTTTTCTGGGCCCAGAAGAGAAAACAGATTAGCCAAGGGCTGTTGTGGTATTTAATTCTCCTGTATGTCGTAGTGCTTGAGTCAAGTTTCCAGGGAACAGCAGCTCAGCTAAATAATCCTGTTTCTGGAGGAGTTAAAGGAGACATTTTCCACTCAATCTCATGCATGATATTCTATACAGAATCTAAAGAGCAGCATAAATTCACTTGAGAGACACCCTTTAGCTGACCATGACATCACTGGCACGGGCACTCGGCCAGACACTAGACCCACAGGCATTGGGGTGGGCACAGCTGCAGGAACCAAACCTGACAGGCCACTTTTGCTCATCCCCTGGTGAAGTTTACTGACGTAAAAACACCTTTTCCTGGGGAAATGAAGCCCCCCAGGAACAGGCAGTCCCTGTGCTCTGCATAACGTGGGTTTGTTGGAAGGGGTGGAGCTGAGGCTTCATCAGTGAGGAAAGGGTGTGTTGCCAGGTGTATTGCCTTGATCATTTCAAATCACTTGAGCACCAACTAGGGTTTGGATAAAAGCTCAGATTGCAATCAAACCAACCTCTCAGAGGCTGGGAACTCCCCATGGAAGACGCAGCTGCCTGGAATGGGGCAGCCCAGCAAGCACGGATCATCTCCAGACTGGAAGATGGCTCAGAGCTGTGGCTTCTCCTTCTAAAACCACTGTGAAGGAGATGCTGATGTGCCTGAGCCTCATGCAAGCTGCTCCTGCATCTTGTTGGTGTATCCAGGTCCCAGCAGCTCCTGAGAACTACTGGGGATACAGCAGTGGGCTTGTGCCCCAAGGGGGGACCATGCCTTCCTGCTCCTCCCTGCCCTTTAGTTTCCTGGCAGGAGTGCTTGTTTCATCCCCTGGAAAACCCCACAACTCCTTGGCTGGGGGTTAAAGGAGTGTGGTAGAGCCTAATACAGAGCAGAGGGGCAATGCCCCAGCAGTGCCTGGCATCAGCCCCTCAGAGCACTGAGAATGTCCACACATTCTCTATTTTTGGCAGTGTGCAGCTGGGAGCCCAGGACATGCTGGGAGTGCAGGACATGCCGTCTCTCCTGTTAAACCCCTGTGAGTTTCCTATTGCTGGAGAGGCACTTGCTTGATGCCCAAAGACACTCAAGTGCTTAATTATGACCTATAGCTCTCATGGATTGTATCACCACTATTTTTAGTGCTCTCACTTCTGGTATGAGCCCTGTATCTCTCTCTTTTCAGCCTTTTATTTTCAGTTTCTTATTGCTGTTTCCTAAACTCATCTCCAGCACCAGGTGGGCAGCAGCTGGGGAAGTATTTTTGTCTGCAGGCAGCACAATGAGATGCCTGGAGGAGACAGGACCTGCTGGTGTGGGGGGACAGGCACAGTTTTGGTTGTGCAGCAGCTGACACCCACCCAAGGCTGCAGCCAGTGTTTGGCAGCTGAACCCTAAATCAAAGCCCCATCCCAGGGCAGCACCTGCACTTCAGGCACGGCCACTCCTGCTGGAAACCCAGCCCATGGTGGGTCTGCCTCAGCTGTTTCCAAACATAGCTGAGGATACAGAAATGGGGTGTTGTGTTGGTTTGGGGGTCTTGTTTCGTGGTTCGTGGCACTGAGGTGTGAGCTTGCTGAGGTCTCAGCAAGGTAAGACACATCCCTGCTGCACATCCCATACCAAGGTGTCTCCCAGCACAGTGGGATCATCCAGAGGCGAGGGAGCAGCAGGGTGACAGGCACAGAGGCAGATAGTGCCAAGTCCCTCCCCTGTCCCTCTCAGCTCCATTCAGGGAGACAGGAGTTGTGTCACCCCTCCTTTGGCACCAGGGCCTCTGGCAGGGACCCAGCGAGCTGGATGGGACAGAGGGAGGAGTCCTGGCCCTGGGGAACACAGCAGGGCCTGAGGGAGGAACACCCCGGGGTTCCTTGCTGCTGACAGGGGGACAGAAATAGCCAAGCACAGTTTCCTGGAGAGTGGGCACACAGCATGGGCAACCATAGGGAAACCCACCCCTGGAGCAGGGACACAGACAGTGTCTGCCTTCCTTCCATCAGTGCTGCTTCTCCCAGCTGCTGCCCGCTGGTTTACCAGCATCACTCCATCCCCTCTTCATAATCCCTTCCATCTCTGCAGGCCAAGAGTTCACCTGAAGGCCATCAGAGGGATTTAAGCTTTTAGCAGAGTAGTGAAGGAGTTTTGGAGAGAGTGAAACCAGCCCTGCTGCCCTGTGTGAACTGCTGGGCTGTGAGTCTGGGTCCTGACTGACAGGCTGGGGTGTTCTGTCCTGATATTTAATGGAATAACAAGGCATTTCCTGTAAAGCAGAAATCTGGAAATGCCATTGTTACAGGGTCTTGGTGGATGTCTGTGCTACAGGCACTCAGCTACTCCTGCCTTGGGTGTGCAGCTCCTGCCTTGCCCCAGCATGGGTGTCACTGCCACCACCATGTCCCCCAGCCAGCATCCAGAAGTGACAGCACTGACTCACAACCTGGATTTGGTGTAGGAACATGTAACCACACTCATCTGACCATAACAAAACAAGCCTGCATCCCTGAAGGAAAACAAAGGAAAGTCACAGCTTAATCCTCTGTACAGGCAACCAGAATGTGAGCAGGTGAAGAGCACCAGGAACTGGGTCCTCTCCAAATCCATAGCAGCACTTCAGGAGCCTTTGCAGGATGTGTTCCTGGAGAGGATGCTTCCCGATGTCAATGTGGAGCCAGTTTGCTCTGCAGTGAAGCAGGGGCTTCCAGACCTCCACCATCAGTGCTGCCACTTTCCCTCTGCTAATTGAGACATGGGAAACATGTCCAAGGTGGTGCAAGATAGCTGGTTACCTTGAAGTGGCTCTTCTGAACTGAATTATATTTCTCCTCCTGCAACATATGCTGAGGTGGAGCTGGGGATGGGATGGTGAGGGGTGGAACAGGCAAACAGCAACAGGGGTGGGCAGGGGGAAGCAGTATCTTGGATCTTGCTGGCATTTGTGGAGTGTACAACCAACAGGAACATTTTAGGGCTATGAATACAAGTTTATGGCTTGCTGGTGTGTGCAAACCATAATCCTGCTAGGACAGGACATGTGGCAGGCTTCAGGAGAGAGAATTTTAGACATCCTCTTCCAAACCAACCACCTTCATGTCAGTGTCTGAACTTTGTTTTTGCCACACATTTTTTCTTTTTTATTGTTGCAGGTTTTTATAGCTTTTTCTATCAACCTTGGTGCTAAGGTTGGGTTTATTTAGTGCTGGTTTTCTGCTGTACTGCCTGTACTGCCCAGGGCTTTGGTGTGAGTTATTACCAGCTGGATGCTTCCATGGGCCTTTATGGACTTAGATTTTAGTAGCAGACAGTGGATGGCTGCAGTCCTGGGATGGACATGAGGCAGGACCATGGGATTCTTCTTGACTGACAGGCTGACCAAATGTAATACCAGGGTATTTCTGGTATAAATAAGCTTTAATTAATTAACTAATTAACTGGAACCTGTGGGCTGATGGTGTGTAGCACTTGCACACACACACACACACGTATCATCTGCCTGTGGATGGTGGGGGCTCTGAGCACACAGGGTCCCTGTGTGTGAGAGTCACTTCTAACCAGACAGTGCGGGAGGCTCAGCTGCTCAGCAAAGTAATGGGCCCCAAATTTAAGCTTTTAGAAAGCTCCTTTTTTCCTATTTTTCCTTTTTTTCTTTCCCTTACACAAACAGGGCAATTAATCCTTTGTACTGCTAAGTATTATTTAATACACACACTGCCTTCCCCCCTCACTAATTTGGGTGGCAGTAGTAAGGTGTTTCTGTGTGTATTCAGTCAGTATGAGGAGGTTCATCAGGTCCTCTGTGCAAGGCACTCTGAGGATTGCCAGTAATAATGTCCCTGTGCCCCTGAACATGTAATGGCTATAAGAAAACCAGGCTCAGACAGGTGGGTGAGATGGTCTGGAGCTCTGCTGCAGAGAGCACTGACTCCACCTGTCTCCTAGGCTGGAAACACAGCTTCAGCTTGGGCTCACGGGCTGGAAAAAAAATTAGGAGGAAAAGGTAATGTTCATGATGTGGCTAGAAGCAGCAGCAAGTTTCTCCTGGATTATTTCCTTGTCCTCTCACCCCATAACACTTTTTTCCCTAAAACCTTTCAGACCTGGGCTGGTCTCCAGCCCTTTGAGACAGAAGCAAAGCCCTGTGCTGCTGAAGGGGATGTGAAAATAAAGCAGGTTGGCTATTTCTGAGCCATGAGTAACATCAAAATGCACATGTCCTGACAGGCAGCAGGCACTGCTGCACCAGTCTGTCACCTGGGATGGGGTGGGTGACTGAGGGCACCCACTGCACCCCTCAGCTCCAGAAAAACAGCAGCCAAACCCCAAACAGCCAGCAGACTACATGGCACACCTGGTACCTCACTAGGAGCAAGGTATTTAGATAAGGATATTGCTTTTATTCCCTTTTTCAGGTGCCACCTCTTTTATTTAATGTGTGGCTAAAATAGACCATGCAGTAAATTCCCAAATATGGAGGCAGAGGGAGAACTGGCCTGGACTTCTCAATCCTCTAGCCCAATAAGCCCAGTGATCATCCTGGTCCTAAGAAAGAGAGCAACATGTTTGGAAACTGAAGGTGATATTTTGGCAAGGGCAGGTAAAACCAACACCAGCACTGGCTTGCTTATATTTTCATTTTCAAGGGGCTTCTGGAGGGTCTGTTCC